>JAJGOT010000052.1:0-505000 GCA_022457155.1 Cladopsammia gracilis | reverse complement strand
TTATAACATCATTAATGTAGTAGCATACAAAACGTCAAGTTTTTATCAAAAATGAGTAAGTTCAATATGTTTATCACCGCGGTTTGTGTTCTATTTCTCATCAAGCTACGATGGCCCAAGAACAAAAGTCTTTACGATACAATACATATTGTTACATATTCTCGGACCCATTTGATCAGTTTGCTCTGAAAATACTGAGGCTTTAACATTCATTTTATGAGCAGTATATTTTTAGTTGTCACACCAAGCTGTACCCTTGTATGACTAGACAGGTGGGGCTGAAAGAGTTTTTACTGCACCATATGATGTTTGAGGAGCATACACCCCTCCTGATCTTCCCTGTGTTGTTGCATTGTAAGGGGGAGGCTGTTCACTTCCTCTTGCTGTCCCAGGGATGTATGGTGGAGGAGCGGCCCCCTGATGCTGTTCATACTGAGGTGAGGGGTGGTATGGGTAGCCTTGTTGGTATGACGGTGGCATCTGCCCAGGGTAGGGTGGGTATGCCTGTGGTGCCCTCCTTGTGGTGGTAACAGTAGTAGCAGTAACTCTTTGTCCAACTATCACTCTTCCGGGACGAACTATTGTTCGGCGTCGTCGGCAAGCGTAGAAAATACACAAGGAGACCAGGCAGATGAAGATCATAGAACCAAATATTGAGCCAAGAACTACGGCAGTAGGATCATAATAGTCATAATAACAGTCTGAATTATACGAACATGAACCATCACAGCAATATTCATAAACTCCACAATCAGTGTCCGAGGAACAGGAAGATCCGATACAGTTAGAACCATAATGGCAATTATTGTTACAACAACTTTCATCGCTGGAGCAATCGGAATCAATTGAACAGAACTGGTATAAGCAGTTTGTTCCGGAAACGCAATCATTATTGCAACAAACGTAGCCCGTATTGCAATTATTCTGGTAGCGATTGCACCAACCATTACTTAACGCAGCAAGCGAGGAAGCAATGAGCACAAACACCAAAAGCTGAAATGGAGAAACAAACGCCATAACTCTCAGCGCTTTATCTGCTTTTCTCGGCTTGGTGGAGTATTCTGTATGTGACGCAAAGTGGTTTCCTAGAATTCTTTATATCACAGATCACGAGATCACGAGTCACCTTATGACGTCATGTCACCTTATGACGTCTGCGCATGCAAAGAAGCGTGCTGAGAATGGTGTTGCAAGAGCTTATTTCAAAGTATACAGTCAGGGATGAGTGTCAGTTTAAACTGTAAGGTCTTCATCCATTTTTTGAGAGGAACATTTGCTTTTAAGTTTCTGTAAGAATACCTTAGCAGACAAAATGCGTGACCAGAATATTGCGTGACCTTGATTATTGTGCAAGCCGTTACACGATCCGTACAAAATGACAGTTTTCGTAAATTTTAATATCTGGCTGATTTCGGCACCGCTGAAACAGCACCTCTAAAGTCGGTTAATTCCCGCAAGATTTGAGAGCTGTGTTTTCTAAAAGTTAGACACAGCTAAACAAAATTCATGATTTTTGCGGACATCGATACCGCTTTTTATGATATCTGTGATATACGTACTGTAAGTGAGACATATTTACTGATAATTGACATTTCTTACGTCATTATGATGCTATTGCTCGAGACTTCTTCGAGACTTATACTATGAGGTCACATCTAAAGGTAGAGCTACACTCAAACGAGTCAAAAACACGGGTATTGACGGTTTGTATCGACACAAATTTCAAACAATTCAACTAACGCTGAGCAAAATTGGGGAAAAAACGGAAATTTTCATGTACACAAGATGAAGTATGCAATTCTTAAAACGTCCCTCTCTCGGGGGACTAAAAAGAACATTGCTAGCCAGCGCGCAGGCGTATCCGATTTCCTTGCTCTCCGCGGAAATTGGATACGTCTGCGCGCAGGCTAAGTCATCCCCGGCATGTTCCCCGGGTATCAAAAGATGGTACTTGGTATTGATATCCGTCCGGTGCAATAACACAGGGTCTTGTCCTCATTCAAAAAGGTAGCAGGTTTAAAACCTTTGAAAATCCCTGAACAAGGCGGCAGAATGCGCAAACTCCAAGAAGTTGAAGTACTTTTATTTTGCCAAGTAAAAAAATAAAATAAAATAAGGAAGTGTTGTCTACGGAACCTGTTGTTTTGTTGCGATCTGGAACCACTGTTCATAAAAACAATGGCTTTATTAGTAAATTGGCCGCCACAAATGCAACTCAACCTCTCCAGTCAAATCAGAAATTCCATCTCTCCCTCCCACATTGCTAAAATTTTGCAGTGCATCCTCCCCCGAGCTTCTCGAGGTTCTGCGAGACACGTATTTCTAGCCTCTTCCAGGCGTTCAGTTAGTGGGGCGCGAAAGAAAAATCGGGCGCAGGAGAAAAAAAACGAGGGGAGGCTGGGGAGCCCTCTCCCCAGTCTCCCCTCGTTTTTTTTTCTCCTGCGCCCGATTTTTCTTTCGCGCCCCACTAACTGAACGCCTGGAAGAGGCTACGTATTTCTAGTTAGTAAATTGGCCGCCACAAAGAGATTCAAAGCAGACGTTTCGAGACCAGCCCTTCGTAAGAGCGAATTGAAAATTGAAATGTTAGTGGTCGTAACATGAGCGCTTGAATCATGTCATTAGTCTGTCGAGTGTGATCGTCTGGGTTAGTTAGTTCTGCAAAGAACTGTTGTTGAACAATTCAACAACAGTTCCTGGTGTGCGTTTCTCGAAAGTCCCGAAAAGTTTTCGGACCCGAAAAGTTGTGTTACGTGCAGAATGTTTACCAATAAAGATTCGGTTTTTGTTGATTTTGAAAGCTAAACAATAAAATCTTACGTTTACTACCCAACTTAAGCTGATTTGTGGACTAAAAACTTCAACGCCTTTCATTAGAAGCTGCATTTAAAAAATAGCTTTCGGGTCCGAAAAGTCTTCGGGAGTTTCGAGAAACGCACGCCTAGTTCAGAACAACACTAACCCGGACGAACAACTGCACTCGACAGACTACTGATACTCCTGGGTTCAAACCATTTACTACATATCAATACAGTTGATAAATCCATTTTTTTTTTATTCCGAGCATTATTTATTAGAAGAGGGACAGAAAAAAATGCAACGCACCTCCTCACATTTCTGATATCATACGTAAACACTTCAATTAGCTTACTTTTCTCTGACCGCTGCAAATCCATCTTCGATTCTTTGCTTACAGACGCAGCTCTAACCTCCGTGACCTTCTTGTTAAATATAAATTACAACTTCCTAAAGACACATCTAACGAATCTAATCTTCCGCTTGGCTCTTACCGTTGTGGACAAGAATGTGCTACTTGCCCTTATACATTACTAACGGTCGATATGATAAAATGCACTCACTGTCACAATTGGGAAAACAAAACGACGACTCAGAGACAGATTTAACGAACACAGACCCCGAAGAAGGGGGAGGGGGAGGGGGGGGGGGGGGGGGACTCCCATATAAAAATGACGGGGTGCTCGTCGTACCGTTTAGCTTAGGGGTCAAAATTTGCAGATTGGTGCCGCTTAGGGTAATAAATCTAAAATGACCACAGTTCAAATTAACGCGGTACCTTAATTTTAGGGTATGAAGCCGAAAAAATATGACAGAATAAGGCATGCCGGTTGTTTTAAGAATTGGTACCTCTGTCCTCTTAGGGGTAAAAATCCATTTGAGCAACGCCCTGGTACCTTTTAGGGTGTCAGTTTCGAAAATTTCCGACGAGCACCCCCGTCATTTTTGTATGGTAGTCCCCCCGGGACACAGACGGTCAGTTGACAAAACTAACATCAAGTCTCTGAAACCGTGACTACTGCTGCAGAACATTTTCTTACTAATCCTAACCATTCTAATTCCGACATGCAACTAATTCCTTTAGAAACTATTAACACTTCCCGTGGCTCGATACGTAAAGCTCATCTATATAAGGTAATACTTTAGAGTTCCACGGCATGATATGAACAAACGTGATGAAATGTCATACTTTTTCGCTTTATTTCCGATTTCGTCATGTATTGTGAAATTTTCCTTCTAAAATAACATCGTATAACATATTGTATATTTAGTAACATCTTATACCTGAAGAAGGTTGGTCTGGCCAGCTGAAATATTGTACTATTAAAGCAAAATATACGCTATACGTTTCATAAATAAAATCAATAAATTTCGACTTGGGAATCATAAGTTAAGAATTGAAACTGGAAGACAGAAAATCTGAGAATCTGTACTTTTTACCAGCTAAATGAAATCGAAAATGAATCACATCTCTTATTTACCAACATAACAGCAACACCGTATTTTCTCAATTAAACGCCCCCGGCGTTTATTTCAAACTTGGCCAAGTGGACCCCGCGTTTCTTTGAAAACTGTTTAATATAGTTCAAAATAGAGGTCTGGAACCAAGATTAAGAAAAAACAATCAATAGTACGGACTGTCAGTCCTAAGAAGCTACAGCTAATAAAGCATCAACTTCTAATTTGCCATGTTTATCACCGCTGTTTGTGTTTCATTTTTAAAATATACGCTGTTTTCAACATTGCTTTAAAGTTTTATATTCAATTTTTTGGCCAAAGCGGATCCTCAAGGATCCAGCGTACAAGCTGCGGTATTCTCGTATACAGTTTCTTGCCATTTACCTAGTTGTAGTGCAAATTTTACTGTAGTTTACAAGTGAAAACGCTGATTAATGGATCCCGATTATTTTTGTGGCTTTTCAGTTCATAAGCAGCATGGCATGTTATTTTTATACACGCCAGGCCCTTCTATGTTACAAAAACTGAATCAATGCTTTACATATTTTTTTCTTTGAAACAACCGACATGAGAGTGTAGTGTTTGATCTGGCTGCAGTCAGATGGACTTGGTATAATAAACATCATAGGCATTCTGAGGACGTACTCCCCCTGAATTTCTCTGATACCGTAATACGGGAGGAATGTATAAGGGGGAGGCTGTTCACTTGCTCTTGTTGTCCCAGGTCTGTATAGTGGGGGGATGGCTGTCTAATACTGTTGATACTGAGGTGCGGTCGCTGGATAGTATGAATAACCTTGTTGGTAGGACGGTGGCATCTGTCCAAAAGAATATGGTGGGTTAACCTGTGGTACATTCGTGATGACTTCGGAACTTGTGACCCCTTTTCCTTGCAGAAGTCTGTTGGAACGAACTCTTCTTTGGTGTCGCCGACAAGCGTAAAAAATAGCCAGGGAGATTAGAAGAATGACGATTAACCCGCCAAATACTGAGCCAACAATTACGCCAATGGGGACATGATAACAATAATCGTAATCATGAATACATGTTCCGTGACAACAGGATTCACCTTTGTTCCATTTACAATCAGCGTCCAAGGAACATGAATGTCCGATACAGTCAGAACCAGATTTACACTGACTGTTACAACATACTTCACCGACCCAACAATCGGCATCAATAGTGCAGTGATCATTAACACAGCCTGTTCCAAGAGTACATTTACTGTTGCAACACACATAACCTACCTCACATGGCGCCCAAGGTGAAAATCGACTACACGAACTACTACTCGCAGCAGCGGGAAGCGACGAGGCAATGAGAACAAACGCCAAAGCCGCTTGAAATGTGAAAACGCCGGCCATAACTCTCAACGCTTTCTCTTTCCAAGTCTTGGTTAAAAATAGCGCAATACTGCTTGGCAAGACTTGTTGAGCCAAATCCGGAAAAATCATAGTCACGTTTTTATGACGTCAACGGAACACGCAAACTCTTTCCGATTGAGCGCGTAAACATTTAATAAATTCTAAAAAAATCTTTAAAAAATTAAAGGCTCGTATACATATGAGCCAACTCGTGAATACGAAACGCTCTAAATAAAAATATTATCCTTAAAAAAATTCATAGCGGCAAGACGTTTTTACGTGTATAAGCTAATGTTATTTGCGGCCGGGAGGTCTGTTTTCACTCATTACCAACTCATTTCAACTAAAATCTACTACGTATGAATATCCTATACACTTTGGACCATATTTGCATTTGCTGTTACAACAACTTTGATCGCTAGAACAATCGGAATCCGTGGCGCACTTTAGGTTGTAGCAGTCCGATCCGAAAACGAATTTTGTTACTATAACCATTCCCCGATCCGAAGACACATTCATTACTGCAACAAACGCGAGCCTCATCGCAACAATTTGTCTTACTACACCCAATATTGCTCACACCAACACGCGATAAAAAACAACGAGTAGAAAAGCTAAAGCTTGAAGAGTAGAAACAACAGCCATGTTTGAGATTTCAATACAACGTAATGTACATGTGGTGCAGTGTGGCTTTTAAAGTCATATGCACGAGTCAAGGTATGACGTCATTGAACTTGTTCAAGGCTAGAGGAAATGAATTTGAAATTTGGCGAAGCTTGATGGGATATTCTGCTTCAAGAACATAAGAACATAAAGATCGGTCAGTGTTTTTCAAAGCCGCAAGTGATAGATTTGCTTTTCTTCTTAAATTCTTAGATTTCGCGCTATGCATTAAGATTCCTCAGATAGCGAACACGAATGATGGCGTGACGATCCGAATATCGCGTGACTCGGAACTTATTTACAATTTCAGCGCAACATTGCATTTTCTCTCAAATTACCTTGGATCGATTACAGAAATTATGATTCGTCATGATTATTTTGGGAGATATAAAGCGAAATCGACCTTGAGTAAGGCATGCAATTACGCATGGTGCATTGCAGCAAGGACAACAAGCTTTCTAACAAAACAAACTTCGTTTAGCGGCCTTATTCGCCACAATGGACTTTTAACCGATGTCACGCAAAATTGTAGTTGTCAGTCAGCTTTTTATTACAAACAAGGAATCAGAGAATTAACTCTGGGTGTAAATTATACTGCTAAGGTAAACCCATAAATTTCCCTGTACTGAGCGTTAGCCCTAGTAAGGAAATGAGGGACCACACGAGGGAAAGAAAAAAATCTTTGACCTCGGTAGGATTCGAACACGTCCGATGTCACAGCAAAGGCAACACCTTCATCCTCAGTTATTTTAAGACCCTGAGTGTTGGTCATACGGTTTCGAGTTCAATTTGGGATTAATTTACACGAGTGAGTTTTTCAGTGCAATTTGAGCTTTTTGAAAAACTCACAAGTGCAAATTAATCCCAAATTGAACGAGAAAACCGTATGATTACTTATTAATAATAATAATAATAATAATAATAATAATAATAATAATAATAATAATAATAATAACAGCATTTATTTAAACACGATAAAAATGCAGCAAAAGCTGATGTGGTCGTGTACAAACAATAAAACTAAAATTTCCTAACTAATTACAATTAATAAGACAATATAAGAATTCTACGTATTTATAACAATAAAATTTCAAAGCACATCATTATAATATATGTGGCTTAAAAATACACTTAAGTGACTTTTTAAAAGCATCAACATCTTGAATTGATCTCATCTGATTTTCCAAAGCATTCCACCGAATAATTGACTTATATGAGCATGATTTCTTTCTTATTAATAATTATACATGAAAAAATTTGCATCCATTTTTGTTTGGAAATTTTTTTGCAAAAATTTTTTTTTGGAAAATTTTTTTTCTTTTTTTT
The DNA here is from genome assembly GCA_022457155.1 of Cladopsammia gracilis. Lineage (NCBI taxonomy): Eukaryota > Metazoa > Cnidaria > Anthozoa > Scleractinia > Dendrophylliidae > Cladopsammia > Cladopsammia gracilis. Next base: position 497,393 of record JAJGOT010000052.1, on the reverse strand, counting down.
TGGCAAAAGAAAGGACTAAAAAAAATTTTTTTTCGATTTGTAATTTGCACTGGTGTTACACTTTTTGCACCGGTGTTACACGTTTTGCACTGGTGTTACACTTGAACTGCACTGCTCTTAGCCAATCAGAATCGAGTAATTTTCTCATGTATATTATTAGGGTTGTAATATTTTAAACTTTGCAACCAACAACTGACACTGAATTTGCAAAGTAAAAATTTTTTAATTTGTTATTTTTTTGCCCAAGAATCAATTGAGTTTACACATTTGATTTCATAACAAAAGTCACATGGCATTGAGCAACAACAACAACAACAACAACAACAACAAACAAAACTTTATTAGGCATATAAACTTAAATACAGTTACCCTGAGCTGGAAGCCTCAGAATACAGTTAAATACAGTTACCCTGAGCTGGAAGCCTCAGAAGCCTTATTTATTAAGGCTTATCTAGGAGACTCCCTTGGCCTTCATTAATATTACAATACTACCTGATGACTTAAATTACTATATTATATTATTATAATTGAAGGACTATACAAGTGCTAGATTCATATATAAAATAATGCTAATAATAAGAATACTTAAGTATAAGAGTAGGTAATCCTAATACTGACTTGTAAAAATAAACTTTTTTTTAAAGTTGTATTGATTTCTTTTTAAAACACATGGTAAACGATCTACTGACCCTTATTGCATATAGCAAATTTTTTAATATTTGTTTTGTTCTTTGGTTTATGTACTTTTTCACTTGACCGTGTGTTGTGGCTGTGTATGTCTTTATTAGTTTTAAATGTTGACATTATCGCCGGTGGTAACAGATTGTTAGAAATTTGCAATGACAAAGTAGTTTACTTCATACACATTTAATATATATAATTCTTTAATAGAGGTTTGGAGATGTGGTGATATTCTTTGAAAGAGATTATCCTTACAATTTTCTTTTGTACTTTGCAGTTTATATATCTTGTCTAAATGGGACTGGGAGGTGTTTGCCCATACAACATTTTAAATATATCAGGATAAATAAGAGCATAGTAGATTGATTTTAGTAATGGTCTTGTTACAAAATGTCTTGCTTTGCATAATATTCCTGTTAGTTTCGATATTTTGATTGCAACTATGTTAATATGTTGTTTCCAACTTAAATTTTTATCTATTATCACGCCAAGGAATTTAGTGTGCTCGACTTGTGAAATAGTTTGGCCTTAAATCTTAAGAGTTAATTTATTTCCTAGTTTTTTTCCTCAACGACTTAAAAAGTATAAAGTGGGTTTTAGTGAGATTGAGTGATAACTTGTTTAGTGCTAACCAACTAGATATTCGTTCTACCTCTATATTCATTTGAATCATCAAAGTATTTGGATCTTTGTATGACATTAACAAATTTGTGTCATCAGCAAATAGTATGAATGATATAAGTTCGGAGCTGTTACAAATGTTGTTTATGTATTATTATTTAAAATAGTAGAGGACCTAATACGGAACCTTGGGGAACTCCACAACTTATTTCTGTTTTATCAGATACCTCATGATTGTATCTCACACACTGATTTTGTTTGGCTATAATTTTTTAACCAATCCAATACTATTCCCCTAATGCCATAATATTTGAGCTTTTTGTAGTAACAAACTATGATTAACTGTATCAAAAGTTTTTGATACGTAATGTTTACTACATAAGCAGGAGTGTTGTATCTGCCTATACAAATCACAAGGCACAGCCGAGTAAATGTAGTGCCGACACAACACGGACGCGAAAGTAGTAAACAACTTTTGAAATTCACATTCACATGTAAATTAGATACAACCACTAGTGGTTGTATCTAATTTACATAACAGATAGTACAACTCACTAGTGGTTGTATCTAAATTACAGATCAGATACAACTCACTAGTGAGTTGTATCTGGATTACAGGGTAACCATGTGATTGGAATGGCCCATTTCTATTTGTTAGTACCCTTATGAACTATTAATGAATTTTACAAGTCTATAAAAAATCTCAAATTGCAAATTCTTTTCTATCCAATATGTTTGCTATTCTATTTACAAGATCTATCAGTGCAAAATTTGTTGAATGGTTTTTCCTAAAACCAACTTGATGTTCACTAAGAATGCCATTTTTGTTCACAATTAATCAACTTCTTGTACACGACTTTTCCAAAAACTTTGGAAAAACAAGGAAGTAATGAGATAGGTCTGCAATTATTAAATTTCAAGTCCTTTCAACACTTCGAATTTTTTTTAAACGAATATTCCACAAGTGAGCTGCAAAATGTGTAGTTGGGTTGATTTACATTTGCTAACAACACATGCTCAATGTTATGCATGTTATGATACCATATTCACTTCGATCCTAAGAGAAATCTTTATTTTGGAACAAAAGGAAGTTGTACCAAGGCAGCTGAGTATCACACCCAACAAAACCCGCTACTGAGATCTAATGTGTAACCTGTCCTAAGTTTTGAGCTCTTTACAATGAAGATTTTCTCACAGATGTCATACGGGCAGATTCGATGCACTTGGTATAGCACCGTAAGAGTTTTGGGGACGTACTCTCCCTGAATTTACCTCTATTGTACTATTGTTAGGGGGAGGCTGTTCACTTGCTTTTGTTGCTCCAGCGTTATATGGTGTTGGTATATCGGTCCGATATTGTTCATACTGAGGTGGAGGGTAGTATGGGTTGCCTTGTTGGTAGGACGGTGGCAGCTGACCTGGGAGGGGTCGGTAGATTTGTGCTGGATGTTCTATGGGGCTGGTAAATAAATGTGCTCCTTCCTGACCTGTAGCAACTCGGACGGGTGCTGGTCGCTGACGACGGCAAATGAAGATAGCAAGGGTGACGAGAAAACCGAACCCGAGCGAACCAAGTATTGTAGCAACGATAATAATAGTGTAGTCGTTAGAGTCAACAGAGTAAGTTGGCAGAGGGTTGGGAGAAAAGCAGTCAAATTTTGAGCAGGTCCCGTAACAGCAGAACTCCCATTGATCGCAGTCAGAGGTACTAGCACAGGAATATCCAACACAATCAGGACTGTCTTTGCATTTATTACTGCAGCAACTTTGACCACTGGAACAATCGGAATCGTAGGTACAAAAGTATCCCAGGCAACTTGACGTGTTCGAGCATTTACTGTTGCAGCAACTCTCACCAACAGAACAATCCGATCCAGACGAGCAGTACAGACCAAGACAGTTTGCTGCCATAACACAGCCATTATCGCCACAACAAACTCGGTTATTGCCACATGATTGGGATGTACACCAGCTATCACTCATGGTAACTTCAAATAAGGAAGCAGCCACAACAAACATCGCGACGAATTTGACAGAAGGAATAAAAACGTGAAGCGAACCCACTGGAGCCATGATTCTTGATTCCTTTTCCACGGCTGTTTGATCGGTTTCGTAATAGCCTACGTAGCAAGCGTTCCCGTATGTTTCCGCATTCTGGCGGAGCTCCTGATTGGTGCGGTGTGGTCATTCTCGTCCCCAGAGCCGCTTGGCCCTCTTAACCGCCGGAACCTGAGTATGAGTGCCAAGGGGCTCTGGGGACGCAGGATTTGATTGGCTAGTTTCAAAACAATAAAATCTAAAACGGAAGTAAAGAATCTGGATTAGTTTCCGGGAAATTAGTTGCAGAATTCGGCCAAGAAAATCGCAGATGTAGCTTGCATTTAAACTATCAGATGGTATTGGCTTGGGACGCTTATACTTGGGAATCACTATGTTGATTTTACAACGACAGAGACTGCGTGTTTCAAGTGCTAGGTTTCGTTAATTAGAGCAAGAAGTTCGATCGAGGATTCCTTTGGCTGAGCATAGCCAACATGGTCAACAAAACTTCACCGTCCCACCAGGGATTATCAATTACAGCCAGGGTTCGGAGAAACTATTTTGTGGATCAGAACATATCAATGAATCGCCTGAACACGCAGCAGTTCACGACGGGCAACAAGCAGCTGCGGCATTGCGGGTCTGGTTTACTAACTGTGGCATGTACACCAGAAAGAAACGGCCCACCTGAAAGAAACGGCCCACCCGAAAGAAACGGGCCACCCGAAAGTAACGGCCCACCCGAAAGTAACGGCTTACCCGAAAGAAACGGCCTACACGGAAGAAACGACCTACCAGAAAGAAACAGCCCACCCGAAAGTAACGGGCTACCCGAAAGTAACGGCCCACCCGAAAGTAACGGCTTACCCGAAAGAAACGGCCTACACGGAAGAAACGAACTACCAGAAAGAAACAGCGCACCCGAAAGTAACGGGCTACCCGAAAGAAATGTCCCACCCGAAGTAACGGGCAGGGGCGGATCCAGGATTTTGAAATGGGGGTGAAATTTTAATCAAAAAAGATATCAGAGAAATAAAATACATGTATTTTTTATTTGAGAAATACTTTAGAAAAAAGAAAGAAAGGGTCTCAGAAAAAGGGGAGGGGTGAAAATTCACCCATTTCACCCCCCCCCCCCCCCCCCTGGATCCGCCCCTGACGGGCTACCCGAAAGAAACGGCCTACCCGAAAATAACGTATTCAAAAACTATAATAACGGTAAAACCACAACGACAAACCAATGAAGACAGAGTACCGGATCTATCGTAGACCTGGATCAGTAAAATCTTGAAATAGTAATGATAAAAACGGCAAACTGATCCTTACGGCAAGAAGAAAAGATAGAGACAGAAGTGAAATAAAAAAATAATAAACAGTTGAATATATTTGCCGGATATTTTGTTTTGCAAACCGAAATATCCGGCTAATATATTCAGCTGTTTATTATTTTTTATTTCACTTCTGTCTCTATCTTTTCCAGTCTTGCCGTAAGGACCAGGTTGCCGTTTTTACCATTACTATTCCGAAAGTAACGGCCCACCCGAAAGTAACGGTCCACCCGAAAATAACAGCCCACCTGAAAGAAACGGCCCACCCACGAAAAAAACGGCCTACCCGAAAGAAACGGCCTACCCAAAAGAAATGGCCCACCCGAAAGTAACGGGCTATCCGAAAGAAACGGCCCACCCGAAACTAAAATCAGAAAACGGCAAACTGATCCTTACGGCAAGGCGACTACGGGCTACCCGAAAATAACGGGCTACCCGAAAGAAACGACCTACCGGAAAGTAACGGGCTACCCGAAAGAAACGGCCCACCCGAAAATAACGGGCTACCCGAAAGAAACGGCCCACCCGAAAGTAACGGCCCACCCGAAAGTAACGGCCCACCCGAAAGTAACGGCTCACCCGAAAGTAACGGCCTACCCGAAAGTAACGGCTTACCCGAAAGTAACGGCCCACCCGAAAGTAACGGCCTACCCGAAAGTAACGGCTTACCCGAAAGTAACGGTCTACCATAGTGACGTCTCCATGCAGATGGAATAGCTTAGTGTTTTACTGTACAAGTATGCTGAAGAATACCGAAGAATACCGAAGAATCAATGAAAAAGAGAGAATTCAAGTGGCGTTATGCTTATTCCGCTGTTGTGTTTGCCATCACTTTTTCTGCAATTCAGACTCACGTATTTTAGCTGCCCGAAAGTAACGACTACCCGAAAGCGGCCCCTTAAGCCTGCTAATTCCGAAACAAACGGGGATCGCTACTTTCGGAATTCTCTACCGTATGTTATGGCTCTAACCACCGACCGTCAGGTTGAACCGAAGTCAGGTTGAACCGAAGTCCGAAGCGCTAATTTTCATCGTGGTGTTTCTTTACACCAGAAGCTTTGCTCCACCTTGCCTTTCTCTACCCAGGTGTATGAATGATATTCAAAAACTATAATAACGGCAAAACCACAGCGACAACATACATACATACATACATAAACTTTATTAAAGTGTCAAGGTATTTAGCTAAAAGCTAATTGTGGACACTATGAATAATTAATATGTATACAATTCTAGTATATGTAAAAAAGATATTAAAAAGTATAGTCTTAGAATATAATTAATATATAGCTAATTAAGGATACTATAAATAGATAATATGAATACAATTCAAATATATGTAAAAATGAATACAATTAAAAATGCATACAATTCAAATATATGTAAAAATATTAAAAATACTAAAAAATGCAGTCTTAGAATATAATTTATATATAAAAATATAGTCTTAAAATATCATCAATTATAAAAATAACCTAAATATATAAAATTATTACAAACAAAAACAGCAAGCAGGGGACAAACAAAGACAAACTAACGACCAGACAAAACAAACAATCAAATAATCAGACGAGAACACTCCCAATACACCAGGAAGCCAGACATTAGAAGCCACTGTGCATACCCACCACTCTAAGATGAGCATGCACAGCAGCCACACGTACCGTCCAGCAAGCCAAGCACATTGAGAGCACGCACCCCTCTCCTGAATGCCTGAAGACTGGTCTTACTGCGTAGTTCCTGGCTTATCTTGCCCCATATGTATGGGCCTAAAAATCTGGTACTGTGCTTACCATACTTAACAGTATTATATCTTGGAACCGGAAAATCATTTCGTAAATTGTAATGCTTATCTTGCTGAAAAAACATATTGCATACATGCTCTGGAGCTATTGAATTTTTAACCTTATACATTAAAATTAGTATATCTTGTAATCGTCTATTCTCAAGACTGGAGAGTCTTCCCTTTTCTAGGAGTTCCTCATACGTAGCATTCCTATCATTATATACAGCACGTAATGCCCGTTCTTGTACTTTTTCTAGTTTTCTTGCATCTGATGCTTTGCAAAAATGCCACACGATGTGACAATATGTTAAGTCAGGTAAAATTGCTGATTTATACAATTGTAACTTGGCTTCTGTGGGAATCATATTTCTAAGGCGTACCAGAACACCAACTTTCTTACTTGCCTTTTTGCATATATCACTTATATGAGCACTAAAACTAAGTTCATCATCTAATGTTACTCCCAGTAGCTTCAAGTCTGGTGATGATTTAATAACCTGTTCATCAATCTTGATATTGAAAGATGGACTCTCATTTTTGTTCTTCCTACCTAATAACATTAAATTATACTTATCATAATTTCCCTTCAAATAATTATCTTTGTACCATTTTGATATGGTGTGCCCCCCTTTTGTTAAAAGTTGTTCCACGCAGTCAACTGAATGCCCCTTTACATACAACTGATGATCGTCAGCGTACATTGACAAGCTTGCATTGTTTACTATATATGTCATATCATTTTGAAATCTGTTCCATAGTAAGGGTCCAAATGATGACCCTTGAGGACATCCTCTAACAGTATCCTTCCAACTGCTGGCAACTCCATTGAGTTTAACTCTATTTTGTCGATTGGACAAATATGATCTCATCAAGTTAAGTGCTTCCTCTGAAAAGCCGTACGCCTTCAGTTTATTTATCATGAGTGATGGATGTAGGGAGTCAAATGCTTTACTCATATCTGTTGAGAGTATTCCAATAAATTGTCCTGAATCCACAGCCAGTTTCCAATCTTCAGTGAGTCTAAGCAAAGTAGTTTCACAACTATGTTTTTTCCTATACGCAGATATGCAGGGATCGAGCTTGGAATCAAAATGATTATTCACTTGTATGCTCATCATAGACTCAAAAACTTTATCTACTGTACTTAGCAATGTTATAGGACGATAGTTTCTTTCATCCAACCGGTCATCCTTTTAAACCAATAAAGAGTGCCGGATCTATCACTATCCAGTGGATAACACAATTGGCTGTGTTAATGCTTATCCACTGGATGGTGATTTATCTGGCCCGGTTGTTTAAAAGAAGGATAGCGCTATCCACCTTTTAAACAACCGGGACCAGGTGTAAAATTGGCAAAGCTAAGGAAAGACAACTTTGGGTTTTTCCCTCCGTACTTTATAAAATTCTGTCATTTTCCGAATTAGATACAGCTGAAGGGGTTCTGGTTGACAAATGCTTGAAGAAAACTAGTGATAAGTAGTTAAACGAGAAAACTCTTACGCACGAGAACATTTCAGTTTTCCTTCTTGATGCAAATGCCGTTCCGTGTAATTTTGTTCGTTCAGTCACCCGTGGTTTGGTTTCAGGTCCATGTTTCAATCAAGGATAAAACTTATTGGTGGAATATTTTGACAATATTACAGAATTACAATATCGCTCATATCTTTGCCCGTGAGGAAAACATATCAGTTTGTTAGTTCCGTTGAGTTGTTTTTATGGGTGCTTAGTTTTAGTCTTTTTAATTTTTAAGCGATGACGAAGTCATCGGGTTATTGCCGTCGTGCGTCCGTCGTGCCGTGGTGTCCGGATTACACCCGAGAAACATTGGGAACTAGCCTTGGAAGATAAGGTCACGTGACCACCTCGTCTTTGCTCCGCCATTTTGTTTTGAAGTGTGGAGAAAAGGTTTGTTTGTCTGTTTCAAATTTTACACCGCCGTGCTTTATTTATCGTGAATATATTTGCGCTCACTTGCAAACAAACAGACACGAAGTGATATACATACATCAGCAGTACATACTCGCACTCGCGATAGACAAAAGGTCTACACTAAATTATCGAGTCTGTCTGGGCGCTGAACTTTCGGAGCGGATCTTTGCCTGTCTCAGAAAGAACTTGTCAGAACTGAAGGCCAGAAATAGCATCGATTTACTGAACTTTACTTACAACTGAGTATCCTACAAGAGCTGTAGTGTGCGGTGGTTCACGATAAGTTGTGTACAGAATATCGGAGCAACTTTATTGTTTCGAAGGAAGAGAAGTAAATTAAACAGTTCATCTCGGATTCAAGCTATTAATAAAGGTGAGGCATCATACCAGTATATTGTGTATACAGTTATGGTATCTTTGATGCAATATAGGGCAAGATTTCCGTATAACCCCATACATTAATTATGCATATATATATATATATATATATATATATATATATACGCGCTATTATAAAGACAATAGAGAAAACAATGGACTGCCTTTGGGAATACATGTAGCATATATTATACAGGTTTATTTTTTTAGGTCTAAAATGAGCATTTTCATCAGGGCAATGTCTCGCTGTTTGTAAGTAATTGTGGTAAACAGTGTGTAGCTACATGTATGTGCTTGACGGCCGTTGTTTACAATTTTAGAACGAATGCATCGACTTGCATTAGAAACAATTTAAATGAAATATTGTTGCTTGGTAATTCACTTTATTCCCATTTGTGTAAGTTTGCAGGAAAGGACTATTTGTTGCTGTCTCCGAGATTACATATGTCTCATATAAGAGATTGTCATTTACCATTACAGCAATTGCCCAACCTCCCCCTCAAAAATAGAATGGTCCATCCCTAAATGTGACCAGCCACATGTCATAGTTTTTTCTATACATAAAATGAAATCTCTCAGCTCCCAAAATTTGAATTCTTCACCATCCATTGTATCTCTAAATGAAGCACTTAAATTCCTCTTTTAAGTCCCCATAAAGCCATTTTGATTTTAAACTTTAGTATGACAAAACACTTAAAAAATGAACTGAATCTCAAGGTACTTCATTTATTTTCTTTTAAAGGGACTCAATCACCTCCAGTCAATGCATCTGCAAACATTAAGCACATCAACTAATGCTGGTAACAATGATGAAAAGTCTCAAGTGCTGAAGAAACTGGTGACCTGCTGTATGTGCATTAATGAAACCACAAGATTTCAAACTACCAATAATAATAATCAGAGCTGACAAAGTCTTTTCAATTTGTGAAGCACAAACATGGAAACAATTTCCAGTTGTTGTCATTTAGCATTGTAACAGTTTTAACGATGTACATTGAAAAGTTCAAATTGTGCTGCCTGTATTAACATGTCATAATAAGGCTGTAAGGAAATTTATCAGAAAAACAGCCGTCCGGACAACAATGGACTGATTATCATGTAACTTGCAAAATGTACAAATATTGAATAATTGCACACAAGTGAAACTAACTCAGAAAATGAAAATGTCACCTGTGCTTAACAGGTGTGTGACATATATTAAGCCTGATCAGCATAAAATTATACCAACCAAATATGTCACAAATATGAAGGAAAAACAATGAATTGTTTTGATTTTGCACACACGTTTGTGCAATATGGTTTAAATAAAATGTGCTATCACCAATGCAGCAACCACAATTGTGTGATATATTTCTCATGCATATCACGATTATTGGTGTCAGCCAGTAATGACCATTACGCTCCACGCGCCTCTGTTGTTGTTATTTATTTGAACACAGATCGAGACTGCATAATGGTCACTACTGGGTCTTCAACAGGAGGTTCTGGTATAAAAAGGGCTTAGCCCGGGGCCTGACCTGGCCATTCTCACCTTCAGTTTTCAATCCAATATAAAAGAATCAACAACTGACAAACATACGTTATTCCTACGACCATTAGTAGAAAAATTGAAAATGTTTGGAAAAAACGTCATTGTACCAATGAAAGTTCTACCACAAGTCCTTGGCTTCTTCTGATTTTATTTGCTGGGGCGATGAGCTTTTTAAAGCAAATTTCATTTATAGGATGCTCTGGTCAACAGCATACACTGACTGAAAGACGCCGACATTTGCATTTCACACCGACCCTTTTCTAGTGGAACTTCGCATTTAAATCGAGTGATTCACTGATTTTATCAGAGCATCCCAGACCTATTGATTTAACACCAAGTTGAAACTCGTCGTCGCTTCTGTACGCATTGCGTACCTATTTTTATACAACTTGTGAAAGTTATCAATGCTTTGGCAGATTGACGTCAGCAGTCGGTAGTTAATACGTCTCCGGAAAAAAAACAAACAAACAAACAATCAAACAAATATTATCTTCAGTGTAGTTCTTTGAGTTATTAATAGCACTGACTATTTCAGGCGTATATTGTTGCTAGTTTTAAAATTTTATAAATGTTATATCCGTAATAAACGTTAAGAAATAAATACATTTTTGCTTGAATACACGCTTATCTTGCACACACAACCTCCTACTTCCCGAGTTCACACAAAGTTTTGAAAATTGTTGGCATGGTATATCGCAGTTAACAACAATCGGTAGCTATCGCCATGTAATGATTCTTCGCGCGGCTTTCCCAGACCACTTACGTACTTCCTGTTAGGCAAGCATTCGAGATCTGTGGTGCATGTCCAGTTTGTTGTATGAATTTACGTAAAATCTTACACGTTGATATCATTCGTTGTAATTATTCTTAGACTTCGTTAGCCAAATAACCGTCGAAAGCAAATTAAAGCCGTGAGCTGAAGGCTTCGGAATGTGTTTTTTCTAAAGATAGCGTTTATTTTAATGAAAACTAACGATCGTAGAGATGATTGGCTACAAACCCATTCGAATGTCACTTAAAATATATTTTTAGCACTATTCCAAGCCGTTGTCTCTACGTAATGTATTCATTATTTGCAATTTCCATTTGAAAGGAATGTAATTCTGTATCCGGGGTTTTTAAGAGAATAATTTTACGGGCAAACAATATCAAATGTGTCATGTTTTCTGCAGTTCCTATTGACTGAAACCATGCACATACAAGATTATTATAAATGTTTATATACTTCATCGCCGTTTTAGTTTTAATAAAACTGCCATTCAGCCATCAACAGTACAAACATTTGGATATACTGGGTTAAAAAAATCATAAAGATATAACTTTAACTTCGTTTAATTTCCATTCAAACTGCTCTTGCAACACGTTGTGCAAATGGAAAAATCACTTTAACCGGCAAAAGTTGTAAGACGTACGGAAAGACAAAAAAAAAATACTTAAATCATGTTTATAAACGAACGTCCGGAAGCCGAAAAAGACCGAAACAGGAAATAAAAGAGGAAATAAAAAAGATATAAAAGATGAGATCATGAGTTAAGCTTTCATCGAGTCTTGAGAACATTATTACAACAAAAGTGACCTGAAGATTGAAAATGAACCTGTCTTGTGAAAAGGTAAGTGTTCAGTAAACCTTTAGTACATGTAATTCTGACATCTTAACAGAATCTGTGGCACTCGGAAACTATCTCTTTCTCCGTGATATGCCTTATTCTTGGCTTTCACTTACGTCATATCAAAATTCAGAAGCATTAAAAAACAGATTTCGATTCCAAAATGTTTATGGAATTGTAGACAGTTTAAAACTACACATCTGGGCCAAATTTTGAACTGCCAGAGCATTTCGTTCAAGAGTTATAGGCGAACGAATATTAGACATTTTTAGTGAAAATGTATGGAGCGGCCATGTTGGGGTACCAAAGTGGTACCCCAACATGGCGGCCAAAACTTCAAAGTCATAATTACGCAAAAAATCTCATCACAAAAGATTGGATTCACTATAAGTTACATTAAATCGGCTTATAAACATCTATAATGCAAAAATAACTTTCAATTGGTTCAATTTTGTTTATTTTCCCGGCTTATCTGAAATAGCGTGACGAATTGCGTGACACATTTAAAACCTTTACAAATCGGAAGCAAAACATCGTTAAAACCTGAAACTTTTTGTGAAGGATTGTAACACTGGTATCTACATGCCATGTTAGAAACAGCTTTGCAGGATGTAAAGTTTAGATTTTTTAATTTTTATGACGTCATGTGCAAATCAAGAATAGGGAGCAATATATTTTGGTTTCAATTGACACAAATACGTGTTTTGGGCTTTTTCAAGTGAAACTAAACATTAATGAGATTGTCCCTTTCAGGAGGGTCTCAATGGGGTTAACCGTTAGCCGTAAAACGGCCCAAAATTTAGTCGTGAGGCGTAAAAAATATTAATAACCGTAAAAAATATTAATAACCGTAAAACAATTCTAGCCACGATTTGTCATTTGCCATCTCTTGTTAAGACCATGTTATTATATCGGGACAAGACACAAATTCACATAAAAGACCTTAAATGTGTTTTACAACAATGGGAATTAACTTTTAAAATATAAATTAACAAACTTTGTGTCAAATTAATTTTTAACTTTCTTAAACCAATGGAAATTAATTTTTAAGTTTTCTGTTAACCGTAACGGGAAGAAATTAACCGTCAGCCGTAAAAAGGCCACAATTTTATCAGTTAACTGTAAAAGCCTCCACCACATTAACAGCCTCCTTTAACTGAGTGACACGTACAATTTCTCTGTCACTATCAGGTTATATGCATTCTCACCAATCCATTTTGTTATTATTTCAGCTTTTTGCAGTTGCCGTATTTATCAGCGTCATTTCTTTGTCGCTTCAAATTTCTTGCCCCGACATTCGTCAAAAACCTCAAAAGACGCTGAAACGCCTCCGAAGAAATTTCTTGTTTGTCGAGAAGCCTTTTGCAGCATCGCAGTCAGCTCACGGAATTCCCCGCCGGGTTAGTCGTGACGTCACCGTACAAATGCCAGGCACCTCAAAGTGCCCCTGGAGCTGGGCCCAAGATGATAACCCAGATCGTGTCCCCCGGTTCCTGACCAAAGCTGTGTGTCCTGATTGTACGCATTACTGCCGTTCAGTGTTATATTACCACAGGGGACTGGTGCAGAGATGTGACGTCAGAACAGGACAAACTGTTTGGAAATGGAGTTTGGTGGAACTTCCTGTGGCATTTGTTTACGATCCCTGAGAAAAACGCACATCTTTTGCAGAAATCTAAACCTAATATTAAATTATTGTTCTATACGAAGATAAGAACATTAAGTACAATGTAACTTTATTTAAAAAAGCTAAAGAAATGACTGAGATAGTTAAACTAACATTAAAAAAAGGAAGATGAAATATAACAATAATTTAATTATAACTGACAGCTTTTTGTATTTGTCATAGACAGATTTATTTGTACAATGTGTGATTATCATATTTATTTATTTATTTATTTATTCTCAATTTCCTTAGCAATAATCTGTATATCTCTTCTTTGGAAAGAAATGATACCGTTGTTTCTTTTTCTAGAAACATGTAGAAACCAGATAAGAATAAGCAGATTTATTTATCACTGAGGTCTGGCAACCTTGCAGAAAATAATATGTTTTGTAATGCTTGTCATTTCTGTTGAGAAGCCACCCAAAAGTGTATGTATTCATTCCATAACTGAGTGATGTTTATTTATTGAACGATTATTTGAAAAGACAAAGATACGAAGGAGCTTTGTATTAAGACCGCTTCATTCGGTATTTATTGAAAAAAATAAATGAATGAATGTTTGCATTAACATGAGTCAGTACTTGTATTTATTATTAAAAACGAGATAAGCAGTGGAAAATCCATTAAAAGAACACCATCAGAACCAGAAAAAGTGGTATCCCTTTAATAGAGATGATAATTACAAAGATTATATCAGAGTGCTGCCGGCCGGGACCAGGAGAAGTGTCCCCTTAATAGAGGTATCCCTTTAATAGTGGCGATAATGACAATCCTAAGATTATATGAGAGTTTTGCCCGTCGGAGGGGTGTGTCCCCTAAATAGAGGTATCCCTTTATAGTGGTGATAATTACAAACTAAGATAATTAAGATCATATTAGGGTTTTGCCGACCGGAGGAGCCTGGTGTACTCTAAACAGAGGTGTCCCTTTATAGTGGCGATACTGACTACAAACTTAAGATTATATCAGAGGGTTTTGCCGATCGGGACCAGGAGAAGTGTCCCCTTAATAGAGGTGTCCCTTTAATAGTGGTGATAACTACAAACTTAAGATTATATAAGGGTTTTGCTGGTCGGGACCAGGAGAAGTGTCCCCTTAATAGAGGTGTCCCTTTAAGAGGGTGTCAATGGGGTTAACCGTCAACCGTCAAATGGCCAAAAAATTAACCGTCAACCGTCAAAAATGCAGTATTTTTACCGTCAACCGTCAAATACGCCAGCCAGTTTTAACCGTCAAACGTGTCAGATATCCTTTGTTAAGAAATAAAATGGAGCCAATGTATGCTGTTTATAAACGATAAGTTTAAATATTCACAAAACACATTTATCTGCAGGTCCTTTTACCCAACATTTACGGCTAAAGCCCGTCTGGAAACACTTCCGGTACGGTAAAACGTTAGTCTTTTATTAATAAATAGTGACTTCCGTTCCAGCACGAACAAAGGTGATGTAATTATGCTAATTAGGGATGGACCATTAGAAAAATGATGGGGGGGGGGGGGGGGAGGGTGGGAACTTTGGGAGAGGCAAGAAATTTTTTTTTGTCCACCTAAGGTGGAAATCTTTTTTTTTTTCCACTCGATGGCTGGAATATATATTTTTTTAATAGTTTATTTTTAAATTGTCCTTGGGCAGATTTTTTTTTTGCGATAATGCGTGGGAATTTTTTTTTCTTAATAATTTACTGAGAAAATTTTTTTTTTGCTTTTGCCCCACCCCCCCCCCCCCCCCCCCCCCCATCACTTTTCTAATGGTCCATCCCTTAGACACTTAGTTCAGGTGGAAAACCCTTACTTTAATGCACAAATTATAGGACTAATTGGTTTATTCAAGTACAGGTGAAATTCTATTGTTTTATAAAACACTAAAGTCAAATTTACCGACTTAATTTCTAGTTATAACCGTCATTCTGAAAAATTAACCGTCAAGCGTCAAATGGCTTAAAATTTAACCGTCAACCGTCAAAACGACTTTTTTTTAACCGTCAACCGTCAAACATACCCCCCCATTGAGACCCTCCTTTAATAGTGGTGATAACTACAAACTTAAGATTATATGAGGGTTTTGCTGGTCGGGACCAGGAGAAGTCTGCCAAAGTAGAGATTCTGCTGCACTATATACCAATTCTTTGAATTATTCATGTTATGCACTGTTTTTTTGTTTTGTTTTTTTTGCAGTGTTGATAGAAAAATCGCCCTGTATGAAATACGCGAAAAGGGCGGCTTAGCGTAAATATGAGTTATTTTCTGTCATAACCGGAAACGCATGCGCATGAATTACATATATAAACACTTGCGCATGCTCCCATGAACTATTGCTACTGCTGCTATCAACGTACGCGTCTCTGCGAATTGAATAAGCCTGTAGTACAAGTTGTGGATTAGTTGATAAGAATCGATAACTCTTCAGTCGGAAACTTCATGTTCTGAATTAACGCAAATTCTTAATTGTAGCGAAACTATCATATGTAGCAATTTCAGGGTTGAAATCCCCATTGTTTCCAATCAGCTATTCTGTCTTGACACAGAGACTGGTTGTCATGTAAAAATGTAGTTCTGTATTCATTTCTGAGCCTTAAAATACCTAGAATAAGCGTATTTACTTTTCCTCAAAACTCAAAAAACTAATTTAAAAGAGGGGCCGATGCTCGAATGAGTTCTTTTGTTTAAGTTCAAACAGGGTGAACAAAGGAAATCAGTAATGTTCCGGTTGAGTTGGATCAGTTTTTAGAAAAAAGGTAACAGGGTAAGACGGGTATTAAATACATACTGTATGTTACAGTACATTTATTTATTAGCTTTGAACGCGAGCCCGGAAGCTCAGTATGGGTATGTATTACTCAAATGTGTTTGGTTTTAAGCCATTTTGCTCTAAAAATGGGTATGTTTCGCTTTCTGGTCTGGGACTGGGAAAGCAAAGGTAAGTTTCACTTTGGGTTTTTCCCTCCGTACGTTACAAAATTCTGTCATTTACCGAATTAGATGCAGCTGAAGGGGTTCTGGTTGACAAATGTTTGTAGAAAACTAGTGATAAGTAGTTAAACGAGAAAACACTTACGCACGAGAACAGTTTTTCCTTCTTGATGCAAATGCCGTTCCGTGTAATTTTGTTTGTTCAGTCATCCGTGGTTTGGTTTCAGGTCTTTATCCATGTTTCAGTCAAGGATAAAACTCTGGTGGAATATTTTTACAATATTACAGAATTACAATATCGCTCATATCTTTGTCCATGTCCCTGAGGAAAACATATCAATGTATCTTCGTTCCGTTGAGTTGTTTTTGTGTGTGCTTAGTTTTAGTCTTTTTAATTGTTGTACAATTATTGAATGTTATCAATTTCTGGCAGATTGACGTATCGACGTATTGACGTATTTACTGATTGCTGACGGTCAGCAGTCAGCAAATACGTCTCCGAAAAAATATATATATATATATTTATATATCCAGGATAATCTTTGTATTGTGTGTCGAGAGGGCTCGATACCATCGGTAGAGCGAATATAAAGAGAATAAGTGGACACGGTTAAACTTTTGACTTCGGTTTAATGCATACAGGTCTGTTTCGTACAGGGCGAACCTGCACTCCTCAGTGCAAGACCAAAAGTGAACTACAACCGCAACCTTGAACAAACGAAACGAATTAATCAGTAAATGTAGACATAAAGATAAATTTCTGCTGAAAAACGTGATGTGACATTGTCTAGACATGAACGTTATCTCCATGGAGATATGATGCTTTTTATACTGTAAATGTTCTTTGTAGTTCACTTTTGGTCTTGCACTGAGGAGTGCAGGTTCGCCCTGTACGAAACAGACCTGTATGCATTAAACCGAAGTCAAAAGTTTAACCGTGTCCACTTATTCTCTTTATATATTTATATATATATATATATATATATATATATATATATATATATATATATATATATATATTTATTATCTTGTATTTCTTTGAGTTATTAATAGCACTGACGATTTCAGTCTTATAGCCGCAACGTTAGGGAATAAATACAATTTTCCTATTAAGCAAGCATTCGAGATCTGCGTGGATACATGTCCAGTTGTATGAATTTACGTAAAATATCATTCGTATAATTATTCATAGGCTTCGTTAGCCAAATAACCAACGAAAGCAAACTGTGATAAACTAAATCCGTGAGCTGAAGGCTTCGGAATGTGTTTTTCTAAAGATAGCATTTATTTTACTGAAAACTAACGATCATAAAGATGACTGGCTACAAACCCGTTCGAACGATTACAAGTACTTTAAAAGGGTCACTTAAAATATATTTTTAACACTTTTCTAAGGCGTTGTCTTCTACGCAAAGTACTTAAAGTTTGCAATTTGCATTTGGAAGAAAAATAATTCTGTATCCGCGGTTTTTGAGAGAATAATTTTACGCGCAAACAATATCAAATGTGTGAGGTTTTCGGCAATTCCGAAACCAGACACATTCAAGATTATTATTAATGCTTATATACTTCGTCGCTGTTTTATTTTTTATAAAACTGCCATTCAGCCATTAACAGTACAAGCATTTGGATATGCTGGGTTAAAAAAATCATAAAGATATAAACGTTGCACTATCGAGGAAAAAGTAACTTTAACTTCATTTAATTTCCATTCGAATTATTCTTGCAACGCCGTTGTGCAACTGGAAAATCACTTTAACCGGCAAAAGTTGTAAGACGTACGGAAAGATGAAAAAAGTACTTAAATCATGTATATAAACGAAGGGGTGAAAACCGAAAAAATCCCGATTTCCAGGTGTAAGGGTGTTGCGCTTTAACTAAGTGAAATTACACGAGAGGAAATAAAGAAGATATAAAAGCTGAGATGATGAGTTAAGCTTTCATCGTGTCTTGAGAACATTATTACGCCTATTACAACAAGAGTGACCTGAAGATTAAAATGAACCTGTCTTGTGAAAAGGTAAGTGTTCAGTAAACCTTTAACACAAACTGTGGAAACTATCTCTTTCTCCGTAATATGCTTTAGAGGGAGCAATATAGTATTTTGGTTTCATTTGACACAAAGTAAGGTTTTTGGCTTTTCAAAGTGAGACTAAACATTAATGAGATTGTCCCTTTAAGGTGTGAGGCGAAAAATTGAAAAAATTTAACGGTTAGACGTAAAAATTGTTAACCATAAAACAAAATTCTAGCCAAGAGTTGTTATTTTCCATCTCTTGCTAAGACTGTTATGTTGCTCTGTGAGTTTGTGTCTTGTCCCAGAATGGTCCTAAGACCATAAAGTGTTTTACAACAATGGGAATTTATTTTTAACTTTTAAAAATATAAATTAACAAACTTGTGTTAAATTAATTTTTAACTTTTTAAAACAATGGAAATTAGTTTTTAAGATTTCTGTTAACAGTAACGGGAAGAAATTATCCGTTAGCCGTAAAAAGGCCACAATTTTAACCGTTTACCTTCAAAGCCACCACCCCATTGACAACCTCCTTTAATAGTGACACGAACGATTTCGCTGTCAGGTAATATGCATTCTCATTAATCCATTTTGTTTTTATTTCAGCTTTTTGCAGTTGCCGTACTTGTCAGCGTCATTTCTTTGTCGCTTCAAATTTCCTGCCCCGATATTCGTCAAAAACCTCAAAAGACACTCAAACGCCTCCGAAGAAATTTCTTGTTTGTCGAGAAGCCTTTTGCAGCATCGCAGTCAACTCAGGGAATTTCCCGCCGGGTTAGTCGTGACGTCACCGTACAAATGCCAGGCACCTCAAAGTGCCCCTGGAGCTGGGCCCAAGATGATAACCCAGATCGTGTCCCTCGGTTCCTGACCAAAGCTGTGTGTCTTGATTGTGCTCATTACTGCCGTTCAGTGTTATATTACCACAGGGGACTGGTGCAGAGATGTGACGTCAGAACAGGACAAACTGTTTGGAAATGGAGTTTGGTGGAACTTCCTGTGGCATTTGTTTACGATCCCTGAGAAAAACTCACATCGCTTTGGCAGAAATCTAAACCTAATATTAAATTATTGTTTCTGGTTCTATACGAAGAAAAGAACATTAATCACAATGTATTTTTATTTAGAAAAAGCTAAGAACATAGGAATTCAAAGATATGATTGAGATAGATAAACTAACATTAAAGAAAGGAAGATGAAATATAACAATTATATTTAATTATAACTGATAGCTTTTTGTATTTGTTGTAGACAGTTTTATTCATATTATTTATTTATTCTCAATTTCTTGAGCAATGATCTGTATATCTTTCCTTTGGAAAGAAATGATAGTACCGTTGTTTCTCTTTCTAGAAACATGTAAAAAAAAAAAAAACAGATAGAAATAAGCAGATTTATTTATCACTGAGGTCTGGAAACCTTGCAGAAAATAATATGTTTTGTAATGCTTGTCATTTCTGTTGAGAAGCCACCCAAAAGTGTATGTATTCATTCCATAAGTGATGTTTATTTATTGAACGATTTTAAAAGACAAACATACGAATGTTTAGTTTTACAGCAGCTTTTTATTTTAATACAAAAGGCAGTCGGGTATTTATTGAAAAAAAATAAATGAATGAATGTTTGCATAAACATGTGTCAGTATTTGTATTTATTATTAAAAACGAGATCAAGTATACAGTGGAAAATCCATTAAAGGGACACCATACGGACCAGAAAAAGTGTCCCTTTAATAGAGGTGATAGTTACAAAGATTATATGAGACTGTGATTATATGAGAGTGTCCCCTTTATGGAGGTGTCCCTTTAAAAGTGGTGATAATTACATGTACAAACTTAAGATTATTATGAGCGTTTTGCCGGTCGGAGGAGTGTGTCCCCTTAATAGAGGTGTCCTTTTAAAGTGGTGATAACTACAAACATAAGATTATATGAGGGTTTTGCCGGTCGGGACCAGGAGAAGAGTTCCAAAGTAGAGATTCTACTGCACTATCCACCAATTCTTTGAATTATAAACACTTAATGACTGGTACCGAGGGAAACAGTGAATTTTGTTTCCCTCGAATCTCGATGTTTCCCTCGACTTCGTCTCGGGAAACATCGAGATTCTCGGGAAACAAAATTCACTGTTTCCCGAAGGATCAGTCATTAAGTGATTTGTTATATAGCAACACACACACACACACACACACACACACACACACACACACACACACACACACACACACACACACACACACAAAAACACAACACAAGACAGTTTGAAAAACGCGCCGAGCACTCGATCCATCATAATCATGCCACCTTTTGTCACGGTGTGATCACGTGCGCTAGCGGGCAACAGTGCAATGTTACCCCCTGACGTCAAAATTGTTGCCCGCTTTCGCAAACACAATTGGCGGGAAACAGTTTGTTTGTTAGATGTCATGTGACGATGAATCAACCAATCAACGTGCGCGTTGTATTGACAAAAACTCCAGCTATATAACAATTCATGTTATGCCCTGTTTTATCACAGTGTTGATAGAAAAATTGCCCTGTATGAAATACGCAAAAAGCGGCTAAGCAGAAATATGAGTTATTTTTGCTCATTTATAACTGAAAACACATGCGCACGCGCGCTCTCGTGAACTATTGCTACTGCTGCTAACTTAACGCAGGGGCGGATCCGGGGGGGGGGGGAAATGGGTGAATTTTCACCCCCCTTTTCTGAGACCCTTTCTTTCTTTTTTCTAAAGTATTTCTCAAATAAATAATATTTTATTTCTCTGACATCTTTTTTCACCGCCCATTTCAAAATCCTGGATCCGCCCCTGTAACGTAATCGTCTCTGAGAATTGAATAAGCCTGCAGTACAAGTTTTGGATTAGTTGATAAGAGTCAATAATACTCTTTAGTCGGAAACTTTTGCCAGATAGAGACTTGGCTCTGTTAGATGTAGAAATGCGAACAATGCGATGCACGACTAAGCTGTTTCTGTTTCGACGCCATATTGGACTGGTTTTCAAGCTGTTTTGCATGTCCATTCGACTTGGTAATGTCTAAAAGTACGCTGGAAATCAGTTAAACATGGACAAAGGTTCTTCTCAGGGCCAACGTAGTTGCTGGATCTCTGTTGAACAAGACGCTGTGGGAGCGTATACATGTACTTAGCTTGGGCGTCGTTGTATTATTGTTAGACATATTGGAAAATAACAGTAGTCCCGCACCTCACTGAACGAGCATTCTGATTGGCTAACACGTTAATCTGTGTAGCTAGCGTAGCAGAGTATGTTATTGGTTGATTAGACAATTAATCCATTTCGTCATCAGGCGCGGGATATGTTGAACCACGGAAAGCTCAGCACGTTCAAGACGGAGTGACTGTTCTATAGTTCGATAGTTGGAGCGTTCGTTGGAGTGACTTTGGAATTTGACGGTGTTTATTTCGAAAGTTGTTGACAACTATGTTTGTGTATAAAAGCGAAAGCATAAATAGTTCCGTTGTTTTCAGTATTCGCAATTTACGTTAAAAAACAAGTAGCCCGTTACAGCTTCACAAGCGCTCCGTTTGGACGGTGGACTAGTTCAAATTAGGAAAATTTCGTTTCGAAAACGATGAATTTTATAAAAACATAAGCTTATAAGACTTATTTGGCCGACCGGAAATTTACTTTTGGTGATGAGAGACATTTGAATGAATACAAAATTATAAATAACGCAAATTCTCAACACGCAACACGTACGAAGCGCGGTATGCCGTTGAAATCCTGCGTCAGAATTGCAACCGAGTTTTAAATTTAAAGCAACTAGGAAAACAGTAAACTTAAACGAAAGAGTGAGATAAGAAACAAATGATGCCTGATTTGACACTTGAATGACTAATTTAATAATACAAATAATTATAAATAACGCAAATTCTCAACACGCAACACGTACGAAGCGCGGTATGCCGTTGAAATTCTGCGTCAGAATTGCAAACGAGTTTTAAATTTAAAGCAACTAGGAAAACAGTAAACTTAAACGAAAAATTACGTGATTTGACACTTGAATGACTAATATTAAAAAAATACGATTTTTAAAATTACTGGTTTGGACCACCAACACAGAAGGCTAAGCACTTGTTCTTGACCTTGTCGACTTTAAACCCAATTCCAGAATATAAATTCACGAGCAAACTTTATCTGGCCTCCCTCTCTGAATTAAAAAGCAGAAATGGTTTGGACACTATCAAAATTTATGATACTTTGTTTGTAAAATTCAGAAGAATTAAAAAGCAGATTTTGATTCCAAACTGATGTTTATGGAATTGTAGGTAGTTTAAAACTACACATCTGGGCCAAATTTTAAAGCGCAAGAGCATTTCTTTCAAGAGTTACAGGTATACATGTATAAGGCATTTTTAGTAAAAAATGTACGTTTGCTGTCCACTTCTTGAAACTCTTCTGGTTTTCAGAAAAGTATCCGTTCAGCCTGTACATGTTTTCGAAAACGTTCAAAATTTGTGCTCAGTTGCATGGGTAAACTGACCATATTCCTTGTAGGTTTGAATAAAGTTCATTTTGTCTCAATGCATTGAGTGAAAAGATTTGCATTATTGGATAAGCTACCACAAATACTTGATGCAATGTTTTTTTTTTCACATTTTGTTGTTTAATATATTAGGCTTAGCCGTACAGCGAAGCCCTCTGAACAGAAAGCTAATGATAAGCTTAACTAAGGTGAAAGACGACCGGGCTACTTTTTCAATTTTGTGGATCTGATGAAATTGAAGATGAAATTCACTTCCTTTTCCACTGTCCTTAATACTCAATTCTTAGGGACGGATTTTACAGGAAAATAAGGTATCACTCGAAAGGGAAGGGGGAGAATTCAGGAGCGCGAGAACGCGAAGGGCACGCCTGAATTCTCCCCCTTCGAACGCCTACCACGCAGGCTAGGGTATCACCTACCAAATATAAAACAGTTATCTCCTTCAGAAGCTACCGATGAATTAATGAACTCTCGTAATTATTTTGTAAATATTCAAATGGTGAAATTCATACTTTCATGCTCAGATCTCCGCAATAATCAAATTATAATTATCAATCCAGACTGATGTATCTTAATTGACTGTACTTTCCCTTTCTTTATTATATTATTGTAATTTCATTTTGTTATGTTGTAATGCTTTTGCAAGACAGTACTGTCAGGATTTATAGTCATGCAAATAAAGCTACTCGTTGTTGTTGGAATGACGAATTCCATCTCAATTTTTAATAACTGTTTTTACGAATTTCCGTCTTTATATAACGGTTTTTTTCTCCCCGAAAATAGCGAGCCCCAAGGCTGCTAATTCCGAAAGTAACGAGGGTCGTTACTTTCGGAATTTTACGGTACGTTAGTTAGAAATCAGTATAAAACTATATCTGCGCTCATCGACAGAGAAGCTGACCGACCGTTTTGTGACAATAGTTCACTATGAAAGTGGACACTCCCAACTTTTACCATTGATGCAACAAAAACAACTTTTTGAACACATTAAACTTTCTTGTGAATACGGTCCTCCAAATGAAACCCCACATATCCATAGTGCGTCTATGCGTTATCTCGTGTTAGGGGTCGCCGACACTCTATACTGGAGGTTAAACCGGGTGAAGAGGGAGAGTTTAGATTTGGACGTTGGTGTTAGACATTTTGGGCAAAAACAAAATTAAACCTTTTTAAAAACGCTCACAAAAGAGCAAAAAGTTTAGCAGCACATCAAAACAATTTAGGATTTACGACAAGACTTATTTTGAGGATTTACGACAATACTTATTTTGTTTTTATTAAATGGTTACTTTATATGAAGTTAATCGAAAACTTCAAAATGAGCTTATTGAAACAGATCACTGTGAATAAAACTTCAAACTTTCTCAAATACAATGTTTTCAGTGTCAGCAAAGTTTTCAGTACGGAGTTTGTGGTAATTACATTTGAAGCCGGTGCATCTCCTTGCATACGCAGTGACAAAATTGGAGACACATTGACATACAAACGTTTCAACAATATAAAAGACCTAAATAGCAATATATGCTGTATCGATTAATTATTGCCGCATCCCCTTATACACAGCGGAGCCCCAATAATCCGGCCACAATTGGGCCACCATAATCTGGCGCGGCATATAAATAAGATGCCGAGGTCTCAAGTGAAAAATTTTTGTTCAGGCCTAAATAAGTGGCCGGCCGTAATACGTGGTGTCTGTATTAACGGGTGGCCGTTAGGCGGTGTTCCAATGTATACACAGAAATCAGAGACAGGTCGCCCCTCTCTTTCGATAGTCTAAAACCAAGAACTCAGTGACTCTTATAAAAGTAGAGATCAATACAAAGCAGCGGAATTGCATTTTAAGTTTTCTTTTGGCTGAAATTGTCTTGTCCCAGGAATGATCAGGCAGAGCAACCATAATCTTAGCTCTCGATGTTTAGGACCAAACCCTCCAAATCCGTTCTTCATGCCAGTATTACTGTTTCTGATATCCGTGTAGCCAGTGAAAGGAAAGTGAACGTGTTTTGTCCCATTCATTTACCAAGAAAATTTAATGAACGCTTCTCTATAATTAACACCCCTTTTAAAAGATGCCCTCTCAAAATTTTTAAATACACGCCCCAGGCGTTTAGTGGATCGTTGACTGTACGGGCTTTGGGGTACGAACACCGTGCCATTTATTATTGACAAAACTTCCTTTAAATCCCTTGGAAACTAAACAAGTGCAAGGAACCTAAATAAAAGGGATAAAGATGGATAGCCTACTGATTTTCAAGGAATATGTGTAAAATATGTCCTGTAACAAGTCATCTGGAAAATGAGAAAGGTTGTCGACCAGCCCAAACCTAAGGTGGACTCTACTTAATTGTAAACAACATTTTAGTTTTATCACAGTAGCAATTGTGTGACAAATCATGCTGTGACATTTGCTGGGGGCGAAACTGGTTACGATGATAGTTTTTAACATTGTATCTTGAGGTCGATAGAGATGGCGGACACCAAAGCATTCTCAGCGCATTTGAAGTTTCGTCGGCAAGGTCGTGGTAACGGAATGTCAATGTGCAAACCAGAGGATTCTACTCATTAATCAGCCAAGTTCATCTATGATTTAGCGAAAGAGCAGGAGAAAAACCCCTGGCTTACTTTAATAAATTTTTACCAATGTTCCATGGTTATTTTATGCAACCGCTCCCTGCTTGGCCCTTATCATTGTCTAAGGGTGAAGCGTAAGAGGGAGAGGAGGGGGAATATATAGTGCCACAAACATTAACAACTCTTATGAGAGCATGAGTTACGGTGCCTATGGTCAAGAAACAAAACAAAGTTGGCACAAATTAAAGGGCTTATCTAGAGGTAATGAATTTATGTCCACCGATACTGATAAAAAAGACGTTTGTGCCACATATGCGGAGCATAAGTAGCGGAAATCACCATATCATTGTCAACTGACTATGGTCGTATTATTTTATTTTTATTTTCTAATATCATTTATTCAGCTATCACATTTTTAACTTCGTTTCATCCCAAGTCGTCATACCTTTCTTTGTTACTTTGCTACGTTTGCTACACTTGCTACGCTTACTACACTTGATACGCTTGTTACGCTTGCTACACTTGCTACGCTAGCTACGCTTGCTACGCTTGCTACACTTGCTACACTTGCTATGTTGATACACTTGCTACGTTTGCTACACTTGCTACACTTGCTACGCTAGCTACGCTTGCGGCACTTGCTACGCTAGCTACGCTTGCTACACTTGCTATGCTTGCTACACTTGCTACACTTGCTACGTTTGCTACACTTGCTACACTTGCTATGCTTGCTACGTTTGCTACACTTGCTACGCTTGCTACGTTTGCTACACTTGCTACGCTTACTACACTTGCTACACTTGCTATGCTTGCTACACTTGCTACGTTTGCTACACTTGCTACGCTTGCTACACTTGCTACGCTTGTTATGCTTGCTACACTTGCTACACTTGCTACGCTTGCTACGCTTGCTATACTTGCTATGCTTGCTACGTTTGCTACACTTGCTACGCTTACTACACTTGATACGCTTGTTACGCTTGCTACACTTGCTACGCTAGCTACGCTTGCTACGCTTGCTACACTTGCTACACTTGCTATGCTTGATACACTTGCTAAGTTTGCTACACTTGCTACGCTTGCTACGCTTGCTACACTTGCTACGCTAGCTACGCTAGCTACGCTTGCGGCACTTGCTACGCTAGCTACGCTTGCTACACTTGCTACACTTGCTACGCTTGTTACGCTTGCTACACTTGCTACGCTTGCTACACTTGCTACACTTGCTACACTTGCTACACTTGCTACGTTTGCTACACTTGCTACACTTGCTATGCTTGCTACGTTTGCTACACTTGCTACGCTTGCTACGTTTGCTACACTTGCTACGCTTACTACACTTGATACGCTTACGCTTGCTACACTTGCTATGCTTACTACACTTGCTACACTTGCTATGCTTGCTACACTTGCTACGTTTGCTACACTTGCTACGCTTGCTACACTTGCTACGCTTGTTACGCTTGCTACACTTGCTATACTTGCTATGCTTGCTACGTTTGCTACACTTGCTACGCTTACTACACTTGATACGCTTGTTACGCTTGCTACACTTGCTACGCTTGTTACGCTTGCTACACTTGCTACACTTGCTATGCTTGATACACTTGCTAAGTTTGCTACACTTGCTACGCTTGCTACACTTGCTACGCTAGCTACGCTAGCTACGCTTGCGGCACTTGCTACGCTAGCTACGCTTGCGGCACTTGCTACGCTAGCTACGCTTGCGGCACTTGCTACGCTAGCTACGCTTGCGGCACTTGCTACGCTAGCTACGCTTGCGGCACTTGCTACGCTAGCTACGCTTGCGGCACTTGCTACGCTAGCTACGCTTGCTACACTTGCTACACTTGCTACGCTTGTTACGCTTGCTACACTTGCTATGCTTGCTACACTTGCTACGTTTGGTACACTTTCTACGCTTGCTGCACTTGCTAAGCTTGCTACACTTGCTACGCTTGCTAAGTTTGCTACACTTACTACGTTTGCTAGGCCTGCTACGCTTGCTACACTTGCTACGCTTGTTACGCTTGCTACACTTGCTACTACGTTTGTCACGCCTTTCTACGCTTGCAACGCCTTGCTACACTTGCTAGTCCAATAAAGGTCTTGCTTCACTTCCCTTTCCACACTTTATCGATACACGTGGGCTAGAATTGATCGGTTCTTGCTACGCTCCCTGGACCGTAGTACTTTGAGAGCCTAAGTTCTCTCTACATTTGCTGTGCTAAACAATGACTTACTATTGTCGGCCAACACTGATATATCATAAAAGTACAGAGGTATCGCTAGTGATCAGACGCCTCTATCACACACTTTGCACATTCTCGACTAACGACATCCTCTTTATATGTTTAACAACGTTAACGATTACAAGTTTCTTTTCAGTGTGAAAAACGTTTTTAAATAATTAACCACGATTTCAATCAGCCAATCAGGAGACCGCTTCAGTGAGGTACGACATTACCCGAAAATAAGCCTACATGTCTTGGGAATCTGCTAAGGAATCTGCATGCACGTTAGTTCACGATTTGATAATAGGTAGTATTGGAATAGTGTGAGCACGCTAACAAAGAAGCGCGTTAACCTTCAAAAACAAGAAGACGGAAACGTGCGAGATCGCACGCAAATTATTAAAATAGCGTGTCCACTGTGTCAGAATCTTTCAGTTTTATATTTTGTCTGGTCCGGAACCGCGGTCAAAACAACTTTTCAAATTGAGAGTTTTGCTGGAAGTATTCCAGCCATCATTATAATAAATTTTGAATGAAACTTATAAATTTAATCAAAGTTAACGACAGAAGTGATAATTTAGGGCGAGAGAAACAAATTTAGCCCTTTCTATATTTTTTCAGTTGAGGTAAAAATGCTGCAATTTGCATAATGTGAAAAGTAATTTGAAACCTTCCAAATAACGCAACGCATCTTGCAAAATATATCCAATTTTTAATATTCCTCCGTGTCCGAAACAAAGAAAAGAAAATTAAATGAAAAAGGTGATCACTTTGAGGTTATTTTCGCTCGAGAAACATTCACCTGATTCACTAGCGCAAGCGAAACTCGCAAGAAACGATCATTGTTTACATCCTCATCGGCGGTGAATTTTTGCACCCGAGGCTGTTTTGTTCCTCCAACTTCACGACTATAAAAATTCATGAAAGGCAAACAACCGAAAGAAGTGAAATAAATTGGGATTCCAATGACGCTTATATTTCTTCCTTCGCTGTCCAGTGTTCACTTTTTATTAAACAAACGTTATGTTTTCGTCTATAAAATCTGACGCGGATGATTCGAGAATCGGGAAAATAACCAGCACGAAATCAAGACAAATAGACTATTTACATGTGGGAAAAATCTGACACCTTCCGGAATGCACAGAACTAAAGGATTTTTGCCAAATTCCACGGCGATGGCGTAAATTTGATTTATGCCAACCCGACGTTTTCAAGATTCTTATCCAGCTTAACCAGCATCTCGCAATGGGGCAGCACTTCACTTCCAATATGGAACTACTAGTTTTATTTATTATTACACAACTACATTTGTAATCAATGCTTTGGCTGATTGACGTCATGTCAGCAAATACGTCTCATTTAAAATCATACAAGTACTATGATGTAGTATTGAGTTATTGGCCTGATTTATACTGGAGACGGATGATCCGTCTGGACGAACTTGGGCAAACATTTGCTAGTTCGTCTGATAATCCGTCTGTGTATAAACACGGGCAAAGAGACGGATTACCCGTTAAGACGAACTATCTGCTAAGTTCGTCTTGGCAGACGAACTAAGCAGATAGTTCATCTAGACGGATAATCCGTCTTTTTGCCCGTGTTTATACACAGACGGATTATCAGACGAACTAACGAATGTTTGCCCAAGTTCGTCCAGACGGATCATCCGTCTCCAGTATAAATTAGGCCATTAATAGAACTGTTTAATTTTAATCTTCTATTGACGTCAAAATTTTAACATTTTAAAAACTTTTCTGGTTAAGAGTAACGTCATGGAATAAAAACATTTATGTTTTAATACACACTTATCTTGCACATGCTGTGTCGCCTGCTTACCGGGATGACACAAACATTTGCCGAATTTGAATAGTTGACAAGAAGCGGCAAACGTTCTCCGTGAATACTGGCCCTGTTTTTTCACTTTCCGTAGCACTAACGTAGTTCCGATTATTCCATTATCGAGATCTGCGATGCATGAACGAACGGTTGTTTGAATTTGCGTACTATCTTATTTATTTAATAACATTTTAACTTTGAGTATTGCGGCGTTGTAATTATTCTCGGACTTTGTTAGACCGGCAACTTGTCTAACGAAGCACTTTTCAAAACAAAAGTGTGTTTCGTAAAGTTTTGAGCAATGGATATATTTGAACTTTAACGTTTATTTTGCTGTAACTGATTAGCGATCTAAAAAAACAACAGACTACAAACTCATTCGACCGGTGATAAGAGCTACTATGTCATCAGATTTTAGCCAAAAGACATTGTTGAATCGAAGGAAATCTAAAAGTAATGGTGTAGTTTTGTTACCAATTATTATACTGAGTGCATTCAAACTCAGTAAATGTTTGTTTTTAGCAGGGGATGGCCAGGATGGAAATGAATTACAACTTGAATAACTTTGTAGGCTAAATTGTTCAAGTTCTTCACCTGTTTACTTTTCAAAAATCAATACAAAATGGCTGGCGACGGTTCGTTCTCCCTTTAAAGGGACACTGTCCCGCTAAAATAGCAAAATTTCGCTGAGCTTCCATCTCCACGTTATATCGCCAAATACCACCAAATATATAACTTAGTTGGATAAAAAGATTCTATAGAGCAAGTTAAACAAATGCGGTAGTTTGGAGATAAAGTGCAGGATTGCAAGGATTGAAGTGGATTACAGTTCATGAAAAACACGTTATTTCAGCCGGGACAGTGTCTCTTTAAGAATTCACTTTTGATCTCCTTTTCTGGGTTCAAAAAACATTTTGTGAGCCCTTTTCTTCCATGCAATGTACTCAAGTTACTGTAAATAACTTGTATAAGGTCACACGAACAGACACTTTTGAACGAATACATGTATCCAATTTGATGATTCATTAAAAAAAAAAAACAGTTAGTGACTTGGATCCGTCATGGCCTAAAGTTGTTTATTCTGCAATGTTTTGCCCAAAGAACTGTTACAGAAAGAATAAAAAACAAAGAAAAATGTTAGTAACTTTGATCCGTCATGGCCTAAAGCTCTTTATTCTACAATGATTTGCACAAAGAACTGTTACAGAAAGAATGAAAAACAAAGTAAACAAATAAGAAGTTTATAATTTGCATTTGAAAGAGATGAACTTCCGTGTCTGCGGTTCAGTTTAGGACAATAGTTTTACGTACAAACAATATCCTACACTAACATATAGAAGACATGCTTCATCGCTGTTTTGTTTTTTATAACACTGACATTTAGCCACTAAAAGTACACAAGTTTGGATTTTTAAGTTAAAAAAATTGATAAGAAAACTATAATACGCAAACGTTGCGTATACGCATACAGTAAACAACGCCGTTTCATTTCTATGACAAATTAGGTCAGTTGCAATAAAACGTGCAACTGGAAAATCACTTTTACGGGAGAAAGATACTGAAACAGACACTTAAAATCATGTTTAGTGAACGAAACGAAGGGGGAAACCCAGTTTCAACTTTCTTCAAGTTGTACAACAAAAATACGTGTACGTGGCTCTTGCAACTTGTTTCGCTACACTCTTGCGTCATTTTTTCATCTTACGCAAGTTGCATGGAAACTGCAACGTGTAACATTGTACGTGTGACTTGTAAGTTTTTTTAGCGAGATGAGTTGCACGGAAAATTGTTACATGTAACAATACCTTAACCCTTTAAGCCCTAAGAGTGATCAGCATCAAATTCTCCTTGTAATATCAATGCCTTATCAATCAAAAAGGTCATGAGAATTAAGGACATGAACACACAAGATGAATTCTCTTGATATCCAAACAATTTCTCCCAACTACTTCTATAAGAAATGTATAGGACTAGAAATGAGAATTTAAATTTTGATATTAGGGCTTAAAGAGTTAAAGCGGGACTTCACCTAAACGCCATTTTCCCGCCACTTGACATGGCTTTAATGGAAATATCTCGTTCACGTTTCAAGCAATCCAAAAACTCTATGCTCATCTTATGAATCTATACCTTATGGGGTGTTTTGTAAATTTTTGGGTGATTTTTGGATGTGTTAAGGGAGGAAATAGTTTTTCTCAAAGGATTTGTAAAATTAAGAGAAATCAGAAATATTGAAGATTTAGTGAAGTTTTAAAATTAGAATTTGTAACGTAGTTAATAATTAATAGACGGACACCAAGTTAGTCCACTAGCAACCATGGGTGCTCTTGTGTGGGTATCAACTGTCTAGAAATAAAAGTAAACTGCAGAAGACCGCAAACGATGATGCTGCTAATGATACGTAGGATCTACGAGAGACCTAACCAGCCAAAAAATGAATGAATAAAAACAATGAACTGCAAGGCTGATCTGACCACGTAAAAAAGTAAAATTTGCGAGACACCATCACGACAGAAACCGATAAAGTAGAATTATCACTGGAAAGCAGAAATTTGATCATATAACACCGGTATTAAGAGAGTTAAGGTGGCTCCCAGTGACCAGTTTTCTTAAGTATATACTTGGAGTTTTAGCGTTTATCACACTAAGAAAGCTATTCCCTACAGTCTTGCCCTTCGGTTACGCCGCATCTGTTCCACTGAAACAAATTTAGAAAAAAGATTGAAAGAACTCCTTAGGTATTTAGTGAAAAGAGGATATGATAAAAGATTCGTAGAAGATCAGATAAATCGAGCGAGACTTATCCCAAGAGAAGTAACTTTGGAAGAACATCAGCAGAAACGCCACGAAACGGACAGAGTACCCTTAGTAATCACTTACAATCCAGCACTAGGAAACATTCAAAAATTACTTCACAACAAACAACCTCTTCTTCATTCCTCGGACTACTGTAAAGAAATCTTCAAAGAAACACCTGTTGTATCATATCGACGTTCTCCTAATCTCCGTGACTTACTTGCTAAACTTATCAATTCTTCTGCGTTAACTCTGGCTTCTCCCGGAACGTTCCGCTGCGAATCAAAACACGGCTGTCTGACCTGTCCACAGATCGAAAATGGTAAATCGTCATACACTTTTACCTCTACAAATGAAACCAGGCAAATAAAACAGCATATAACCTGCAACTCTAAAAACTTGATTTATATGATTGAATGCAAAAAATGTAACAAGCAATATATTGGGGAAACTAAACGCACACTTCGCGAACAATTTACTGAACATAGACAAGCCACTAATAACACAAGTCACGCAAATTCATCTGCTGCAGTTCCTACCCACATCACCCTACCAGGTCACTCCATTGCAGATATGAAACTCGTTCCT
The DNA here is from genome assembly GCA_022457155.1 of Cladopsammia gracilis. Classification (NCBI taxonomy): domain Eukaryota; kingdom Metazoa; phylum Cnidaria; class Anthozoa; order Scleractinia; family Dendrophylliidae; genus Cladopsammia; species Cladopsammia gracilis. The sequence goes on along the minus strand of JAJGOT010000052.1, from coordinate 464,362 downwards.
CTGGAACTATTACCGACAAAAAACACCTCCCGCCGCAAAGCAAGAGAAGCCTATCTCATTCAAAAAGGCAAAACACTAACACCTAATGGCATAAACAGACGTGATGAACACTGAAGTAGATTTTATTTACGATAACTATGATATGCTTTATTTTATTATCAGATTTACTAGCCATTGTTTTGTGCCTACATTATATACGTCATTATATCTTGTTACAACTTAGTTAGATATTTTTCATGTAATCTTATATTAGCCAATCAGGTACTTGTTATCTAAATTCAAATTTAAGAGCCGTTGTATATTATTTTCACTCCTACGCTGGCCCTGTAGAAGACTGTAGTTCTACTAGTCGAAATATTGGCCATTAAACCTGCCATTAATTTCCGTTGTACTAGCCTTGCATTTCAAACGTTTATCTACACCTTGGGTGACGTCTAGTACTCGCATCCCTTTATAAAGGAGATCCGGAAAGTAAGTTACCACTATTTATTGTAGTGTTGAGTGGTCCTCTGCATTTAAACGTTTTATCTATGTAATAGATTTAAGACACGTGCTTCTGTTCATGACCGCAATACCAGATATAAGAATAACCTGAACATTCCGGTGTATAAGTCAGCAACTGGACAACGCACATTTCTATAACCCGCAACGAGTTTCTGGAATTCCCTTCCACGCGAAATAACAGAAAGTGATAGTTTACCAATATTTAAGAGACATTTAAAGGAATTTCTCTATAGTTCTTAATTAGCAATGCAATACATTTTTAATATTTATTGTATTTTTTTATTGTAATTAGTTATTTAAGAGACATTTAAAGGAATTTCTTAATAGTTTTTAATTAGCAATGTAATACATGTTAATATTTATTGTATTCTTTATTGTAATTAGTTTTTTTAAAAACCATTTAGTGGAAAAACTAATAAATCAATCTATCTTTAATCTATGCGCACGCTCTCGTGAACTATTGCTACTGCTGCTAACTTAACGTAAGCGTCTCTGAGAATTGAATAAGCCTGCAGTACAAGTTTTGGATTAGTTGATATGAGTCAATAATACTCTTTGGTCGGAAACTTTTGCCGGATAGAGACTTGGCTCTGTTAGATGTAGAAATGTGAAAAACAATTTTAAAAAACAACTTAACTTTACTAAGCACGATATGAAATTGAAATTGTTCGAGTTACTTCCTTGTAGCATCTACGAAGCATGTTCCGGAATTAACGCAAATTCTTAATTGAAGCAAAACTATCATTTTGTAGCTTTTTAAAAGTGACAGCACACTTGTCATATTTCTGCAGTCACTTTTCTCCTTATTTTGCAAAATATTGTCATTTCCGAATTCGCCGATATAGCTGAAATATTACAGTATTGCAATATTGCTCATATCTTTAGCTCTGAGTAAAAGGTATCAATTTCTTAGTTCCGTTGAACTGTTTTTATTGGTAGTTAATTTTATTTATTACACAACTACATTTGTAATCAATGCTTTGGCTGATTGACGTCATGTCAGCAAATACGTCTCATTTAAAATCATGCAAGTACTATGATGTAGTATTGAGTTATTAATAGCACTGTTTAATTTTAATCTTGTATTGACGTCAAAATTACAACAGTTTTAAAACTTTTATGGCTAAGAGTGACGTCATGGGATAAAAACATTTACACACTTATCTTGCACATGCTGTGTTGCCTGCCAACCGGGACGACACAAACATTTGCCGAATTTGAATAGTTGACAAGAAGCGGAAAACTTTCTCCATGACTACTGGCCCTGTTTTTTCACTTTCCGTAGCACTAACGTACTTCCGATTATTCCATTATCGAGATCTGCGATGCATAAACGAACGGTTGTTTGAATTTTGTTTAATAACATTTTGACTTTAAGTATTCCTGCGTTGTAATTATTCTCAGACTTCGTTACACAATTTGTCCCACGCAGCGCTTTCCAAAACAAAAGTGTGTTTCGTAAAGTTTTGAGCAATGGATGTATTTGAACTTTAACGCTTATTTTGCTGTAAATTAGCGATCTAAAAAACAACAGGCTACTGTGAACTCATTCGACCGGTGATAAGAGCTGCTGTGTCATCAGATTTTAGCCAAAAGACATTATTGAATCGAAGGAAATCTAAAAATAATGGTGCAGTTTTGTTACCAATTATTATATCAGTGCATTCAAACTCAGTAAATGTTTGTTTTTAGCAGGAGATGGCCAGGATGGAAATGAATTACAACTTGAATAACTTTGTAGGCTAAATTGTTCAAGTTCTTCACCTGTTTACCTTTCAAAAATCAATACAAAATGGCTGGCGACGGTTCGTTCTCCCTTTCAAGGGACACAGTCCCGCTAAAATAGCAAAATTTCGCTGAGCTTCCATCTCCACGTTATATCGCCAAATACCACCAAATATATAACTTAGTTGGATAAAAAGATTCTATAGAGCAATTTAAACAAATGCGGTAGTTTGGAGATAAAGTGCAGGATTGCAAGGATTGAAGTGGATTACAGTTCATGAAAAACACGTTATTTCAGCCGGGACAGTGTCTCTTGACAGTGTCTCTTTAAGAATTCACTTAAGATCTCCTTTTCTGGGTTCAAAAAACATTTTGTGAGCCCTTTTCTTCCACGCGATGTACTCAAGGTACTGTAAATAACTTGTATAAGGTCACGCGAACAGACGCTTTTGAACGAACACATGTATCCAATTTGATGATTCATTAAAAAAAAGTTAGTGACTTCAGTGGATCCGTCATGGCCTAAAGTTGTTTATTCTGCAATGTTTTGCCCAAAGAACTGTTACAGAAAGAATAAAAAACAAAGTAAAATGTTAGTGACTTTGATCCGTCATGGCCTAAAGCTCTTTATTCTACAATGATTCGCACGAAGAACTGTTACAGAAAGAATAAAAAACAAAGTAAACAAATTTGCATTTGAAAGAGATGAACTTCCGTGTCTGCGGTTCAGTTTAGGACAATAGTTTTACGTACAGACAATATCCTACACTTACATATAAAAGACATGCTTCATCGCTGTTTTGTTTTTTATAACATTTAGCCACAAGTACACAAGTTTGGATTTTTAAGTTAAAAAAAATGATAAGAAAACTATAATACGCAAACGTTGCGCATACGCATACAGTAAACAACGTCGTTTCATTTCTATGACAAATTAGGTCAGTTGCAATAAAACGTGCAACTGGAAAATCACTTTTACGGGATAAAGATAAACAGACACTTAAAATCATGTTTAGTGAACGAAACGAAGGGGAAAACCCAGTTTCAACTTTCTTCAAGTTGTACAACAAAAATACGTGTACGTGGCTCTTGCAACTTGTTTCGCCACACTCTTGCGTCATTTTTCATCTTTCTCAAGTTGCATGGAAATTGCAACGTGTAACATTGTACGTGTAACTTGTAAATTTTTTTAGCGAGATCAGTTGCACGGAAGATCAGCATCAAATTTCTCATTGTAATATCAATGCCTAATCAATCAAAAAGGTCATGAGAATTAAGGACATGATCACACAAGATGAGTTCTCTTGATATCCAAACAATTTCTCCCTACTACTTCTATAAGAAATGTACAGGACTAGAAATGAGAATTTAAATTTTGATATTGGGACTTAAAGGGTTAAGGCGGGACTTCACCTAAACGCCATTTTTCCGCCACTTGACATGGCTTTAATGGAAATATCTCGTTCACGTTTCAAACAATCCAAAAACTCTATGCTCATCTTATGAATCTATATGTTATGGGGTGTTGTAAAGGATTTGTAAAACAAGAGGCTAGCTGGTAGCCTGTACTCATGCGCTTGCATAAGAACGTTTTATGGTTTATTTTAACTGGGTCACGCACCCCTTCCCTCTCAACGAATTTTGCGTGACATGTAAGTCTTGTTTTGTTTACATATTATATTAAGATATCATTTATTACGACTGAATTTACAACTGAACTTAAACACGTTTTATAAGCATTTCTCTAAAATTAGCGACAACAGAAAGAAAAATTCAATCACAAATTGATATCAACATAAATTCCCATCGAAAAATGTAATTTCTTTTCCGGTGAAGTCCAAATGCCAGTGGCTTGACTCGGCTATTTGAAAACAAGAACGTGATTACGGGCACGCCGAAAATCACGAGGTCGCATGTCAACCAATCAGACCAGTGAAAGTCCTCCCGCGGGATACGGGAAACTTTATAAAAAAAAAACAAGGCAATTTGTGACTACAAAAAGCGGGACGAAAGCTATACAAGAGGCTAGCTGGTAGCCTGTACTCATGCGCTTGAATAAGAACGTTTTATGGTTTATTTTAACTGGGTCACGCACCCCTTTCCTCTCAACGAATTTTGCGTGACATGTAAGTCTTGTTTTGTTTACATATTATCAGATATCATTTATTACGACTGAATTTAAACACGTTTTATAAGCATTTCTCTAAATCTAGCGACAACACAAAGAAAAATTCAATCACAAATTGATATCAACATAAATTCCCATCGAAAAATGTAATTTCTTTTCCGGTGAAGACCAAATGCCAGTGGCTTGACTCGGCTATTTTGAAATCACGAGGTCGCATGTCAACCAATCAGACCAGTGAAAATCCTCCCGCGGGATACGGGAAACTTAAAAAAAACAAGGCAATTTGTGACTACAAAAAGCGGGACGAAAGCTAAAAATGGAAACAGAAACCTTACCGAAACCTTGACTCATGCCGCTATGCGCATGAGTAAAAATGGAAACAAGGACCTTACCGAAACCTTGACTCATGCCGCTATGCGCATGAGTAATTAAGGGAAGTCAGAAATATTGAAGATTTAGTGAAGTTTTGAAATTAGAATTTGTAGTTAATAATTAATAGACGGACACCAAGTTAGTCCACTAGCAACCTTGGGTGCTCTTGTGTGGGTATCAACTGTCTAGAAATAAAAGTAAACTGCAGAAGACCGCAAACGATGATGCTGCTAATGATACGTAGGATCTACGAGAGACCTAACCAGCCAAAAAGTGAATGAACAAAAACAATGAACTGATCGTAACCGATCCTACTTTATCGGTTTCTGTCGTGGTGTCTCGTAAATTTTACTTTTTTACGTGGTCAGATCAGCCTTGCAGTTCATTGTTTTTATCAACTGTCTGTTGGTGTTCCAAAAAATCATTTTCTTTCTTCTATCCTTTCTTTAAACCTCTTAAAATTTCATTCAAATTTAGGTTGAGTCCCGCCTTAACGTATCATCTTGAAAAAAATCTGGATTGTTCAGTAGTAAAAACACCTGACCTTTCACTCGTGTCATAAATTAATTTTAGCGTAGTATTAACTCCTGGCTTTTAAAGAAAGGACAGTGATGCAACTAAGTAAAAAACACAGAAGCTGCGGTTACACGTTTCAACTTTTACCTAGGCAAACTCGAAAGAACAATAGCCAGTGCACGCTTAATTTGAATTAACAATAGCCCTTGCACGCTTAAGCGTGCCGCGGCTATTGTTCTTTCGAATTTACCTAGGTAAAAGTGGCAACGTGTAACCGCAGCTAGAGAGTATCTGAATTTAAATTACGTGTCTGAGGATTTCACATTTTTTCCACCCGCTCAAACAATATCAGCCATATTTTCTTGACATTAATATTGTTTTCTTGATGTGTTTCAAAATTCTATTTGTAACTTACAGAATTGCGGAAGAATTTTAATAGACAAGATATCGTGTAACTCAGAAAGGAAGAAATGCAATGTAACTAAGTGCAAAGATGCGATTATAATATTCAATCCAATATGTGTGTTTTTATTTGTTTGTTTGTTTCATAAGTGTTTGATATATTAAAATCGAAGAAATAAATGCATTGTTATTATTATTATTATTATTATTATTATTATTATTAGGCACCGTTTTTTTTAAATATTATGCAATACTTTATTAACAAATTTCTTACAAATCGATTAAGCCTTAACATCAATTTTATGTACACTTGCAGGAAAAAGCTATAAAAGTTCATTTATATAATTTTTCAAGTAATAGGAACAACTATGTAACTATTGTTGATCGTGCAATAATTAATCGCAGTTTTATTAATTCCTTTTCTTTGCGTATTAGATTTCCAACCGTGATGTAACCGGGAAGAAGTTTAATTAAGTAAAATTACATGAGAGGGAATAGAAAGGATATAAAAGCTTGGATGACTTAATGCGAGATAAGTTAAATATACATCTCATCTTCGGAGCACTGTCAAAATGTTGAGAAGAAGACAGAAATCCTTAAACATGAAGTTCTCTTGTAAAAAGGTAAGAACCTATTCGTCCATTGAACTGTTTTGATGAGAATCCTTTCTTGTTCTATTTGCTAAGTTTCCGTTGAATTATTTATAATTATGGACAATGTTTACTTCTTTTTTCTCGAAATGTAATAATAGGTTTATACATTGCTCACTTACAGGCTTAGTTACGCATAACTTGTATTTCACATTATTTATTTCTATAATCTAGTGTTGACCTATTTTAATGAAGAGACATTTTATACTGAGCATTAGTCCTAATATTGTTTCTGGTTGTTCCGCAATATGCTTCTTTTTTACGTACTTCAATGTTTGCTGAGTCCGTAATTTTGAGCCACACTCTTGAAAAAATCTCGCCTACTCATCAAAATAACAATTGTTAGCGTTATTCTCGTATAGTTTGGCATTAATAGCTGCGCCTAAAAATTTTAGATGTTAAAAACTTATTAGACAATTTTTTTTTATTTCAGCTTTTTGCAGTTGCCATATTTGTCAGCGTCATTTCTTTGTCGCTTCAAATTTCCTGCCCTGACGTTCGTCAAAAACCTCAGAAGACGCTCAAACGCCTCCGAAGAAATTTCTTGTTTGTCGAGAAGCCTTTTGCAGCATCGCAGTCAGCTCAGGGAATTCCCCGCCGGGTTAGCCGTGACGTCACCGCACAAATGCCAGGCACCTCAAAGTGCCCCTGGAGCTGGGCCCAAGATGATAACCCAGATCGTGTCCCTCGGTTCCTGACCAAAGCTGTGTGTCTTAATTGTGCGCCTTATTGCCGTTCAGTGTTATATTACCACAGGGGACTGGTGCAGAGATGTGACGTCAGAACAGGACAATCTGTTTGGAAATGGAGTTTGGTGGAACTTCCTGTGGCATTTGTTTACGATCCCTGAGGAAAAAACTCACATCGTTGGCAGAAATCTGAACCTAATATTAAATTATTGTTCTACATGATCAAGAAGATAGGAACATTAAGCACAATGTAACTTTATATGAAAAAACTATGAACATAGGAATCCAAAGAAATGATTGAGATAGATAAATTAACATTAAAGAAAGGAAGATGAAATACAACAATTATTTAACTATTACTAACATATATTTGTATTATCATGGACAGTTTTTTTGTATTATTTATTTATTTATCTATTTATTTATTTATTTATTCTCAATTTCTGAGCAATAATTTGTATATCTGAGCTTTGGAAAGAAATGATACCGTTGTTTCTTTTTCTAGAAACATATAATAACCAGATAGGAATAAGCAGATTTATTTATCACTGAGGTCTGGTAACCTTGCAGAAAATAATATGTTTTGTAATGCTTGTCATTTCTGTTGAGAAGCCACCCAAAAGTGTTTGTATTCATTCCATAAGAGTGATGTTTATTCAGTTTGAACGATTTTAAAAGACAAAGATACGATAGTTTTACTGCAGCTTTGTATTAAGGCCGCTTCATTCGGTATTTATTAAAAAAAATAAATGAATGAATGTTTGCATAAACATGTGTCAGTATTTGATTTTATTCTTAAAAACGAGATATATAGTGGAAAATTCATTAAGAGGACACCATCGCGACCAGAAAAAGTGACCTTATAATAGAGGCGATAATAGATAACAAAGATAATATGAAAGTGCTGCCGGCCAGGAACAGGAGAAGTGTCCCCTAAATAGAGGTGTCCCTTTAATAGAATAATGGAATAAAAACATTTATGTTTTAATACACACTTATCTTGCACATGCTGTGTCGCCTGCCCATGCACCGGGATGACACAAACATTTGCCGAATTTGAATAGTTGACAAGAAGCGGAAAACTTTCTCCATGAATATTGGCCCTGTTTTTTCACTTTCCGTAGCACTAACGTACTTCCGATTATTCCATTATCGAGATCGGCGATGCATGAACGAACGGTTGTTTGAATTTTGTTTAATAACATTTTGACTTTAAGTATTCCTGCGTTGTAATTATTCTCAGACTTCGTTACACAATTTGTCCCACGAAGCGCTTTTCAAAACAAAAGTGTGTTTGGTAAAGTTTTGAGCATTGGATATATAACGCTTATTTTGCTGTAAATTAGCGATCAAAAAAACAACAGACTACAAACTCATTCGACCGATGATAAGAGCTGCTGTGTCATCAGATTTTAGCCAAAAGACATTATTGTATCGAAAGGAAATCTAAAAGTAATGGTGTAGTTTTGTTACCAATTATTATATCAGTGCATTCAAACTCAGTAAATGTTTGTTTTTAGCAGGGGATGGCCAGGATGGAAATGAATTACAACTTGAATAACTTTGTAGGCTAAATTGTTCAAGTTCTTCACCTGTTTACCTTTCAAAAATCGATATCCAATTTGATGATTCATTAAAAAAATCGGTTAGTGACTTGGATCCGTCATGACCTAAAGTTGTTTATTCTGCAATGATTTGCCCAAAGAACTGTTACAGAAAGAATTGAAAACAAAGTAAACAAATAAATAGCTTTTAATTTGCATTTGATAGAGATTTATTTCCGTGTCTGCGGTTCAGTTTAGGACAGTAGTTTTACATACAAACAATACGAAACAGTGTAGTGGTTTGCTGTTAAGACATCCTTCATCACTTTATTTTTTATAACACTGACATTTTGCCATTAACAGTACACAAATTTGGATTGTTAGGTTAAAAGAAATGATAAGAAAACTTTCATACGCAAACGTTGCACATACGCATACCGTAAACAATGTCGTTTCGTTTCTATGCAAATTATACCAGTTGCAATAAAACGTACAACTGGAAAATCACTTTTACTCGATAAAGATAAACAGATACTTAAAATCATGCTTAGTAAACGAAGGGAAAACCCCAGTTTCAGGTGTAAAATGGTTTGGGTTTTAACAGTGAGTGAAATTACATTAAAGGATACAGAATATATAAAAGCTGAGTCTGCTCGATGTTGGGATAAGTTAAGCCTTCATCGCATCTTGGAACATTGTGAAACACTGCGACCTGAAGATCAAAAATGAACTTCTTTCCTAAAAAGGTGAGCATTAAACCTCCTGTTATTCTTACATTTATTACCACACTCGGCTTTCTTTCTGCTATATTCATAGACATAAATTTCTTTTTTGTTATTTAGTAAAAGTGTTATTGATAATATTCAATAGTTTAGTATAATTAACAAAAATTCCCCCATTCATTGCTCTTATTTCAGCTTCTTGCAGTTGCCGTATTTATCAGCGTCATTTCCTTGTCGCTTCAAATTTCCTGCCCCGACATTCGTCTAAAACCTCAAAAGACGCTCAAACGCCTCCGAAGAAATTTCTTGTTTGTCGAGAAGCCTTTTGCAGCATCGCAGTCAGCTCAGGGAATTCCCCGCCGGGCTAGTCGTGACGTCACCGTACAAATGCCAGGCACCTCAAAGTGCCCCTGGAGTTGGGCCCAAGATGATAACCCAGATCGTGTCCCTCGGTTCCTGACTAAAGCTGTATGTCCTGATTGTGCGCATTACTGCCGTTCAGTGTTATATTACCACAGGGGACTGGTGCAGAGATGTGACGCCAGAACAGGACAAACTGTTTGGAAATGGAGTTTGGTGGAATTTCCTGTGGCATTTGTTTACGATCCCTGAGAACATCTTTATTTGATGACAAATATTTGTACCTGGTGCTAAATTACTATTTATGTCAAATAAGCTAAATGTAAATTATTGTTCTATATATAGATGCATAGATAACCAGTGAAATTTATTTGTATCAAATATGTTTATTCGTCTTATCTATTTATTCCAATTATTATTCTGTATATCTCACTTGAAAGGAAATTATATTTATGTTTCGGTTTCTAGAAACATGTACTAACGAATGAAACAAATTTTAAAGATAGAAAGATTTATTTATTTATTTATCAGATGTGATAATCTTTCATAAAATACTTTATATTGAGAAGTTACCCAAAAGCCGATTTTTATTTATATATTCAGCAATTATGTTAATTTTTAAAGTTGTATTTTATAGGTCCAATTTATTGAACTTCTGCGATTTTAGAAAAAAGATACCGGCGATAAGTCTTACAAACATTTGTGTAAAAAGGCCACCTCTGTTTCATAAAATAAAAACACGAACTTTATAAATAAACATGTATTAGTATTTGTATCCTTGAAACCAAGATTTATAAAACCTACAATAGCAAGTTGATTCAATAGACCAATATCACGCTAACATGGCACAAAAATATATTTGGTTTATTGGGGAAAAGAGTCCAGCATCAAATTCAGCATATCGATATTAGTAAAACTACAAAGTTTTGTAAAGATTGCTAGAAAACTGACGAAGATATGAAATTTTGAAACTGAGCATTTTTACAAAAAAATGTATGGTGGACGGGCTGATTCTCGTTTTCGTGATTTTCCTATACATTTCTTTGTAAAAACTAGGCCAGAGTACTAAGTTTCAAAAGCTCATATCTCCGTCAGTATACGAGCAATCTTTACGAAACGTTACAGTTTTACTAATATTGATGTGCTGATTTTGATACTGGACTCTTTTCCCCATTAAATTAAATATATTTTCATACTATGCTAGCGTGATATTGGTGTATGTGTATTCAGAAATTGCTTATCTTTACTGCTTTTCAGTTTGACGCTTGATAGCTGAAGTAATTAATGTTGGTCGGCCTTACAGGTTGCCGCCAAACAAAAGTACATGTACCCTGAAAAGCGTGTTGTTCTATGGCCCTGCCAGCGTATGAAAAAATATCACTGATACGCTGGTATACCGCTGACATACGCTAGGGGTACGTTAGGCATAGGTTGTATACGTTTCAAGCATGGTCGCATACGGTGGCATACGCTGGCATACGGCGAGCCAAAAATAGTTTTAAGCATGCTTAAAAATTTTGTGCGTATTCGGATGTATGGTTTATACGCTAAGCATACGCTAGGCATACGCTGAATACGCGAGAGTTTCGCTGGATGTACGTTACTCATAGGTCAAATACGCTGGTCATACGCTGTATTTTCAAAGGGAATTTTGTGCGTATGAAAATTATTTTATGAATTTTCATACGCAACTCATACGTTTCTTTAATACGCAATAGTGTGACAGGGCCTTAAAGTTACTAGCCTGCGTGGCAGGCGTTCTAAGGGGAAGGGGAAGGCGGGAAATTCGGGCGCGCGAGAACGCGAAGGGCGCGCGATGGAGGGGGGAAGGGGCCCGAATTTTCCCCCTTCCCCTTCCCCTTAGAACGCCTGCCACGCAGGCTATAAAGTTACTGACTCATCGACCTGGGCTAGTTGGCTTGCGGGTTTTATAGTTTTAAGGTAAATGCGCGGGATCTTAGGAGTTAGTGATTATGAGATTGAGTAACTAGCAATGTGACGTCACAAATATCGGCTGCATAGGAGACGACACATGGGATTCAGGTGCGCGTGCGTCAAAAGGCAGCCTTTTTTTCGCGTACGACCACCGCCGTCTTTGTCGGCCGACTCTAAAGCGTTGCCCGTTGTTCAAGCGTAGAAATTGTTTTACTCTTCGCTCAGCTATTCCGACGGGAAAGGACGTGCACTTGCTTTATGTTTAATGAATTCGAAGACACCGGGTTATGTTCCATGCAAGTTTGTCTTTTTCAGATGTTTTCAGGTACAGGTCATGCATTGCATAGTATATATGGGTGCATGGTTTTGACATGTATTTACCGTGACCTTTTTTACCACTTCATGATGGGTCGTAAAATGCTTTGCATAATGCCTGCGGCTTAAAATTTTGTTATTCCACTTAGAGAGGGGCAATGGGGCCAGTTCAGGGTAGACAATATTCCGGGGGTTTTTTTCGCACTTTTTTTCTGAAGCAGCTTCTGGATCCGGCCTTCAGCAAGACAAGTTTAAGCTTTTTACGCGAGTGATATAAAAAAAACTACAAAACGTACAAACGTTTATTCGCGAGCAAGTCTGCATGGAATTTAGCGAAAAGAGCAGTTCTGTCCCTTGAGTTAACATTTTTGTTGACGAGCCCGCTTCTGATGGAGACTGTGGCATATGCTTTGCAGACGATGCCGTTCTTTCTGCGGCGTCGCCGATCCTCCATTTCTTAGCCGCATCTGTTCATAGAAGCAAAAGCAAAAGAGTTTGATGCATACTCCAGATGTATACCCCGGATGTATACCCGGATGCATACCCCGTTGCATACCCCGGATGCATACTCAAGTCCCTCCCGCTTCTAAAATGTGGATGTGATCGACGGACATCTCTTCGGAGGAACGTACGTCCACTTCCTCGAGGTCTGAGAGGACTCCAGTACATTTTGTTTGAGAGTCCTGTTTCCTCATCCAATCCTTTTCGTTTGACATACGATTATTTACTCGTAATACGTTTACGTCATTTACTCGCCCCTATCCCTTAATATGGCGGAAGAGCAAAAATGTTGCATGCATTGGTGGATCCAGGCGAAACGGAAGATCGCTGCGTACAATGAAGCCTCCAAAAAATTATCGACAGTCAATTTCCCATTTTTATCCAAAGCCCATATCCCCAAATTCCTGATTATTTAATATGCCCACTGACTGTCAAGGACCTTTTTACCCTTGTCATGTATTCATTGAAACGTTTCAAAGGTGTAAGAAATTTTACTTCGCTTGCTCACATGTTTTCCAAGATTGCATCCTCCTGCTTCCTTCCGGTAATTTGAGAACTTTATCCGCATCTTGTTCAGTGTAAAAAGTATCCTACTTGGCCAGTACAGAATATCATAAACGGCGCTTCACAGCGCATCACAGCGTTTCATCGAGACCATAGTTGATCAATAGGCCTTATTCACGATAGCCGCCGTGTTGGTTTTTATATTATTACGCAAATTTACCACGTGATTTCTGAGGGTCAAGCAACTCAAACTCGGGAGATTCCAAATCAGTTGTTAATTATACTGATATTTTTTTTCAGAGCTAATGCATTTTTCAGCGTAACAATAGTTAATATACTTAAATTTAAGTTATTTTTGTCGCTTTAGTAACAAGTAAACAGTTTGAGCAGTTAACAAAACTAATACAAGTGAGATATAGAGCAACCATTCCAAACTTCTAATAAAAAAAATATCATAACTGCCAACAATCTAGCTCTCAAATATGAATTTTCAAGGATACTTCACTGTTAGAAAGAACAGATTTTCCGAAAATTGTTCTTTCATTCATTGTTTGCCCCCTGGCAGAGCACATGGCTAATTTGCATCATAATGTTGCCACCAACATGGCGGCTATCGTGAATAAGGCCTATTCTGACAAACGATAACTTGAAACTAATTGTACCGGTAAGAAAAATTCGCCCAAGGGAGTCATTAAAGCCGTCGTGAAAATTGAAATTTAGTTTGACTTTTCCATTACATGCAATGATTAAAATGCTTGCACAATCGTCACGGGATTTAGACAATCACTACTGTCACTACTGAGCTAAATTTCACAGCAACTCGTTGGTTTTGCTTGTTCTAAAATAATGAAAAGGTGCATTAAAAGGGATAATGCATACAGTATATCCTCGCTCCTCGGCCTTCTTTAAAGTAACGATCTCGCGCTACGCGCTCGGTCATTATTTTGAAGAAGGCCTCGGAGCTCGGGCATTATTCCTTACATAGTGTTTACATCTTTAAAATGGTAAAGAGATGCCCGGGGGAGGTACTCTGCATATTTTTGGGTGGAGGTGTGCCGCTGGGACTATGAGACCCTAAACCTATACTAAACCATTTTAGCTGCATTTTGTAACCCTAGGCCTATTCTAGACTAAACACAGAAAAACCCTACTCTATCCTCAGCCTAGACCTATTCCAGACTCACTGTTTTCCAGAAACTCGCTCACTATCACAGTTATTAGTTAACAGGGGTCAGTAAAATACAGTACTGTCCGCGTACGGATTTTTAAATGCCATTTGCCAGTAAACCTTGTCTAGACTAAATTCTTCACGCAACCGGTCAGTTTCGCTTAAAATGATATCCTATTCTAGACCAAAGATCTCTGATTACTATATCCTATCCTAGACTAAACTGCCTGAAAACCATACCCTTCACAGCGGCACATACCTATATAGCTCATATATAGGAGTACCCCCCCCCCCCCTCCCCAACCCCCGGGAAGAGATGACGGGGAAAAAATCAATCTTGCAGCTCTAAATTTCAAGGTTTCTGAATTAGTCTACATGAATAATAAGAGAAAACCTTTTTTAATGTTGATGTAACCTTTTTCATGACAGTACTCTCGTTATACAAATATATAATGCCTCAAAAACAATACCATCTGATGAGGGGCTAAGCTGACAACCAACACCAATTTTCCGGAACACACTCACGTACGCAATTAGTCCCAACTTCCTCTCGCGTCTTCAGAAATCCGATAGAAAACTCAGTATTTCTCTGGAGTATTCTGAAATCCGGGAAATATTTATCGTTCATTAGTGGTTCGTTACAAAATATGAACTCCCAAGAATTATTCTTAACAAAACTTGCCTAGGGTTTAAAGGAGCAATGATGCCTATTTTTAGTATCACTTTGAAGCAGTGCTGTAGAATCTTCATGTCAACATAGACTACTTTTCTGATAAAGATAAACTGTTCGGTCTTTGATTTACTTTCTTCAACCATGTCCTCTTCATTGCAAAGCAATACATTGACTATTGCAAGAATATCGTTTTAAACGAAAGAAATCGAAAGTTTTCTTTTCATATTTCTTTAGTGTAATGGTAATGCGCCGATCATTTCGAAACTTCAGCATCCCTCGGGCAACCCCCTAGGCATATGAACGTTTGAAGATTGACTCCTTCAAATTCCCTCCCGCTGGGCCAAAACTGAGTTCATATGCCCTACACTAGTGCTGGATTTTGACGATGAAATGCCCCTCCCAGCTCCCCAAAGAACAAATGTTTAAATGGTGGAAAAAACAAAAAGACAGTTTGCATTTATTCTGGCTTATAGCTTAATAATTGCCACTTATGTTAGTCGTCGTTATTGAATGTTTCACTTTCGGTTTAAGTTACACAAACGACCTTGGCAACATTCAAATTGCCTGGGAAATGCCCGGATGGAAGTTTGGATAACTTAAAATAGGGATGGATGCATTCACCTTCTGGCTCGCGTTTCCAAGCTTCTCTCGTTCTTCCAAACTTTCCAGGTCATTCGTGCCACCATATCTCTAAAGTACAAAGGAAGTTCTACTTGAGATAACAATTATGGGGTCAGGTGCCCTAAAATGTATCATTTTTTGTTTACACTGCCTCCTGCATGACGACATTACTAACATTAATGTATCAATAAAGCGGCGAAGTGGAGCAATTGTACCCATATATATCTGGAGTCTTCGAAAGCCGAGAAACAGTGATATTTTTAGTCTATTACTTGATCATTAAAAAGTGTTATTATTATTCTGGACAGATGCCCAGAGATGTAACTACAAGATAAAAGCTTCCGTAGGGGAGGAGCACCCCTCCCCTACTCCCCGAGTCCGTGAGCTTGCTAAGCTCGACATGAGGACAGTGCCGGTTTGACTTTCTCAAAGTTGTTCGCTTCTCTTTTTCGGCCTGGTAGTAATAAATGCTTTCTATTTTGCTGAAGGGATGCTGTCGAACTTTTGACGGTCATTCGATTTTCTCGTGGCGCAAAAAAAGCAATGTTCTCAAGTTCTGCAAGCTTGATCTCTAAAGGTACAACTCTTTTTATAACTTCGATTCCTTTGGTCAAAAAGGATAAAAATTAGACTGTAATTAGATTTTCAGGCTGAGAAAAAAGTATATACTTTTTTCACTTCCGCTTGAAGTGGTTCGTTAAAATAAACAACAACTTGAGCTTTCGCTAAACGTTTGACAGCTTCGCCCTCAAGAAAAACAAGTCGCTGAAATGTTCGCGCCAAAATGACGTCACTTGATGCGGTTTCCGATCCGGCAAGGCAAACGGATAAGCGTGCGTCGGTCCGTTGTGTGTGAAGATATTCGTCACTTAAGGTGCAAATATATATAAACGTTGTTCTAACCAGTTTAGAGTGCTTATCTTTTTCATTTTATTATGCATGGTTTCAGTAAATGCGCTATTAAGGAAAGCCTTTATATTGACACGCTTTTGTTGTTGTACTACTTGATATTGATTTACAAATCCCCGATTAAATTAGTTAAGTTTGTCGGGTGATAAGGAAGTGTGAGAAAATACTGGAATATTGTAGAAAATAACATAATCTTGAGAACTGATAAAACTGCAATGTTATCGCCGACAAGATATTTTGTGTTAAACGTTTGTGCTACCAAGAAGTACTGGACGGAGCTTGCGAGTGAGGTAACTTCATGTTGTGTATTCTGAATAATAGTAAGCGATGGGTTCATGAATAACCGGGGATCAAGAGTATTCAACTGTTCATTTCGGTAGAATAACTGTTTAGAAGTCTTTAATCGGTTTAGATATTCGGAACTAATTAGTTCGAGAAATTTAACGTCTTCTCCTTTCAACAACAAATGTCATTTAGAATGCGAAATAGGGTCAAGCTAGGACTTTTCGAAAACTGGCAACACTCAAGCCGATGATAATTGACATTTTCTGTGACTGAAATATTCAGCTGAAGCATCTGCTGTAAAGATTATATATGGGAAAACAAAGGGGAGAGCAAAAGGGTCTACACGAGTATTTAAGAAAGGATACTGAAAGCTGGAAAAACCATGCAATTGTTTTTAAAACACGAACGCGGCTTCACTCTTGTGCCAGTTTTTTATGGCGTGTGTTGGGCCATCCCTCGACCGTAATGGACATTCTGAAGAAAAGAATTTGGAGAAGCTATTTTGATGAAAACGACCATTTAAACATTTTGATTCGAATCGGCTATACGATACGAGCCGTTGTTTGCCGTCAGTTGACTGAAACGAAACTGAAACGAAGGAATCAAAAGCTTTCTAGCCATAGAATCAGAAAACAATCGAAGAGTGATTTTTTGTGAAAAGGTTGGCTGCACAAAAACATACGGAATAAAGAAGAGAAATGCGTTCGTTGCAGATCTCTTGATAAATGTAACAAATCAATTACTTTTATTTCCGTGTTTAATACTTTAATCATCTACTAGCTCTGAAAACCTCCTTTGGGACGTGGTGAATAACTATATATCACCAAGTATGTATCTCGCTCTTTCTTGTCGCGGATCTGACACCCGAGGAATGAACAAGCGGTAACTGATTTTATTCATTCGTCTTTACTGGGTGATCACTGACTATTTTGTAAGTTTGTAAACGATAACATGGCATAACATAACATAATTAACAAAGCATAATACTATATTACTCATGCGTGTAGCAGCATGAGGTAAGGTTTGCCCTCCGTTTTTCTTGTGTCACGATTTTGTTATGTATTTCCGGTTACTTGGCTTCCTTGTGTTCATTTACAAAACATTCAATAATAGCAACGTGGCTTGCAGGAACGACGACTGATTGAAAGGAGTGACTCTTCTCTTCTCGGACAACTTCTTATCTTGTATAGCTTCTTTATAAAATATACGATGAATGGTTGTTACGCGTGTGCATAACATTCGTTTTGCGAAATATTGGACAAGCTGCTGTGGAAGTCTTCCTGTGAATGTAAACGTAGTTTCTACAGTATAGAACTCGAGGCCCTCAGGGCCCTCAGGGCTTTGCTTGTGCTCGTTTGGCGCATTTTGTCCAACTGTTTAGCATGCTCATTGTACTTGCCATCGTTGTCACACGTTTGAGTCTTCAGTTTCGCCTTTTAGGCCCTGCAGACCATTGTTGTTGTCGCATTTTTTAATTATTTAGCATGCTGCGTTTGCCATCGGGGTTTTGCAGATGCTTGTTGTGACAAGTTCGAGTTTGTTCAGCATGCTGCGTTTGCCATCGGGGTTTTGCAGATGCTTTTATCACATTTTCTGATTATTTGGCAAGCTGCGTTTTCCATCGGGGCTTTGCAAATGCTTGTTGTGACAAGTTTGAGTTTGTTTAGCATGCTGCGTTTGCCATCGGAGTTTTGCAGATGCTTTTATCACATTTTCTGATTATTTAGCATGCTGCGTTTGCCATCGGGGTTTTGCAGACGCTTGTTGTGACAAGTTTGAGTTTGTTTAGCATGCTGCGTTTGCAACCGGGTTTTGCTTTTGTCACATTTTCTGATTATATTTAGCATGCTGCGTTTGCCATCGGGGTTTTGCAGATGCTTGTTGTGACAAGTTTGAGTTTGTTTAGCATGCTGCGTTTGGAACCGGGTTTTGCAGATGCTTTTGTCACATTTTCTGATTATTTAGCATGCTGCGTTTGCCATCGGGGTTTTGCAGATGCTTGTTGTGACAAGTTCGAGTTTGTTTAGCATGCTGCGTTTGCCATGGGGTTTTGCAGATGCTTTTGTCACATTTTCTGATTATTTAGCATGCTGCGTTTGCCATCGGGGTTTTGCAGATGCTTGTTGTGACAAGTTCGAGTTTGTTCAGCATGCTGCGTTTGCCATCGGGGTTTTGCAGATGCTTTTGTCACATTTTCTGATTATTTAGCATGCTGCGTTTGCCATCGGGGTTTTGCAGATGCTTGTTGTGACAAGTTCGAGTTTGTTCAGCATGCTGCGTTTGCCATCGGGGTTTTGCAGATGCTTTTATCACATTTTCTGATTATTTGGCATGCTGCGTTTGCCATCGGGGTTTTGCAGATGCTTGTTGTGACAAGTTTAAGTTTGTTTAGCATGCTGCGTTTGCCATCGGGGTTTTGCTGATGCTTTTGTCACATTTTCTGATTATTTAGCATGCTGCGTTTGCCTTCGGGGTTTTGCAGATGCTTGTTGTGACAAGTTTGAGTTTGTTTAGCATGCTGTGTTTGCCATCGGGGCTTTGCAGATGCTTGTTGGGACAAGTTTGAGTTTCTTTAGCATGCTACGTTTGCCATCGGGGCTTTGCATGTAGATGCTTGTTTGTTGCATGTTATAATTGTTTAGCATGCTTCGTTTCCCATCGGGGCTTTGCAGATGCTTGTTATGACAAGGTTGAGTTTGTTTAGCATGCTTCGTTCGCCATCGGGGCTTTGTATATGCTTGTTTGTCACATGTTTTAATTGTTTGGCATGCTGTGTTTGCCTTCGGGGCTTTGCAGATGCTCGTCGTGACAAGTTTGAGTTTGTCTAGCATGCTGCGCTTTGCCATCGGGGCCTTGCTTATACTTGTTCTGACATGCTGTACGGAATTTGTTTGCAGTATGCTGCGCTTTGCCATCGGCCTCTTGTTGTGAGTGTTT
This sequence comes from Cladopsammia gracilis, assembly GCA_022457155.1. NCBI lineage: Eukaryota > Metazoa > Cnidaria > Anthozoa > Scleractinia > Dendrophylliidae > Cladopsammia > Cladopsammia gracilis. The sequence continues at coordinate 444,902 of JAJGOT010000052.1, read as the reverse complement.
GCTTGGCATCATGCCTTTTGCCATTAGGTTTTGCAGATGCTTCTTTGTCACTTGTTCAGGTGTTTCACCTTCGGCGCTTTACATATGCTCCCTTGTTTCGCTTTTAGCTATACCTTTTTTCTCCTTTTCTTCTTTCTCCTTTCGATGATTGTCTTGAAGGGAGTCTAATTCCCTACTCGGATTACCGGCTGTCATCTCTCAGGCTCTCTTTTATCTTTTCCTTATCTATGTTTCTGTTACCTTTCAGTCTTCTTTGCGCCTTCTCAATGAAAGGAGTTTTGACTTTTATCAGTGGGAGATGTCTAAATTTTGATCCTACTGCCCTTTCCCCTAACGTAGTGTCATGGGTTGATACAACCGGAGGTTTCACTCCCGCCCAAGCCTGGGAGATGACAGTTAATGGCTATGTATCAGAGACTTTCCGTTTTGGGTTTTGGGTTTTGGGTGTTTCGTCTTTTGGGGTTTTGTTGAGTTTTGGGGGTATTTTGGAGGTGTATAATGTATATCTGCGAGGTTGCTTGTGGGCTTGTTGCGACAGCTGACCCCAATCTAAATCCGCATAAGCATGAGGGAGAGCGCTGCAAATAGATTACTATTTGTCAGCGGTCTCCCTCAGAGCGTATATAAGGATTGAGATTACTTCACTCGCTCTCTTTTCGCGCCAGTCTGGCGGCTCAGTCCGCCGCGGTTTGCTCGTCCTTTATGTGCTCTCTCTCTGCTTTCCTCGCTGTCGACCTTCGGTAATAGTTTTTCCCGCCCTCCCAACCCATTTGCTACTTACTTGTCTACCTTAAGCGACAGCTGACCCTAATCTAAATTCACATAAGCATGAGGGAGAGCGCTGCAAATAGATTACTATTTCAACGTCCTTAAACCTTTTGAGTGTTAACAACTGTCATCACGTGACTGATGACGTCATAATTAAGGAAAAAAGAGCAATCTGAAACGGGCCGAGGATGGTTCATTGTGGCGGCCAAAAAACCATGCGGTATTTATTGACTTGGTGCATAGATACAATCCGTGTCCTGAATGGAAAAATATCTTCTTTCATTCAGAAGTTATTAAAAGAATAAAAGGGTCACGTGACCTATTTTTGTAAATTACTCTTTAACGGCAAATCGCAGTCACCCATTCAGGACAGATTCTTAAAGGGGGAAACCACAGAATTACGTTGGTATTTCAATATATACCTATTATATGTCATTTCGGCGACCCATTTTCACTTTTCTCTTCGCGTAAGAAAACTGTTATAACAGGTCACGTGATGTAAACATTCCACACATAAAGTAAACGCTAATTTAAGGACATGAAGTTTTTTGTTATTACCAAGTTTGAGGATGTTAATGTATATATTTTTAAAGTAATGACTCTTGACGGATTTCATGCAAATTAGGCTCTGGGTCATGCCTTAACATGCTTGAGTGTGCGCCATGTTGGACAAAACAAAGCAAACAGTTTTCTATGACGTCAGTCGTGCGTCTGTACTCTGATTGATCATATGCAACGACCAATCATAGAGCGGGTAGTATTCAATTCATTGTATAAATAAAAATAGAACATTTTAAAATTTATGTACAAAGTAGAAAGTATACAAGTAAAAAAAAGTATGGGTAACTAAATTATTAGCCAAGGTATGATTTTGAAGCCGAGAACCCAAACCACAACCTCGTTCCCAGGGTTTTCACTTTTTGTTGCCCAAACCAGCCCAAGAACGAACCCCTACGTCCTCCCCCCTCCCCCCCCCCCCCCCCCCCCTCCCCCCACAGTTAATGGTTGAGCGACAAATACATGTTGATGAAACACCTAAGCCCACTCCTGAACCGGTGAAGACTCCCGGCCCCTAAAACAGATCAGGGTAGACTATTCCAGTCGCGTACGATTCGGAAAGAAAAAGAATGCTTAGAAGGATTGAAAATTTTAATAGTTTAGTTTATGTTGGATCAAAATATAGTTGTGTTTAATACCTTAGAGGTAGCATCACCCCACCCCTCACCCTAATCGTCCGAGTGTTAATGACACAGTCCTACGGGTCACGTGACAAATTCAAATGATTGTACTTTTTGTCCTCATATTTTCTAATAAACAAAAAAATTGGGATTTCTTTTCGTGAATTTGGATTTTATAATAGTTTCTTTTAGGAGTGAGAGGAGTAACAAAGATTATAAACAATGTTTTTATTAACTGTGTTTGCCATTTAACCTTATTTTCTTATCTAGAAATTTCATGGCGATTGACTTTTGGACAACGAAGACGAACATACCGTCACTGCTCGATGCTTCTCCTATAGTGCGCATGCCCAAACACGGTATCCACTGTACAAAATCAGACTGCGTGCTCCCGGGCTGTATCAACCGGAAGCTACAGACAATAAAAAATAAAAACATAACAAACACCAAGAGACATGGAAGTGTTCTGAGGTAGGTGAACCTTCCTTCGCTATTTTATTTCTGGGTTTTCTACTTGATAAGGAACAAAATTTAACACAATCAAATTCTTTGATCAAGGACAAAACATCTGGAGTTCCGAACCAAGGGGATCTCCTTTGTGGATAACTTCGCTAAATAAATAAGTTGTTGTTTTCTCCTGAACGAGCACTGTGACCTATCTCTTTTATTAATCGTATCAATAACAAAATTGTGATTGGTCACCCGCACGCTTATTTCGTACGGAATTGTACTCCACCAATTACTATAACTAATTGACGCGCGGTCACGTGGGTGTCTAATTACAGCCGTGAAATTGGATACATTGCGCGCGCGTCAATCAGGTGCACTTAAATGTTTCTTTTTGCTGTTTTCCTCCTGCTTTCAAAGTGATAGAAAATATCCTTGACGTTTTGAGTACAAAAAATGTCCACTTAGAATAATTTTTAATCTCGAATTTTATTTTTGAAGCGATTAATTAGTAATTGAACTTCGTGTCGTACAATTCAAGGATAATCGTGCTCGAAATTTTAAATCGCCTCAAGAAAATACTACTCTCCACTGATGATATATCTAAATTTGAAGAATTTTTCATTACCGTATTTCCTCGAATAATAGCCGGGGGCGATTATTATTTTTTTCATTCCAAAAGGGGGCGATTATTCGAGGGAAGGCGATTAATCGAGGGGGGCGATTATTTCAAATATTGCTCGCTGGAAATGTGCTAATTTGAGAGCTCCAAGAAATATAGGAAAGAGTCAAATACACGAACGTCATTATAAAAAACTACACGAAACCTGTGCTTTTGTTACTTTTCTGTTATTGTAACGATTGTTACCTATACAAGAAGTGAAATTTCAACTTGACTGGGAGGATTTGTAAGAAAGGGGAGGGGATGGGGGGGGGGGGGGGGGGGGCGATTCATCGAGGGAGGTGATTATTTCAAATATTTCCACCAAAGGGGAGGGGATGGGGGGCGAATATTCGAGGGGGGCGATTAATCAAGGGACGGCTATTATTCGAGGAAATACGGTATTCGATTTTGAAATATTCTCATGGAGTCACTATTAATGGGATTTGGTCAAATATACAACAGTAGAAACTAACGATAAAAGGCAACGACGTTTCGATGTCTTCATGACGCCATTATCAAGTTGAATAAATGGCTGACAGATACACCTAATTGCAATAACGTTGTCATAGAAAAATGAAAAATGTAAAAATGAAAAATGAAAAAAGGCTAATAGGAATAAAGTAGACATACAAAGTACATTCTCGCCGGATTTTAATAATAGTCCATTTTACAGTTGTGTGCTTGGTGACCTTGCCTTTGAGTGGAAGCGAGGCTGAAGGTGACCTTGCTTTGATACAAACCTTTCTGCCTTTCATATGTTAATAAGGCTTTTCTCATGCTAACCAACTAAATTTACATCTGAAAAGCTCCAAGGTCTGTATCATAACAAGGTCACCTTTAGCCTCGCTTCCACTCAAAGGCAAGGTCACCAAGCACACAACTGTAAAATGGACTATTTTCAAAGTATGCACGGGGCGGGAGGGGGGTGAAGAACTATGTTTAAGAACAGGTTTTTGCACTTTTCCTTTTTCGTAGTGCAACTGTGCACATGTAACAGTTATTCTCAGAGAATGACATCAACCAGATAGCAAAATATTTCCAACGTGGATGGTTACCTTATGATTTCAACTTTAACCAGGGTAAATTTCAAGTAACAATAGCCGCTGCACGCTTAATTTAAATTAACAATAGCCGCTGCATGCTTAATCATGCCGCGGCTATTGTTTTGAATTTACCCAGGTAAATTTGAAACATGTAACCGCGTGTCGCTGTGAAATAAGCTAATTAATTCCTATTTGGCTTTTTTCATTTTTCTATGACAACGTTACTGCAATTAGGTGTATACGTAATGAATATTCAACCATTTAATTATTTAACTTGATAATGGCGTCATAAGGACACCCGCCTTTTAACGTAGTTTTGCAGTTGTATGTTTGAATTGCTCAAACTGCCCTATTATTTCATTAGTTCTGCTATTATAAGAATAATAAGAATAATACTAATATTTTATTAATAGCTTTCTGAAACTAGTGGTTGCCTCTCGCCTCCCCCCCCCCCCCCCCGGGGGGGGTACTCAACGAAGTTTTTTACGGGGATGCTCCGCCCCGAGGTCCAAACCCTTACCCTTTCATATACCGTTTTTGACAGAAAAGGTACTCCTTTCATATACCTTTCATTAAAAATGGTACCCCTTTCATACACCTTTCATTGAAAATGGTTCCCCTTTCATATAGCCTTTACGTGCGTCTGTTTGACATATTTTGAAAGGCCCTTTTTATAATATTTAGATGGCGGTTTTCTCTACCTTTTTTACCCTACCCTTTCATATACTTCAACTCGTGAAATCCCTACCCTTTCATATACCTCCAGTCTCAAAAAGGTACCCCTTTCGGGCGGAGCATCCCCGTATAGCCCATTATAGGGAGTACCCCCCGGGCCTCTCGCTCAAGGCTAGGATTTTCAATATCTGAATATTGCCGTCACAAGCTAGCACTGAAGTAATTATATCACGCTACGGCTCTATAACGTGACAACAGGCATAGTGACCCCCTCTATTTAATATATATTTTCATGTACTAAGTTTAATAGAAAACTGTAAAGTTTAACAAAAATATAATGCATTATAACTTCTTTTTCGATGGAATCACTTTAAATGGAATTATACTTGACATTGACATTATCTTTTAAAAACAGGAGCCGCGCAGATCAAAACCAGGTGGAGATGAACTTTACTGCAGCTTTTGAAAATGACGATAGTTTCTGGGAGGATTTCCTGAATATTGTGGGGTCGGACATTTGTGGGAACACTTCCAGCTCCTCTTACCCGGATGACGATGATGTCATCATCATGGATGATGATAGTAACGATCAGCGGTCATCTGCTTTACAGCATGCTTCAGAGAAGACATTAAGCTTCTTTCGAGATCCACTATTTACTCAAAAGTCACCACGCAGCCAAAAGGAAGTGAAAAATCAGAATTTGGCACAGTTGCAGGGTAGTTTTAGTCCTGGAATAAACGTCCAGTCCAATGGTCCTGTTTGTCTGGTAAGCCAGCAGCTGGGAATCAGTCAAACCGATTCCGCCGCCAATGGTGCACGAATTGTTCCTAATGTCAACGTCACAGGCAACACTATTCAGCCAATCAGCACCACCGACGCACTTACCACGTCATATAAAATGGATTGTGCTGTGTTTGCAGCAGAAGCAGGGTCGGGCGGTGTGAAACGCTCCTTGGAGAATCAAAGCAAATGCCAAGTGGGGTACTCTGACAGAGAGAAGACTGGAAACAGCTCCCCGATTAAGAGAAAGCCGATGATTCCCATACAGCCAACAACCAAATTGTTTGGGATTCTTTCTCTGATACTTCAGGCCTTTGATGACCCGCTAACAACAGAACTTGAGGAACGTTACACTTGTGTGTTGCAGAGAGCTCTCTTAGAAATTCAAAATGCTCGTTGTGTTCTACAACAACCTCAGTGGCAACAAAACTGAACCTGGCAACAACTTGGTGTGACATTTCAATGTTCATCTGGCTTGATATTTCCATAACATGTTTCCTTAGTCGCGTCAAATAGAGCACAATTATATCTAGCATATAGTTTTCATGGACACTCTCCGAAGCCTGTTCAGTCGTTATAAAAGTAGAGTAAACTCAAATTTTTATTGCCTAAAAATCGAAAGCTGCTAACTTGTGGAACTCTTTAGACAATGACACCAGAGTCACAGATACTTATTAAGCTTTAAGTATGCTGTCACTGCAAGAGATTAAAGTAATTATAGTTGTGATGTTAAAGAAATAAAAAAACGCGCCGAGTGCATTATTGAGTTATATAAGCACGCGGGAATTTTAAGAACCAAGAGAAGTGCAGAGAAGCACGAGCCAAAGGCGAGTGCTTCTCGCACTTCTCGAGTGTTCTTAAAAATTCCCAAGTTCTTATATAACAACATAGAACAAGTTTTTTTTTATTTCTTTTATAAAATAAAAACGGTTATAATGAACCTTATGTCATGCACGTGTTTTATCGAGTTATAATGAACTCGGTTTAACCAATCATAGCGCGCACATTTCCTTGAGCATTTTATTATAATTTTTTATGATATAAGTATGTTGCTACTATTTTAACGTTTTAAGTGAATTAAAATTGATGTACGAGAATGCATATTAGCAAGAGGATTACTTTATAGAAATAATGTTGTAAAAAGTTGTAGGTTATATTGTACAGTCATTTTGTTTTATACATAGCAGTTTTATTTTGCATTGTAATTCTTCACACGACCACATCAGCTTTGTTGTAATTTTATTGTCAGTGTCTCAATAAAATAATGCTTTCATCATCAGTCCAGGGGCGAATCCAGGATTTTTCTTAGGAGGGGGTGCACCTCTAAGGAATGACGTAACTGAAGAGTGACGTAAACAAATTTTAAAAGCGAACAACGCAGACTAGGTCATCTGGGGGGGGGGGGGCGCACCCCTTGCACCCTCCCCCTGCAGTCCAATCAGTGCCACGGGCGGGAAAACATAACAACGGCGCCAAATATGAAAAAAAAAAACATGTACAGTCGAAACTGTATATAACGGCCACCCTCGGGACTTGAGGAACTGGCCGCTTAATACAGGATCACTAAAAATACTCACTGGGCGTGGTCTAATGACAATTTTAATGGCGTATCATACAAAAACACTTCATGCAAGGAAACAATAGGACAATCAACACTCTTTTAAGCGATTAATACTTTAAACAAAGTTCAGTGCCAACTAACGTAACGTTGTGTAAACGTACTGTGCAATAAGTTGTCCTCTACTCTTCTACCGGTATACAGTACTGTATTTCTATGACTTACAGTTCACACGTACAAAATATCTCATTCCGTCATTTCATAGTTGTTACGTTCAATGTGCAGTTATAACCGTTCAATGTGCAGTTAAAATCCCTTGCGAGTATACGTTTGAAGGCGATTCATTCTCCATCACATGGCTGAAGAACAAGCTAATTAAAGAGGAATTTCTAGCTAAAGAGTGAAGCATATTGAAAACGAACATTTTTTTTGCGTTCGTGATTTTGTCTGTACTTCAGCACATTGCGGACATCTGCAAAGCGTTAACGATACTAAATGGCCGATTATCAGCTTACAGTAGCTTTGTACATGTTATTTCTTTATAGTGACGATGGATCGCATTTTAAACACAATAAAATATCGCATAAAATGACATGTGGCTTAGTTTCCGTTCAAAGGGTGGCTGCTTGATACAGGTAAAAATAACAAAGAAAGACAAACATAGGACTGCTACAGGGTGGCCGCGGCCGCTTAATAGAGGTGGCCGCATAATACAGGTAACAAATACAGCGTTTGTATGAGCGAAAAATAGAGGGTGGCCGCTTAATAGAGGGTGGCCGCTTAACTTTTATCAACAACTGTTTAATTAGCGAAGGGGTCAAAACAACTGCACTCTATAGGGATCCAGTTTTGCTATCAAATACAAGCGCCACAGTTAGCATTATTTTTTTAACACCTTAATTCACAATAATTTTTTTCTTGGGGTATGTGCTTGCGTGATATTTTTTTTCTCCCTCCAACATTCTGCATGAAATGTTTTTGGTGTGTGGATGGGGTTGGAAAAATAGGCATCCTTTATAAATCAAATTATAAAGGCCTTTGCGAACTCGGAAGGAATCTTTGAACAAATGCATTAATATTTATCTATGAGTTTTTGACTGATCTTTATTGGTGTCTGACATTGACAGTTTTTTTTATAGATTGTGTCATTGGCTTTGTAAACTAATAGCCCAGTTTATAGTGATTTTTAACTCCTTGAAAAAGTTAATATTATAGTTACAGTTTATAAGAAGGAAATCATACTGCTGTAACCGCCGGAGGCGAACTTCTAGACAAATGTCATTTACAGTAACAATTTTAATCTTCCAAATTGGAGTTGACAATTGAATAATCAGCCGAGTAAGATGAATATGTAAGTAGATGAGATGACATGAAAAGAGGTTGAAACTGAAATATCAAACATTCAAATTAATTAGTACTAAAGCAACGGCGAAACGAAACAGAAATCTGACAACTAATCGGACACTTACATTGCTTACGGCGCTATAGAAAAGCCTAGATAACTCTGCTCTTACGGTGCCCGAGTACGATTATCGCTGGGCACTAATGTGAACACACCTGTTTTTTCAGGTACCCACGCCAGAATTCGGGCACGGGCTGTGTGCCCGAGTACAAGGTCGAGACCTTGTCCTCGGGCGCTAACGTGAGTACCGGTTCCCAGTATGCACGCGTTTTGCGTTAGTTCCGAGGCACGCAGTGCATAGCATCGCGAGCATGATCTTGTATTTACAGATCTTTTTACCACTTCATGATGGGTCGAAAAATGCTTTGTATAATGTCGAATAGCACGAATTATATATTAAGTTTTTTTTTTCACAACGTCGAACGGTGCTTCCGTTGTATTATTCACAGCAAAACTTGTTTCCATAGTGATGTAGTATGTCAAAGGTCTGCAAGCAATTTGAATTTTGTGGTGAATTTTGCGCTGGTGATGTCATCATGTATAAGGCCTATTTCGTTTCTATGTTTGAAGTGTACGTCACGAGTTGCAAGGCCCCATGGGTTAATTTATGGAGCGTAGACTGTGAACAAGCTGCTGATTGGTAAAAAAAAAAAAAATCGGCGGGCGGAGCGAACCGAGCGTGGTCATGGCGTGGTAAAAACCAATACGGCGACCATTCAATTTGCAGAATTATTCACTTTGCCTGTCGCGTGGAATTTTCAGTTCTCGACTTTGAGAAAGTTGAGTAATTCTTTGCGAACTGTGCCAAAAATGAAAAATGATGACTGGATTTGAAGAAAAGCCTAAAGTTTGTTTTGTTTAGCAATTGGAATTATTCCAGTGGTGAGCGACGCGCCATAGATCGTTTTGTTTTCAACTGAACCCTTAGTGTTCACAGCAGCAACGCTTGTCGACGATTTTGTGTCAGTTGTGTCGTTTTTCGTGCCTCATTAGCTCCACAAAGAGTATAGGAGGAGCCGCGCAACTTGCCAGAACAAGAAAGAAAGACAAGACAGTTACGAATAATTCATTCGTCTCTCGAGTCGATACCCCAATCTTTCGAATCATGGCAAAAAAATTGGGTGACATTTGCCTATATAGTATTTTCAAAGTATAGAGCAAGACTGATACTACGTAGAGCATCTAACGCGACAACGACACGATAGAGCCCAAACTGAAAGCCAAAATGCAACCGTGGACAGCTGTTTCGATCTGGTTGGGTCTCGTCAGCACGGTGTAGCAACAAAAAGATAGAAAAACTAGCGCGAACGCCGATTCTCTACCAAATCGCACGTGGCGATGGCAACAGATGCAGATGAGCTCGAATTCAAACGTTTGCCAATTGACCCACGTCACAGCGGCGCGTGACCACGAGTAATAGGCAATAATAATAATATTACTCATGGTCACGCGCTGCTCTGTTGCCATCACCACGTGCGATTTGGTAGAGAATTGGCGTTCGCGCTAGTTTTTCTATCTTTTTGCTACTACGTTTTGTTTCTTAGTTATAGTATGTTCACTCGTCACCAGGCTCCCAACATAGCAAAAAGGTCATTTTTTAAAGGAAAATCAAAATTTCGCGCATTTCTGAGTTACTTTTCTTAAATCCACACTCGGATTCCAGTACTATAGGTTATTATTCTATCTAGAAACGTTAAAATATCTTAATAAATTTGAAAAAAGCACCGTCATTTTGACCTTGAAGTGAGCAATTTCGTATAAAGGCTGTTAAAATGAGTTAGAACGCTTTAAGCATTCTAACTCATTTTAACAGCTGCAATGTCAATATATCCACACTCGGGTTTGGAAAGACTGGAATCTAGTAAACATTTTGGTGGGAAATTTACTTTGGTTCGAGCGAAAATACCTCCGTCATTTTGCACTTTTCAGCCGCACGATGCTTCGACTGAGTTATTTTGGCTTCCTTTGGTCGGCATCGTGTATGTTCGCTTGCTCCGGATCCTCTGTCAGTGCATGGCCTTGCGGTGAGAACGAGGGAAATCAGAAGGAAAGCGGAAATCACTGCTATCAAGGAAACCCCGTGCTTCAAGTTCAAGGTTACATAAACAAGTAAGATATACCTGCAGTGCAGGCGTTTTGTTTTGTTTTTTTGGTGGGCGAGTGCTTAAGCCTTTTCACTATTACCAGAGAACTGGCAGCTATAACCAAAACACTTTTACAAGCAAGTCTAAATGCTTCTGTAGCGGTATATAAACGACCATGGAAATTGTTTACTGATTGGTACACTTCTTATATTAAGTTTCTGCCCGTCAGCTTACCGCTTCAACCTGCATTGTTAGCTCTATTTATCGCAAACTTATATCTTAAACAGTATTCTTCGTCGTCAGTAGCTACCTACATTTTTGCTATAAGTTATGTCCATAAATGGTTTTGCAAAACGTCGAGGGCTGGGAGGAGCGAAGGGAGTGTGGAGAAGGAGGAGAATAGAGAGAAAGTAAACGCCTGCCCGCAAGGCGTCATGTGATATTAGGAAACACCCCCTCTTATATAATTCATGTGATCACATACCGCGCTGTATCCCCAGGGACGCATGGTTCGCGCTTAACTACTGTATTTAAAACGGCTGCGTTTCAAGCTTTCTATTCACGGTGAATGCTGCCGTCATTATGAAATTATAGAATCACCAAGACATTATTTGAATTGCCTCTGTTGTCAAAGGAAGAAAATTGTTGTTTACCATGACATTAATTTGTAGTCCGTTGTAATTTAATCAACCTATTTGCACAATAGACCATTTTACAGTTGTGTGCTTGGTGACCTGGTCTTTAAATGGAAGTGAGACTGGAGGTGACCTTGTTGTGATACAGAACTTAGTGCTTTTCATATGTAAATTTAGCTAGTTAGCATGAGAAAAACATTATTAACATATGAAAAGCACTAAGGTATGTATCAAAACAAGGTCACCTCCAGCCTCGCTTCCATTCAAAGGCCAGGTCACCAAACACAACTGTAAAATGGTAGAGTCTACCTTCTATAGCTCAGAAGGAGGTCGGACATTTATTGAGAATTATATAACGTAATGTCGACACTTGGAATTATATTTTCAGTAAATTTTTAAGTGTAAAAAAGAAAATCTAAAATCCCCACTCAGAATTGAACCTGTGACCTCAGCTAGGCTTAAGCTTGCATAGCCTACCGTACCACTGTACCATCTAGCTTTTCGGGTTGCTTAGTCCTAAATTTAACTATATAAACTGCTACCCCTAACCCTAACTGGAAGCTAACCAGTTATTCCGTTATATAAGTCTCAATAAGGTGTCCGACCTCCTTCTGAGCTATGGAATCTAGACTTTACCCTGTAAAATGGTCTATTGCATGTAGCTTGCCAAGACAGCCGCCTCTCATCGCTCCTGAACGCTAGGGGCGGACCCGGGGGTGGGGTACTCTGTAAATTTTTGGGTGCGGGTGTGCCGCTGGGACTTTAAGACCCTTAGCCTATACTAGACCATTTTATCTGCATTTTGTAACCTTATTCTAGACTAAACACCAAAAAACCTTACCCTATCCTAGACCTATTCCAGACTCGCTTTTTTCAAGAAACTCGTTCACTATCACAGTTAACAGGGGTCAGTAAAAATGCCGTACTGCCCGCCGTTACGATTTTTAAATGCCATTTGCCAGTAAACCTTGTCTAGACTAAATTTTTTCACGCAACTGATCAGTTTCGCGGAAAATGATACCCTATTCTAGACCAAAAATCTCTGATAACTATACCCTATCCCAGACTAAAGCCTGAAAACCATACCCTTCACAGCGGCACATACCTATATAGCTCATATATGTGAGTAACCCCCTCCGAGGGGGGGGGGGGGGGGGGGTACGCCCTTAGAAGCGGGAGTATTCCAGGCAGAGAAAAAAATGACAACATTGTAATTACACAAGCGCTTGTCAATAGATTACCACCGGAGTTTTCGAACAGTAACTGTGAACGTTAAGTTAAAAGAGATCTAACAGTCTAAAATACCAAGATATTATTATTATTTCACTCTTGATACTCTGGAGCCAGGGCATCCTGGCCTCGACTCTGCATGGAGGAAAAATATGCCATAGACTGACTGACAGGTATTATCCTAAAAATTAGACGATATCACGCAAGCTTGATTAATTCAATACATTGATAACAAAGCACAGTTTGAAGAAAAAATATCGTGGTCGGTCCGTCATTTTTGCATTCTCTTGTCAAAATGCGAAATTTACCGCCATCGTTGGATATTCGTCATGTAGACATAGCGTATATCGATAACTTTTTTACCATATTTGGGCAGTGTATCAATGTGTTGAATTATAACAAACGATATGCAACCTACCGCACCAATCAGCAACTCCGTTCGTCCACGAACGGAGTTAGGCTAAATGAACAATGAGTGCGGGCAGGAGAAACTGGTGCGGGCAGGCGTATTTTTCCTTCCTTCCTTTCCCTCTCCCCCTCCTTCGCCTTCCAGCCTGACTCCCACACCCTTGGTCGCATCTTTTGAATCGCCTCAGTCTGCGGTTTTTATTTAAAAACGCAGCACTCGTTCGCCCCCCAAATACGCCTGCTTTATAGTTATGTATACCACCAAAACAATAGAAATCCAAAAGCAAAACAATAGCGCGCTCGCCCCGGAGCAAATGTCTCATCTGATCTGAGGGGTCAATAACTGGCATTCTTCCACTAAAATGACAGATTCTTCCAGGAACTTTAAGTTATACTTTGTGCTGAATACAGAAACGACAGGCACTCCTTTTTAACTGGTCGAACTCGCATGATGTTGCATCACTCTTTGAATATTTCTTGCGAGTGAACTCACGCGCGCGTGTACTTTTAACAACCACATTACCACTTGTTGACACAAAAAGAGGATAATTGACATAATTAACACGGGGGTTATTATTTTTTTTCTCAGCGGGCAAATGCATGACTGGCATGACATTGCCGTCAAACTTGATATTGCCATTGATATGGAAAGGAAATTCGTCCTTATCTTCGAAACACGCAGTGTACTTGATAAAAAATTTCTTCGTTACTGTTTTGTAAATAAATGCTAAGTAATGGACATAAAATGTCTTCCGACTGTCGGAAGCGAGAAAGTACCAGAAAGATACGCATGAGTATAAACTGACTGCAATGTTTTTGCTGACAAGAGAAGTGTTAGAGCTCGTGCTTTCAAGGACACCTGGAGCTTGCGAGTGAGGTAACTTCATGTAGTGTATTCTGAATAACAATAATAATTCTAAATCAAGACTAAGCGGGGATAAAGAGTACCCAACTGTTCATTTCGGTAGAATAACTATTTAGAAGTCTCTCAGTTCGCCTTAGATATTCTGAATTAATTAGTTTAGGAAATTTAACGTCTTTTCCTTTCGGAAGGATAAATCGAATTTCACAGGGTCAAGCCAGGACTTTCCGAAAAGGCAAAACTGAAGCATAGAAATGCACATTTTCTATGACTGTAATATCCAGCTGAAGCATCTGCCGAAAAGATGGTAGATTGGGAACAGAGGCGAGAGCGGGAGAGTGTACACGAGGTTTCTAGAAAGCCGTGAAATGCTGGAAAAACTTTGTAGCGGTTTAGAGGCACGGTCATGGTTGATATTGCGCATGCAGTTTTCAGTTTATCTATTTACAAAGGATAAATTAGGTAGAAATACAGACAATACGTTCACATAGTTTTCCGTGGTGTGGACTCTTATTTACCAATTTGTTTACCAATTTGTTGCTGACTCACTCGGCTGCGCCTCGTGGGTCCACAACATTTTGACCATGTGATGACTTAAATCGTGGTAAATAAGAGTCCACACCACGGAAAACCGGTGGAAATTTGCTAAATTAAGGTTACAGTGTACCTTCAGATCGAAAATTTATTGAAAGTTTTTTTTTTGGCGTCAAAATAAAGTTTACAAAATGAACTTTCACCCCAAAAAAAGTTATCGAAAAATAGTGAAAATTGACGGAGAAATGACGGTATAACTTTTGTGGGCGGAGTTTGTTTACGAAGCGATATGTTTTTTTAAGTGCTGTTTTCTCAAAGTTAATTTTTCGCTTGTTGGGGACACTTCAAAGAGCTACAACTCAAAGGTAATTTGTTCGATTTTCCTCAAATTTGGACAGAAGCTAGGCTAACATATAATCAACAAAAACGTGTCGGCGGATTTCTTATTTCCGAAAACTTTTTCGTCAAGAGCCATTTCCGTGCGATCATTCCAATTTTTTTTTTGACTTTTTCGAAAATATTTTGTAACTTTTCACTGCATTTGAATATGGGAAATCGCCGACACGCTTTTTTAGCGCTTCGTGTCCGGAAATCCGAGAACAAATCAAATTAGCAAAATACAATAATCGCTTTGAGTTATAGCATTTTAAAGCTGATTCGGACGTTCGAATTTGGACGTGGTAAAAAATTCGACAATTCATTTTATTACCAAATGGTTTCCATATTTAGATGGCCAGCTCTATAAGCTTTAATTTGATATCTGGGTTTAGGTATATTAAACGTAATCTTAAGACGCTAGAGCTGTTATACTGGCGACACCCCCGAAGGTATACTGTAACCTTAATTGTTACAGAACAGGACATTCTGAAAAAAAAAAAACAGTTATTGAAGAATCTTCTTTAGACGCTATTTTGATGAAAGCGCTGTACTGTTTTTCCATAACATTTTAGTGCCTTAAAGGAAATACGTGAAAGCTAATACAGTTTGAATTTCAGCGACAGAAAAGTTTAAAAAAATCCTAATCCTAGCTAATCCTAGCTGACGTTATTTCGTACCCAAAACGACAGTATTTTATCCCTCCCAAAACAAAAGGCGATAAATTGATGGTTGTGAGTGTCATTGTTAGTGCGCCGAATGGTCCTCGTCTGGGGTTTGGGGAATGCGTAATTTGAAGCTAAGGTAAAAAGCACTTACTTACTTATTTACTTACTTGTATTTAAAAACAAAAAACTGACCTGCACGAGTGAACCTGTTAAAGAAGAACAAACATACAGCGAGAACTCTGACTGGCGGTTGCAAACATATTTGAAATCATGGTGGAACTCAAAGAAATTCGAAAGATAGTCTGTTCTTTTTGGCGCAAAATTCGCGAATCACGGCTTCTTCATCAATGGTCATGTCTCCGTACCCCGGGCTCCGTACGCATGCATCAGGGCAAGTGATGTTGAAAGGGTTCAGCTTTGCCGGAACAAGATAACGATCCTCTTGTGACAGAAGCCTGTCATTTAGTTCTTGTACGAGGAGTCGACCAAAGCAAAATACACGGCTCTTTGCCTGTACATCTCTGGCGTTTCTGTACATTCACTTTGTGTACAAGTCTACACTAAGTATACATTTGGATTACCGCTGAGTTGCGCAGCGCTTAAAGGCAGGGACGCGCCTGACTTTTGAAGACGATTATTATTTCTTGTCGCGAAAACCACCGGCAGAATGGACAAGCCGGCGGTTATTGATGTTTCTTCATTCAACTTTGGGTGACCACTGACTAAAATATAGTTATATTTACCTACACAGTAACAGTTTCTACATTTCAAATACAAATATGCGTTTTGCGAAATTAAATTTATCTAGAATTTTGAAAGAAAATGGCAAGAAAATTCAATGCGAATTGTGATGCGAAAATATTTATAGTTTCTCGATTCGCTACATTTATCGATAACATCGCTGTTGACAGGTTTCTTAATTTGGGGCGGCAAGCGGGTCGTTAAATAAATATATCAGGCGTTCTTTTTTCCCCTCGCCTCTTTTCTTCCCTCCCCGCCCTCCGCCGACTTTCCCTCCGACAAAAAAAAAGGCGCCTGATCGCAGGTTATAGCATATCGAGGAAGACGGACAAGACAGTTATTTGGCGTAAAAATAGGAGCACTGACCGAACCCGGTTTGGGCGCAAAGCTGTTCGCAAGGCCTTAGTCATCTCAAAAATTCGTCATAAATTAGATTAAAAACATGATTGAGTTTTCTTAAGTAAAATGTCGCTTCAAACTTTCTTAACATCGGAGAAAAACTGTCGTTTTGGATACGTTAAGAAACACTGGGAGGGTAACACGAAAATTTCTCGGCACCTTTTTTGCTCAATCACGTGATCAATAGTTTTTCTCTTCTCTGTGACGGAGTTCCCGCCTGAAAGGATGTCGGGAAATTCAACGCGGGCAAAACGAAACGGAGTTACCCGCCCAAACTACATTTTTCTATATCTTCCTTCATTCATTCATAGTAGTTCGTGCTTTTCTTTCCTCCCAGACTCGAAATTTCAGGCAGCGTTTCGTCATTTTCATTTTTCTTCAAAGTGCGAAATATCTGCCACGGACGAACGCACTAAATATTTCTGTCATACAGAGTCTGACTCGTGCCCAGTCGTCTCTCAATTAACGAGAGAAGCGCGGCCAAGGGAAGAGCGAGGGGTATCACCCCCTTCCATCGCGCTTCTCTCGTTCCGCGTCTATCCGCCACGCGTGTCTCCCGCGTCTTGCCTTGAGACCGTCATCGAAAAAGGTATGACCATATTTGGCCAGTGTATTAAAGTGTTGAATATAAGCCCGGATATAAGCTAAATCATCTATAACACAGTATATAATTTTTTCAAAAAAAATAATACCAAAGGGATATTTGCAACAATAGAAACCCAAAAATATCGTCCAGTATTGTTTAAAATTTCTGTACGATTGCACTGAAACTATAAATAAGGCCACAAATTCAACAAAATGTGCTAATTCTTTCAAGTTCTTCGGCTTGTCTCTTGATAAACATCGCTGAGTATGGCTTGTTTTCCTTTAAAATTCACTTGGTGTTTTATTACCAATTGTACTTCGTTTCAATTTGATTATATCTACTGATTTGGGGCAATTTTTACAAGAGAGGAGCTGGACCCATCATTCTTGTTTAGTTGTGTTTTGTCAGTTTATTTGAAACCGTTTAGCCATATATCACACAGTCACAGGACCCTCAAAGGGACGAGCGAAACTACTGTGAAATTTCGTTGCTTTTATTTATGACAGAAAATGCACCTTTCACAGTACATTTTCCGTGTGGCACAAAGTTATGGCTTGATACAATTCAAGATGTTGACGTTTTACAAATTCTCGTACTGAAGAGACAGTCAGATTACTCTTCACTCTCCGTGTCCATACCAGATACAAAGCCAAACTGTGCGTTTAAAGAAATGGTGCTGCAGTAGCAATATTTAACAACTATTCACTGAAGTGGAGGCGGGTAGTGGTAGATATCCACTGCACTACCCACCTACACTGAGGTGAATAGTTGTTTTAGTATATACTGAAACAGTGAGATAATATAACGAAAATGATGCTGCTCATTTATCAGCTGATTTATTCCTGTCAACGATTACAATTTTCAAGCGCAAATTGCTGGGAGGTGAATAGCACTTGCTATTCCGAGTTTCAGTAGCCAATCAGAGCGCGCCAACAATGCTATCCACTGTTTCAGTATATACTAATATATTTTGTCACTTGTTGGGAAGAGAAATTCACAACACGGTGAAGAAATAAATGAATAAATAAACAATAGACCATTTGACAGTTGTGTGCTTAGTACCCTGGCCTCTGTGTGAAAGTGAGGCTGGAGTTGACTTTGTTTTGATACAAACCTTCCTGCTTTTCATATGTAAATCATGTTAGATAGCATAAGAACAACATGATTTACATATGAAAAGAAGGAAGGTTTCTATCAAAACAAGGTCAACTCCAGCGTTACTAAGTAGACAACTGTAAATTGGTCTATTGCTATCATAATGCTAAAAGTCACGGGCAATCGATTTTTGAATGGCGTATTTGATAGATGGATCATTATCATACTGCTGATTTGATTCGTATAAAATGTTTCGTTTTTAGCGGCATAACATATGGGTTTATGTTTTCGTGAATTTTGATTTAAGTTTCCCTTGGGAATGAAAGAGGGTCACATTATAATAAAGACTATGTTTCTCATTTATTTTCTAATCTAGAAATTTACCTAACTTGATGGCGATGAACATTTCGACAACAACGACGGACACACCATCATTGCCCGATGTCTCTCCTATAGTGCGCATGCCCACACACGGTATCCACTGTACAAAATCAGACTGCGTGATCCCGGCATGTATCAACTGGAAGCTGCAGACCATAAAAAGTAACAACACACGAAAGACAAAGAAACATGCAAGAGTACCGAAGTAGGTGAACTTTTGAACTTCGCCCTTTTATTCCTGGGTTATCTAATCGAACGCCAAATCTATAAGGAACACAATTTAATGAAAAAGAAGTGACTTAGAAAAACATTTAACTATAAAAAATTGCGACAATTTAATGAACACAATCAAACTGACTGAAAATTCTTAAATTCTTTGATCAATGACAAAATATGTGTCCTTTAAGGTGAATTTTTCTGCCGAACTTCGCAAATTTTGAGATACTAACACTACATTTTACATATTCTTTTAAGAAAAAAATCAGTATAGGAGAATTTAGTTTAAAGTTGGCCTTAATTATTTCTGCAAAAGAGCAAAGTTGAATTAAAAAAAAATCACGGAAGGAAACTCGACCATAAAGAATTAAGGTCAATCGTTGTCATGGCAACGGTCTCTACCAACAAATGACAACTCATAAATAAGCATAAATATGTTGGCATTCTTAATGGTTAATCTTGTAAGACAAAATTGCAAGACAAGATAATTAGTCTTTATTATGTGACACATGATAGTTACTGAAGGTGATTTTGGTAAAACTCTTGGGAGCCACCTTTATACGGGGACAGTGAACCGAATACCAAAAAAAAAAACGATTCGTGGGGGGGGGGGGGGGGGGGGGCTGTCATATGAAAGGGGCGGGGATGCTTGTCGTCTCGCTTAGGTGTGTAAATTTCCGATTTTGGTCTCACTTAGGGTGTTCTGGGCAAAACGCCATTATATTTAGCCGTCAAGGTCTCGTTTTAGGGTTGCACGCTAAAAAGTCACTTTTTTATTTGTCTGTGTTTTAAAATGGTCCCTTTTAGGGGTCAAAAAAGCTTGGGCCACTCCCAGATTGGTCTTCTTTTGGGGTTTATTTCAAAATTTCCGACGAGCATCCCCGCCCCTTTAATATGGGAGTCCCCCCCCCCCTCCCCCAGGGAAAACGATTCTACAGAGCAAAACACAACAAGTAGTTAAGGATTACAAGGATGAAAGTGGATTACAGTTCAACAGATTGAATTCGTAACAGAGGCGGTCCACAAATCAAAAATTGCCATTCTCAGTGATACCTGGCCTGGTAAATCGATTTTCGGTTTCATCGATTACTCTGGCCGGAAAAAGGACATAAGAAGCAAAGAACCGCGAACGAAAATGCTGCCAGTGTACCGTGTACGTAGGATCTGTAACAGATCTACTCGGCCAAAAATAGACATAAAATCAAAGCATAGAGCAAGGCTGATACTACGTAGAACATTTAACGCGACAACGACATGAAAGAGCCCAAACTAAAAGCCAAAATGCAACCGTGAACAGCTGTTTCGACCTGGTTGGGTCTCGTCGGCACGGTGTAGCAGCAAAGAGATAGAAAAACCAGTGCGAACGCCAATTCTCTACCAAATCGTACGTGGTGATGGCAACAGATCCCACGTCACAGCGGCGCGTGTCCATGAGTAATAGGCAAATAATTTGAAATATCATGTCGTTGTCGCGATTTATGATAAAGAAATTGAGGATAGACAGAACCATCCCTCAGCGAGAACATGGCCAATACCATGTTAAAAATAAATAAGCAGCATTTCATATCTGAAAAGATCTACGGTCCCAAAATATAAAAAGTACATAAGAAGCAAAGGACCGCGAACGAAAATGCTGCTGGTGTATGTAGGATCTGTAACAGATCTAGTCAGCCAAAAATAGACATAAAATCAAAGTATAGAGCAAGGAAAAAGGACGTCGTTTTCTTCGTAGTTCCAAACGATCTCGTCATTTCCTACACCTAAAAACAGTTTTTCTGTTCCCCTTTGGCAAAACCCCATTAGCAATGGCTATTGTGACGTCATCTTCTTACGTAACTCTGAGCCAGACACAATGACTGGGCAAAACAACGATATGTTTTTCAGGAAACGACTACAATCTAATGTTTTTGTTTCTACGTTTTTATTTTTGTTTAATATGTCAGTATTTGTTGGCTCGACAACAATGAAATTACAAGTGACAATGTACAATGTTTTTGAAATCGTTTTGTTGGCAGCTTGCGCGGGGCTATTATGTATACGTGTAGAGCAGTCACCAAGACACGTATCAACTTTAAACACCTTGTTTATAAAAAAAAAAACACGAAAAAAGCAAGTGAAACACTGAAACACTAACCCCGCGGTCTGGCCAGTACCTTACGCATGCGAACAGCCATATCACTCTGGCAGTGGCAGCCACGGACAGCTGTTTAATTCATCCTTGTTAGGACGGACCTCGGACCCCTACACGACCCGAAAGTCGTTTTTAGGTGCCTTTCACTGCCAAGGCGTATGCAAGCATCCCTTTAAGCGCCAGCTTCACACAACACATGTGGTAGCTATTGGCTGGGGACAGTACGGCCGTCCTCCCACGGCATGCGTATGGGGAAGTGGATCAACATTTTTGCCGATCGGTGTGTCAGTAAATTTTAAGTAAAACACGAAAGAAGCGAGAGCACCTAAAAACCTAAAAAAACAAAAGCACCTAAAAACGACTTTCGGGTCGTGTAGGGGTCCGACGGCTATGCCATGCTGATGAGTCTTAACAAGGACGAAACAGCTGTTCATGGCTGCCACTGCCAGGGTGATATGGCTGTGCGCATGCGTAAGGTACTGGCCAGACCGCGGGGTTGGTGTTTGAGCGTGTCACCTGCTTTTTTCGCGTTTTACCTTGTTTATAACTCAGTTTATATCTTCAGAAACATATTTGGGAATTCAAGATACATTATCGATTTAATAAAAATGATGCTTGTTTTCTTTAAATCAACTGAAATACTGTGCGGCTATTTTGATAAAACCACTTAAACAGACATTTTAAAAATATTCAATTTTAAAAGCGAAACTGATCACATTTTTTTTTGCACGAACAGACTGACGCCAAGATGTACTATGCTTCCAAGGTTTCCTTTTGCAAATCCAAGAAAAATTCAAGCACAGAAGCAAATTACAAGAATTTCAATGCAAATATTTTGCCGAAAGTAAACCCATTATCAGTTTTTCCTTGTCTCGGACTTCAAGTGCAGATGTTCTTTGACAGGGTCAATTTTGAAAGTCAAAGACATATTCATGTAAAGTATTACAAAAATAACAGTTACCCGGAAAATAATTATAAACGCCGCACATCAGTATGTGGGTAGTAGTATAGGGAAGATATCAATGACGTCACCAATTGTTATTAATGTGCCAACCAGAGCCTTATTGGCTGCCGAAACAAAGAGTTCTTTTGTTCCAGTAGTTGGCACATTTGAATAACAAAAAGAATGTTTGTAAACAGATATCATCCCTATTTTAGTAATGATCCGCATAAGAAGGATAGCGCTGAACGGCAATGGAATGTCAAGCACGATGGAATGTCATGTTTTTTCATTGTTTCAACTAGTGATCTCATTGGCCTAGACTCAAAAACCGCTAAAAAGTTAAGGTTCAAGGTGCATTTTGTCGAATTTTTTAAGGTTTCAAGTAATTTGAAACCCAATCGCACAACATACAATTTTTAAAAGATATTGTATTTGGGGAACTTCATCAAAGAAGCAAAATTATTAGCTATTGTCTTCTGCTATTCTGATTGGTTAAGCACGAACATTTCCTAAAATTTATTTGACGCAAATGGATTTTCTTTATTTTTATAATGAAATATAATTATTAATCATCAGCCTCTCCTCTCTTCTTGAAATCAAAGATATTCTATGTGGGAAAGAGCCAATGCCGCAGAACAATGAAGTTTGCTATCGTTCTTATGTGGAACATTACTTAAACATGAAACGATTTTGTTTTATCAACTGAGTTGATAAGGTAAATTGGCAACCGTAAAAAAGATTTAGGGTGCGTTCGATTGACCTTATTTCGGAATAAGAATAAACGGAATAACCCCGAATGCGATTGAGTCGCTATTCCGATTCCAGAATACATTACATAGAACGTATTCCAAGCATTCTGCTCCCTAGTACAGAATGCTTGGAATACATTCCATGCAATGTATTCTGGAATCGGAATAGCGACTAGTACAGAATGCTTGGAACAATCCAGAATAATGACGTCACCGTCGTCTTCGCCTCGCAGCCTTTTCAAAACAACAAAAAAAATGCCTACAATTAAAGAATAGAGCAAGGCTAATACTAGGTAGAACATTTAACGCGACAACGACATGATCGAGCCCAAACTGAAAGCCAAAATGCAACCGTGGACAGCTGTTTCGACCTGGTTAGGTCTCGTCAGCACGGTGTAGCAGCAAAAAGATAGAAAAACTAGCGCGATGAGTTGTTACTCAAAAACTACTCCTGGAGTCGAGAAAAGACGCTTATCCTCATTTCCTTGTTCGAAGAAATGAAAGATATGTTTTAAAACGTCAATTACAAAAAGAAACAAGTCTGGGAATCGATCGCGGGCATTATTCCAGAAACAGAATAATCGTTTTATTGACCTACGAAAGGAATGGCTATTCTGGAATAATCTGGAATGTATTCTTCTTCCAGAATAGGGTCAATCGAACGCAACCTTAGACTTGGCTTTTTAAATCTCTTTACGACGGCCAATTTACCTTATAATTCAACACATTGATACACTGCCCAAATATGGTCAAAAAGTTATCGATATACGCTACGTCTACACGACATATATCCAACGATGGCGGTAAATTTCGCATTTTGACAAGGGAATGCAAAAATGACGGACAGGCCTCGATATTTTTTCTTCAAACTGTGCTTTGTTTTCAATGTGTTGAATTATAAAATTATTATTGCGCTCAAGCTTGCGTGATATTGCCTAATTCTTAGCCGATATCACGCACGTTTTCGCGCTATAATAGTTAATTATCGACTCACTTGATAAAACCAATTTTTCATGTTTCACTCGCCCACTAATGCAGCATCACCGTTCTCTGGCTTTAGAAAATACCCCCTATATTAATTTGTAGTATTGATAGTTGGACCCTAAACATAATATTATATGTTTTTGTTGGAAACATATGCTTGGTTTGAACTCAAGACATATTAAAACTGTCGGAGGAAGAGAACTCGGGGGACTCCCGTATAAAAATGCTGTTGGTGCTCTTGGACTAAAAATTTTAAAAAGACCCTCCTAGGCCCCTAGTACTAAAAGGCAATGTTTTATGCGCGTAAAATCAATTTTTTTTTACAAAATATTAAAGCACATTCTAGCAATTTTTGTTAGCAGTAAAGTCGGTTGCATCAGAGATTGTCTACTTGCACCGGGTTTTTAAAAGCAATGACATAACGGCTCTGCCATATTTGCACCCTAACGTACCCTGATGGTTTTATATGGAAGTCGTTACTCTCCGGGAAAGAGGGGGGGGGGGGGGGGGCAGGTTACTCTTCGAACTTTTAGGTGGGGTGTCGATATACCAGCCGAAGTACATTTAATTCCTTTACCCTGTTCAAAACTGTCTTTCATACTCCGTTCCAGACCAACACACCGATATCTACACTCTGCAACGAGTCTACCTTCATATAACTGATCAGTTTCCCGAAAAATGATAGCCTATTTGAGACCAAAACTCTCTATTTTCAGCTGACCCTATCCCAGATTAACTGCCTGAAAACCATACCCTTGACAGTGTCACATACCCATATAGTTTATATACGAGAGTACCCCCTACCCACCCCCTCTACCCTGGGAGCGTATCACGACAGGTTCCAAATTTGACTTAGATTCACTATTAATAATTATTTTACAAGTAATTTCCAGATTTTTGACCCAGGAAGGGTATTTCCCTGTATTATTCTATTATTGAATTCATTTAGCAAATATGGCATGTTTTATCGTGTATTCGTGCATGTAGTTCTTCCTGCTGTTCCTGTGTTTCCGAGGATGCGAGTCAGAATTTGCGTCATAGAAAAACTTGAAATGACGTACAAACTACAAACTATTACGAACAAAAATAGCCTTATTTTATTATAAGTCTAAAGTTATTTTTGGAAACTGATATCAAGAAGGACAATGAAATAAGCCATATGAACTGCGTGTGAAGTATATGATATCACGAATTTAATATAACAACTTTCACAACCCACGGTGCGCCCATGGCCCAAACTGTTATTAACAACAAAACCAATTTCCATGACTTGTTGGCGCGCTAGGCAACCTTTATTTTGTTTCTATGTTTACAATTTAAGATTTTGTAGTAACTTTTTTGTCCAAACACTCGCCGACATGGCCCATGAAATTGGTTCTAAGTCGGAGAGGTAATCTAAGGTCTAAGAGGCAATCGCTTAAGGCTATAAGTAAATATTATCACAATTCGCTTAAATTGGAAGTGGGGAGCCTTTTTTCCTTTAAGGAAACGGAAGTCTTCTTTATATGTCCTTCTGTTTCGAACAAATCACTACTTGATTGAATAAATGTCTGTATCGGGATTAAGCTAACAGTGGGTATCCGCCGGCCGCCTATTACAGTATAGTGAAGTGTTCAAGTATTCCACAAAATCTCTCTTTCTGTTCTTGGAGTTTTACCTATTATTGCGTTCTCTAAATAAGGCCAATTTATTCCCTCGTTCAGTAGCGGATCAAACATTTACATAAACTGTTATTTTTATTTTTAATTATTCTTGCAGTTTGGTCGACCTGGTCGACTATTATAAACCTATAGCAAGATAAAATATTTAACAATCCATTATTCGCAGACGTGAAATTTGAAACAGACTAAAATGTTATCAGAATAAACGTTGTAACAAATTGAAGGCTTTTTAAGACAATCAGCCAGAAGTGTAGAACGTAAACTTTGAAAAGAATTTCCAAATACCATTGTTATAACGAAAGTGAGCATTTTTAGAGAAAACGTTTGGCTGAGTAGTTTTTATAGTGCATTTTAAATATTTATCGGCTATAGGAATTTCAGCTTATTATTAAAGGAATTTGCAAAGTTTAAAACTGATTTACGTGGGAAATCAGTTAAGTACGTAGTGTTCACAAAATACTGATTACGGTGTTAGTTTCGCAATCCCTTAAATCTAACGTAGTTGTCATGGCTTGGTGCCAGACGGTTACAAGGAAGAAGAAAACGAGAGTAAATTACAAGGACATTCCACAAAGATAAACTTGCACACTGATAAAACCGATGCAACGCGTTTGGTGATAAGATATTTTCTGTAGTTTTGGATAAGTACTGGTGTTACAAGCAAGTGAGGTAAGCTATATGCAATGCCCCTTAACTGTATAAATTTCCTAAGTTTACATCAGTGCCCTACATACAAAGTCAGACTATGTGATGCACGTGCCTTTGTACATGTAATTATTTGCAACAGTATCAGTCTCATAGTATCTGCCTGTTAGAATATTTACTTGTCATCTCGAGGCGTTTCGAGGCAAATTGGAATCGAGTTGGAATGCTAAACTTACGCAACTGTGTAACCCATCACTATCTGCAGTGACATAGTAAATACATTATTGACAACTTTTGTTATTTTAAATCAGTTCAATTTACAACGACCCTATCTAAAATTTCAACTAAACATTTTAAAACAGGAATGCACGTCGCAATCTTTTCTCAAATGCTAAACATTTCAGTGTCTGTAGTTACTGGACTAAGATTTAAAACAAAAGCAGCAATTGACTTTACAGATATAAACAGGACTGGCCAATGCTGTAGTCTCTTTACTTTTCAGTTGTAATTACCTTTACGCGGGTTGCAATGTCCGTCATGATTACATGAAATTCATATACCTAATAAAATCCCAGATTAAAAAAAAGAGCAATTGATCCATAGATAACAGGATCAATGCTGTTAAAGAGAAATAATATTTTCAGTTATTTCACCGTAGAAATTTTAAACGTGGGTTGTCTTAAATTTAACAAGAGAATAGAAAATTAAATTTGAGGTTCCTTTTTTAACTTTATTTGTGTGACAGAATGAACACATTCTGATATAACGGCTTAAATGTACGAGTTCCTAATTTTAAGGTGTTCTCAGTTGCCAGCTTTATCGATAGTAGGATCTGTTCAAACCGAAATTAAAGAAAAAATAGAAAAACTATGAGGCTATTATCATAATGTCTCTTATATTCTAGATGTTTGCCGAAGTTGAGTTTTCGTCGATGAATAAACCAGGACTGGCTGATAGTAGTCCTTCAACACACGATATTTACTGTACAAAATCAGACTGTGTGCTACCGGCTTGTATTAACCTGAAGTTACAGCAAATGAAAACGAAAATGACCAACACAAAGACACACGACAAAAGAATCAAGTAGGTGAATTCACTTCCTTTTCGACTGTTCTAAAAAATTACCCAACCCTCCTTAAAGTGCACCTAACCCCCAATTTTTTTTTTTTTTGCTTAATCAACTCTATGTACGTTGAAAAGTTGAATAGTTAAATATTTCTTGTTTTTAACGTCGCGTTAGTGAGTTATAGAGATTTGAATTTACAAAATGCTAATTCGATGACGTAGATTCGGGAATCATTTATTATACAACTACTTGTTTTTACCTCCAAGTAATACTTTTTACGAATCAATTGACTATCCACAGTTTATATTTGGTATTTCTCAAATTGATTTCCCTTAAGTTGTGTACTGCGTATTGTTACTTGACGTAGAAATAATGGCAAATTCCCGAACTACGTCATCTAATTAGCATTTTGTAAACTCAAATCTCTATAACTCACTAACGCGACGTTAAAAACAAGAAATATTTAACTATTCAGCTTTTCAACGTACATAGAGTTGATTAAGCAAAAGAAAAATTTTGGGGTTTAATAGTGACGGGTTTTACTGGAAAATAGAATATCACCTACCGAATATCAAACAAGTATCTCCTATAGAAACTACCAAAGAATTAATGAACTTTCGCAATTTTTTTTGTTTATATTCAAAAGTTCTTCTTATCATGCTTAGATTTCCGCAATAATTTATTATCAATTCAGAATGATGTAAGTTAATTATCCTTTAATTTACATTATTGTTATTTTTTAAAAATATATGTTGTATGCTTTTGCAATACTGTACAAATTGATGTGGTCATGCAAATAAAGTTACTTATTGTTGTTGTTGTTGTTGTTGAAAATGTCTTCTTTCATTTATTTCACAAGTAAAAATATATCTTCTTCTAAGGACACTTCATTATTTCTTTCCTAATATGGTCTAAATACCAAGCATATTGAGGTGAGAAATAATGATGCAAGATGGTGAATTTTTAGTTCGGACTCGGGAATGACAATACCATACCATACCATACCATACCATACCATACAATACAATACAATACAATACAATACAATACAATACAATACAATACAATACAATACAATACAATACAATACAATACTGGTTTATTCATAACATTTAAAGGGGCAGTATCACGAGGTTCCACGCGCGGCACTGTTCACTATTCTTGCACAGGAATTTTGGACATATCACTGTTAAAAGTGATTTTTTCTTTCTTCCGGCTATCAAAACGGATTTTTTGATTCGACAAATACCTCCACTTCTCGACGGCCTTTTTGAATTTGCGGAATCAAACTTGAAAACGTGGGCCGACGTTTTCAAGTTTCGACCTCGTGATACTGCCCCTTTAACAATATACAGAAGTGTATAAATATACAGAAACGAGAAGATAAGAAAATAACTGGATAAAATACATCATGAAAAGGAAACACGACTCTACCTTATAACGTTTCCTAAAAATAAAATAAAAATACATTAAATTATTACCTATCACTATTTACATATTCACATACTGTTAAAAAAGACTTTAATCTCGCTTTAAACAGTTTAAAAGATTCTGCTTCAACCGCATACTGCGGTAAATTATTCCATTCTTTCACTATGCGAATAAAACATGAATATTTATAAGGACTATAAGGGTTAATTCTTGCAATTTTCACACCTAATTTAAAAGAATGGTTAGCTCGTGTCTTTTTATCTAGAGTGAGTTCAAAAAATCACTAAACTTCAGGTTGTTTAAGCGAAAAAACAATTTTACAGCATTCTATAAGTGAAATGAAGTGTCTCCGCTTCTCTTAGGTGGGCCAATTCAAAAGTCATAAGTGATGAGCTTCGGGACCAAGAAAAAAATGGAATGATGGAACCCATGCCTCCCGATATCCGGTCGGATGTTGCAAACCATTCAACATTAAGCCAGTTAGGGCATGTTTGGCAACAGTTTCCAATTTGGCAAAAACTTTGAATTCTTTTCTACCTCTTTTGCAAATCACAGACTCTTCAAATTTCTTTGCGTAGCATCCGAAGTATTTGAAAGCGATTCATTTCAAGGCTATGAAGTGTAATGATCTTTGTTTCGAGTTATAAAGAACATCTTCAAGCAATTCATGCAAGATGTGTTCTTTAAGCGGCTAAAAGAGTAAAAAAAGGCGCACTAACCAGATGGAAGGACAATTCGTCTTGTGTCTATCCTTACTGAGACGACCTACGAGACGCATAACCAGTTGAACTAACGTTTAAATGAAATGATACTTGTTAAGCCCAAAAGGGTTTGTCGAGAGTCCCTACTCTATTTTTATATCACAATGTATGTATTGATGTACCAAGGCTAACAATAGAGTGAAATAAAGATTGATTGATTGATTGATTGACATTTGTTATTCTCTCTTGAAATCAGGAGCTGTACAGATCAAAACATGGAGATGGAGTTACCCGCAGTTGTTGAAAGTACAGATAATTTCTGGCACCAGGATCTGGAGGATCTCGTCAACATTCTGGGGTCGGACTTTTGTGGAAACACTTCCAGCTCCCCTTACCCGGAAGACGATGATGTTATCATCCTAGATGATGAAAGATACGATCAGTCGTCATCTGCTTTACAACATGCTGTAGACCAGACATTGATAGAACCGGCATTCTTCTTTCAAGATCCGCTATTTACTCAAATGTCACTATGTAGCCAAAAGGAAGTGGAAAATCAGTATGTGGCACAGTTGCAGGGTAGTTTCAGTCCTGGAATAAACGTCCAGTCCAATGGTCCTGTTTGTCTGGTAAGCCAGCACCCGGGAATCGGTCAAGCAGTTTCCTCCGCCGATGGTGCACGTATTGTTCCTAATGTCAAAGTCACAGACAACTCCATTCAGCCAATCAGCACCCCGAGCGCATTTACCAAGTCATATAAAATGGATTGTGCTGTGCTTGAAGCAGAAGCAGGGTCGTGCGGTGTGAAACGCTCTTCAGAGAATCAAAGCAAATGCCAAGTGGAGTATCCTGATAGAGAGAAGACTGGAAACAGCTCCCTGATGAAGAGAAAGCCGATGATTCCCATACAATCTACAAACAAATTGTTTGGAATTCTATCTCTGATACTTCAGGCCTTCGATGACCCGTTAACAACAGAACTTGAGGAATGTTACATTTGTGTGTTGCATAGAGCTCTCTCAGAAATTCAAAACGCTCGTTGTGCTCTACAACATTCTCGGAGCAACAAAACTGATGGACCTTAAACCGGCACACTTTTTAATCCCAAATTGGCAAAATCCAAATTTCAATTTTCACTAAAAACACTGAAAAAGAAACACAACCAGCACAGTTCATAAGCTTTAATTTTCTATTGTCATGAAAGTCACCAGATAGTCTCGTGATTATTGCTCAATACTCTTTGTGCGATGTCGGACCCTTACTTACTGCTCTTCCTCACTTATTTACAGTCATAGTTACATTTTAATAACTTATTTAAAATTAAGTCGACTTAGTGGGTAGGAGTCATACAAATTTTTATTTGCCGGCAAATAAATTACTTTAGCCTCCTTTCCCAGTTGCAATTATTCAAAACGTAAATATTATGCTAAGTCAATTCTTTGGTCAACAGTCGAGCTTTGTTTGCAAAGAGCGCTAAAAGAACTGTAAAAACATCCAAGTGTTGGGATAAATTTTGGCCAAGCGAGATGGCCGATTTATTGGTTAAATCTAACACAGTCAAATAAATTAATTACCAACGATTTGTTCAATTATTAAGCTCTAGCAAAGGTGAGGGCACGAGAAAAAAGGCCACAAGACTCCTGAAAGGGAGCCCCCTCCCCCCCCCCCCACCCAAAGACTGTTGACCTAAAACGAGAGCGCTAGCTGAAAGGAAAAAAGAGAGAGTACCACAGCACATGCTTGTGGGCCAAACTTTAAAAGTATTGACGTTTGTTGAGAGACTAGGTGTACGAATATAGTTTAGAAATGCATTAGATTTCCATTTCCAACGTCCTAGCTGGCGAATCTGTGTATCAGAAAAACCTTTTGCAGCAGCCCAAGTGGCTGCACCTATTCGAAAAATATGTGATTTGTACAAAGCAGGATCTAGATTAGAAAATTTAAGTGCTCTATTCAGGTGTTCAACAAAAAATGACCACTTGATGGGCGCCCCGTTTGGCCAGCAAAAAAGTGGACCAGTGATGATTCCTCTGGTAGAAATGAAATCTAAGGCGGCGACCCTATAACCAGGAATGGTGGAATGGCGGAACGGCGGAAAATCACCCCAAATCCTAAAAGATGGAATGGCGGAAAATCACCCCAAATCCTAAAAGATGGAATGGCGGAAAATCACCCCAAATCCTAAAAGATGGAATGGCAGAAAATCACCTCAAATCCTAAAAGATGGAATGGCGGAAAATCACTCCAAATCCTAAAAGATGGAATGGCGGAAAATCACCCAAACTGATCAGCAGGTCTTGTACTGCAGTGTGAAAAGATAACAAGCATCACCACATTACAAAAAAATAGTGTAATACTTCTCATGATGATCTTCTTTTATTTACTTGTTCATTTCAAATGAATGTTTTTGGCACTCGGTGGCTGTTATTCAGTGTAAAACTAGCTGGTGTGTCATTACCTTTGATGACACACCTTGTAGCTAAGTGTATTTTACACGATAAACTCAGTGCCTGCCTGTCTGCCCTTTGTTTATTGTTAGCTTAGGCAAGCTCCCGTACCCGGGGGGGGGGGGGGGTACCCAACAAAGTTTTGTACGGGGATGCTCCGCCCCGAGGTTCAAACCCTTACCCTTTCATATACCGTTTTTGACAGAAAAGGTACCCCTTTCATATACCTTTCATTGAAAATGGTACCCCTTTCATATACCTTTTAATGAAAATGGTACTCCTTTCATATAGCCTTTACGTACGTCTGTTTGATTTATTTTGAAAGGCCCTTTTTATTAGACTTAAATGGCAGTTTTCCCTACCTTTTTTATGCTTCATCGGCGTGTTTTCGGTACCCTTTCCTATTCTTCGTGAAATCCCTACCCTTTCATATACTTCAACTCGTGAAATCACGACCCTTTCATATACCTCCAGCCTCAAAAAAGGTACCCCTTTCGGGCGGAGCATCCCCGTATAGCCCATTATAGGGAGTACCCCCCCCCCCCCCGGCTCCCGTAAGCGGTCATCTATCCCTTACACCACTAGTGGCTGCTTACGAGAACCGAGCGGCCAGCACGGTAATCACAATTTCCTCTGTTTGTTGACTTTTCATATTTAATATTTGTGAAGCTTAATTTCAGTACAACGTGCATGTGGCATCGACTGTATCGGCTAAAAGAGCTTTCAATTTTTTTATTCCTGATACCTAACCATTTTCTACGGTATTTTCTACCATTTTAAACGCCAGCACTTATTTATATTTTATTTATATTATTTTTTATTTAGATTTATATATTCATATTTTTTATATTTATTTATTTATCAAATATCAGAAGCTCATAACAGAAGCTTCTGTTTATATTTATAGTTCCGTCTTTTAGGAATTGGGGTGATTTTCCACCATTCCGTCTTTTAAGATTTGAGGTGATTTTACGCCATTCCGTCTTTTAGGATTTGAGGTGATTCTCCGCCATTCCATCTTTTACGATTTGGGGTGATTTTCCGCCATTCCGCCGTTCCAGCTTTTAGGGTTGCCCATCTAAGGCGGTTTTGACTGGACAACATGACTTCTCTTGATAGACATAAATAACAAAGGGGCGCCCACTATCACTATGTTTGTATTTAGAAATCGTGAGCTGCAGGGCCACGGGCCTGCCTGTGGTTATTGACTAACTTTTCTAATTGTGGAAGCGTAATTAGATTGGTATGATCACTTCCGCCGTTTTGCGATAATCCTATTTTCTGTCGTCAAAATGTCAAAATGTCAATTAACAGAAATAGTTCTCGGATTTCTCGCGAGAGTATTTCGCGCAAAAGCACGTGTAAGAACGCGAGGAAATCCGCATGTATTGCAAGACGCGTACGCCAACAAAATACTGTCCTCGAATCTCAAAGTCCACTCTTCAAAGTGCTGCAGATTTTGTAGGAAAAACGTAGCATGTAGAGGAACCAAGGAACCAAGGAACCAAGGTGCCAAGAGTTTCTTTGTTCAGTGTAGTGTGAAGTAAGGAATTGCTGGCGTTTTCTGGAACCGAGATGCTGGAGATTCAAATATTTCAAACCAGATGCTATGACTCCATACGTCTGACAATGGAGGTACTGCCTTTAAGGTGGTTCGATACAGTTTTCTGGAGACCATACCAACATTTTTCAATCGGCTTTTAAGCGGTCTTCTCCAAGTCACATCAACGTGAAATTTTCACCAATAACTGGTTTTGAATTGAAGTTTGGCAAGATATATTTTCTGGTAAAATCGATATTACCATGACGACGATAAACAAGAAACTTAGAAATCAGTAAATGTGAAATTTAGCGCGTTTAAGATTTCGCATTGAAAATCCCACATTGGCATCTTAAAAAATGGTATATGGCACATCACATATATTTTGCAAGAATAAAAAAATTCTGTATGTTTGAATTAAAATAAATCGCAATAACATTTCAAACCTTACTATTTGTGTACTGGTATTTAATTGATCGAGAGATTAACACTGGTTTTGTGAAATTACTTAATGATAATGTCAAAAAGTAGCTTGATGTTGTTTGTAAACCTTGAAAGTTTTGTTTACTTTCTCTTTTGCGATCTTGAGAACTACCTTTTTCCTAACATCGCATCAGTGTGCAATTTTTGGGTAATTTTCGATTTTAATGGCTTTTGCAAAAATCTGAGAAACGGCTCGATGGATTTTTTTAAAGCATTCACTGTGCATGCTTACCGATGTGCAAAATATTATCTGAAAGTTTCATTGGCATTGATTCACTGGAACGCTTTTAAATTTAAAGATGAAGACGACGTACGAACCGGCCGAAAAAATGGCGTATACGTCTGACAATGGAGGTACTGCCTTTAAGGTGGTTAGATACAGCGCTGCCTTTACACAAACTGTTCATGCACCGTCTTATCCATTTACGCATTAATCGAAGCACGTTTTCCTACACGACATACAGGGCTTTATTGATAGGACGAGCGTACAGTATATTTGTATATAGGCTGATGCACACAAACATGAAAGTAAGATAGATAATTTAAGAAATACCAGACTCATAGTGTTGGTTTTACACAAATATTGTTGCGTTCCTCTGAGGCTTAGCTTTACCCTTTTCACTCCCAAGGACCCCCAAAATAAAACAATGAAAAATCATTCAAAAAGTCCAACTTTGATTTTGTGAAAAGCTGACTGAAAACAAACAGCACCATATAGAGCAGTTTTCAATTGAATGTCGAAAGTAATTACACAATTGCACGTGGCTCGTGTGCGACTTCACCTTACCTTTTGGTTTTGCATTGCTACGCTTTGTGATTGGCTATAAAATCTTGCGCCACTTTCTCGACCAATCAGATGTAAAACCAAAACCAATCGTGACTTGCTCGCACGCGTTTTCCGGCGCTTGGCGCAGCCGACATGTAATTGCTTTGATCTCTGATTGGTTCATTGGATTGTTTACGACTGCTGTGATTGATCAGAGTAATTACTTTGGTTTTGGTTTTACGACACTCAATTGAAAACTGCTCTAAAAGTAGTGACAGTACTGTTCAGTAGCTTCCATTTGAATGGTCACACAAAATAATTTGATCCACAGACTTGGTTGTAGGAGTTTGAAAGGGTTGATAACATAATTGTAATTTTTCTCTTGTTACACGGCAAATGAAGCTCTCAAACACCCGGAGGTAAAGCCTGACTCTTATGTCACCACAAGTGAAGGAACCGGCATCACTCTATGCTGTGAAGCAACTGTTGGGTTTTTCAAAGAAACGCCAACTTGGACTTTTAAAGGCCAAATCTTTGGGACAAACAAGGATAACAGAAAGTTTGTAGAAAAACAGAAATCGGTCAGTGAACTGCACATTCAAAATGCGGAGTTAGCAGACAATGGTCTTTATGTGTGTTCTGCTGTGAAGGTTGAAGATGGCAAAGTTGCTCTTTTAAGGTGTATTCGACTAACTGTGAATGGCGAGTAGGCGAAATCATGATATTTATTATTAATAATAATCAGTAATAGTTAAAATAAGAGTATTAGTTTACCTTCTGTATATCATAATAAACAGCAGCGCAGGAACTGAGTACTGCTCAGTAGCTTTCATTTGAATGGTCACACTTTAGGATTTCATCCACAGACTCAAAAGTTAGAATCTCCTTGAACAATATAATAAGCAGTACCCCATGGAAGTAGTCATTACTAGTTTAGCTTTCCCGCTTTAATGGTAACACTTAAGCCTGGTTCACACGTGCGACGCAAATGCAAACGCAAGTGCAAATGCAAACGCAAGGAATGTAAAAATTTTCATTTCCTCGCATTTGCATTTGCATTTGCACTTGCGTTTGCGTTTCACACGTGTGAACCGGGCTCAACGCAAATGCAATCGCAAACGCAAGGTGAAAAGCACTTGTTCGCTTGCGTCTGCGCTTGCATTGGCATCGCACATGTGAACCAGGCCTTAGCATTCTTGGGAGAAATGGGGGAGGAAACGGGGTGAACATAGGAGGGGTACCTGAAAGCAAACAGCGTTTGTGAGAAGACGAGACGCGCGGGTAAAATTGAAAAACAGTACATCATGACCAGTAACAAAGGAGAAAGAAGCGGGATGAACTTGCAAATGGTGTGATAAAAGAGAGTGCAATGGCGGATTTTCACTGTCGCGAATTTTTTTTTACGCAAACGCAGATTGACTGGCTTTGTGTGCGTCGATAAAGTAAGAGACGTTTTGAGAACAGCTTCAGCTTCGAACATAGAAAATTTTGAGCACGTTTTAACTCTTTTTGTTTACGTAAGCCGTCCGTAGATCTATTTTTTTTTCAAATTCGCGTTTAAAATTACGCGACAGTAAAATCCACCTTAAAGCGCAAATGAAGCCGAGAAGTTCTGCCGATCACTTCCCCCACCCCTCCCCCCACCCCCCACCTGTCCTCACTCCCTGCACGTCTCTGCTTATTGGTAGTAAATAGTTGAAAATCCACTTGTTCAATCAACAATTATTTTTTTATTTATTGCTCACTCTTTTAATTGTAAATGACCCCTTAATTGTTTAAATATGCCGTCGTCGAGAAATGTATCGTAATCAATAATTGAGTATTTTGATAAATAAATAAATGATTTTTATGGATATTTAATTTTTTATTTCTAATCATACAATAACAAGTGATATATTAGTGATTGTACATATTTCTAGTAATTTTTCATATTGTAAAGCGCTGTTGATCAGCATACAGCTATTTCAATTAACGTTGTCGGATGAAAAAGGCGAAAAGCCAAGACCGCGAGGTAGTATGGGATTTTTATGCAATGCTATTTACCCTAACCCATCCTACAGTTCCTATCTTGCGGTCTTTTATCCGATATAATAGACGATAATAATAGACGATATATAATAGACGATATTCGTATTCTCGGTATTGAACTGGGACTAGCTTGTAGACGAGGCTCATGCGGGGCATTCTTTTCACGTGCAAATATTTTTAATGATATTACCCCGCATGAGCCTCCATTGCAAGCTGTTGTAGTTCCAGTTCAATACCGAGAAGACGAATATTGTCTATTGAAATAGCTGTATATAAATAGCGCTATAAAAATGTTCAAATTATTATTATTATTATTATTATTATTATTATTATTATTATAGCCAAATATGTCTAAATATCTTTGTCACAAAGTGTCGTAGATAATCATATACATATATTTTTGTACTTTTAGTACTGTCAGGTCACCAAGTTTTTCACTGACTATACATTGTCGCACAAGCAGACAGAGCAACATGCTTTACTTACCGCGGGTTCACACCCGTATTGCTAAAAGTTCTTTTTATTATATATAATGGATGTACAATTTTTAATACCGTAGATTAAAAACTCTTAGGTCTTTTTCTTACCATAATCAGTTGCTCTTTTGTATTTTATGTTGCAACTGTAAAATTAATACTGTTTAATATAGCTTTTATAGCCTTTTTCTATTAGTAAGTATGTGTTGTAGTATAGTTTTAGCTGTCTATTTCTGCTCTGGCTTCTGAAAGGGACACCACGATTTATTTGATTTATTTTTAAATAAATGTGTCTATCTATCCAGTTAGAATGAATGAACTTTATAGCTTTTTCCTGCAAGTGTACATAAGATTGATGTTAAGGCTTAATCGATTTTTAAGAAATTTGTTAATAAAGGATATTTTTTACGTCTATCTATCCAGTAATTAACAGGCAACGAAAATGTTGTGAACTTGAAAAAAAGGCGAAGACTCTGGTGCTCCTTCTCCTTCTCCCCACCCCCCACCCCCTCCTCCCACACGCACTACAAATAAACCCTTCAAAATATTTCTTCTACACTTTTTACAGGATTTCGCTCTCGGAATGACCATCAACATCGATTTAGAACCACGCTGCTCAAGGAATGGCTCCGAGAGCAGTTTCTGCTGGGACTATAATAATTAAAAACGTGGTTAAATCAGAAATTCTATATCTCGGGTCAAGCCTCCTGTAAAGCTCTCTCCACTCTGCAAGCACCTAAATGAAAACAGTTTTTTTGCTTTACGAGACAAAATGGCCGACACTACCAACTGAAAAGTACAAAGAGGAACAATGGTTACTAAGGCCGGATATGGCTCTTCCTCGACCTTGCTCAACAAAGCGATAGCCAAAGCGTAACTTAAAACTGTTCCAGACAAGTATTTTGAAGACCTGAAAAACATCTGAGAAAAATTGGCTACCATGCAACCGATAATAATGTCACCTGCACCAAGAAATACGTGTTCTTCCTGCGGGCCCAGCTTAAATGTGAAAATCGTTGGAAGTTCCCATTCGTTATTAACTTCAAGCGCGTTACACAGCACCGTCTCACAATCTCCTGCGCTGAATAAGGAAGGAAGGCTTCGAGACAGCAGCTTTACTAAGCATATATCGTACACAACTGCAATCCATAGGAACATTTGCAGCGAGGGAAAGTTTCGAAAATGTACATGACTGACCAACAGCGAGAACAACGCGATAACCATGTTATTCATAACCCAGCGAAGCGTGGTGGATGCGCTGGCAATCCAAGCTATGGAGAATAGACCACCGAAACACAGAGCTAAATGTGGTTGGAACCATCTCGGGTGAATTAAGGAATGGGTCTCGTTCGATTTAAAGGGGGGTGGTTTATTTTAAAACATGTTTGACTTATTGACTTTAAACTTTCTAAGAGGCTTTTAATTGTTGAAAAAATTTTTTTTTCGCTGACATGAATGGACTTTCTACGTCACGTGACTTGCCACGCCCAATTTTCAGCAATTTTTTTCAATCCAAATTTACGAGATTTTAGAAAAATATTTTTCGACTTACAGCGGTGCTCCGTCACGCGTGACCAGTATCTTGAACATGTGATCCGAGTCTTCCAATAAGCGCGCTACTTAGAGTGACGCAACGGAGATCACATTGGAATATCGGAGATTTCGTTGAAATTTGGAAATCAAGATGTAGAGGTACGGATCAAAGATGGAAAGTTCGATATTCGTCGAAGTAAGAAGTATCGATGGATCTAACCTATGTTATATCGAGAGGCCCCGAAGCTTTCTCGGCTCTAGACTTGCTAATGTTCGTCAAGTTTTAGATAGCGAAGTTGGCGATCTTCTTCCGCAGAATTACAAATTTTGCCGACGGGGCATTCCCGTTTCTTCGAAACAAGAAGAATCATTAATGTTGCAGTCCTGTGTGAAGACAGTAGAAGCGGAAAATGTTGCGGAGGACACGTGCGACGATTCAAGTGACTACTCTTTGGAAATTAAAGAAGTCACTATCCACACTGCTATCCAAAACAGCGGATCGACCAAGGCCACGACACCACTTTTAATGATAAATCGCTCTCCTATCTCCGCTACAACAGTATCAGGATCTTTTAAGGTTGTGCAACGAGATGATCGTGAGTGTGGGGAAGGAAGGGGAGTGGAGAAGTCAATCAAGAGGATTACCGAAGACAAAGAAGCATTGCGTTACAAGTTAGACATTGCACGGGCAAAACTGGTAAGCCTTAAAGAAAGGGTTCCTGAACGAGAACCGATTGGCAGTAGTCGATCAGTGGTGTGTTCGAATTGCCACGTGAGAGGGCACAGGGTAAACAAACCTTGTACTTTGCCAGCTTGCCAGTCGTACTTTGATTGTGGAGTGTTAAATTTACACAAAGACCACAAAGCCAAGATTCAAGAGGTACGATATTCGTGTAAAAAAAATGTAGCTTATTTTTTTTTAACTCCCCAGATCAATGTTTGCAGTTAAAATGCTTTTGATTCCCCTGCATAGGTTCAAGTTGGACACCCCTGGGGGACTCTCGTATAAAATACAACCGGGGTGCTCGTTGTACCTTTTAGGTGCTAAAATCCAAAATGACTGCTGTTTAGAGTTGTCATGGTAGCCTTTATAGGGGCATTTTTGTGTGGTCACCTTTTTGTGCATCATCGGGTCATCCCCGGTGTAATATAATTTATGATTTTCTTTTGTTCATCCTATTGTTTAGATAATTTTTGGATTGTATCATCAGTATTGTTTTGCTATTGTGATGTCAGCTGTGAGATATTACACCGGGGATGAGCCGCATCATCTTTTCAAAAATTGTCAATGCCAGTTACATGTAATTTGTTGTTTTGGAATAATTTTTATTGGTACCACTCAGGCTAGGTCAAAATGAATTGAGTCATGCCCACAAAACAAAATTTTGTTACCTTTTGTGGGTGTTATGAAAATTTCTCATGAGCACCACCTTTAACTTTTATCTTGTATAAATAAAGGATGTTGTTTGTTTGTTTGAGTACACATATCTGCTCAAGGGACTTTTTAAGTATCAGAATGATCGTAAACACTATATTGCAAATAAATATTTCAAATGAAACTAAGCAATTCCAAAATCCCAAACTGGTAGGAGGAAAGCCAATTATTATTGGCTAATAAATACAAACGTGATGAAGGAGTTAAATTCACTGTTGTTATTTCTGTTTTGTGAAAGCAAGAAACAGAGGTGAAAGAATTACAAAAACTGTGCAAGAAGAAGGAGGAAGAGGAAGAAGCCTTTCAAATGTTGAAGTATGTTAAATTATTGTTTGTTATTTTTCACCTCATTTTAGTTCTAAAATAGGTGTGACTCAAAGTAAGGAAGTGATGAGGTAAATCCTTCAAGGCCAGGAAAAAGTCTTGAGGAATATATATTTTGGAAAAGAATGAAAAAGAGTCAGGTAATTTAAATCAAATCTAAAATCCCAACAGTAAAGTCACTGACTGAATAAGGCTGCTCTGCAAAGAAGCTTTTCATTTCTTTTCATAAATGTGTATTTTATGTCACTATGTAAAATGTTGAAACAAATGCCCACAATAGAATTAATAAAAAAAAAACGTTTTTATATAACCATAAAACATATGTACTCTTTACATAATGTACATGCATTATTAAAGAAATAAAAAATGTGCCGAGTGCATTATTGAGTTATATAAGCATGCGGGAATTTTTAAGAACACGAGAGAAGTGTAGAGAAGCATGAGCCCAAGTGCTTATATAACTCAACAATGCACAAGGAACAAGTTTTTTTATTTCTTTTATAAAATAAAAACGGTTATAATGAACCTTACGTCACACGCGTGCTTTATCAAGTTATAATGATCAACTTGGTTTAACCAATCATAGCGTGCGCATTTCCTTGAGCATTTTATAACAAGAAATAATGCATACTGTGAGCACAAGCTTGCAAAAATTTGAAACAGTTTGTTGACGAAAACAAGAAATAATAAAAAAATTGTTTGGACACCATGAAATGCTAAAATAATTCTTGGCAAGAAAAGTTCTGTGCACAAAGTAAGATAATTGAAAGGATACGTTTTGCATATGGTAAAATAATGATGGAAAAGACAGCTTGAGGAAGCGACCAGTTGGGGTAATTTAAACTTTAGAAGTCAGGGAATCTCTGATTTCAATGGAAGCCATATATAAAATATACAGTGTTATCCTTATTATGATTATTATGTTCACCCTTGGCCTTGAGGAAAACAGATGTTTTGGATTTACACTTTTCCTTTTACTTCCTTAAGATTGTGAAGTCTACCTCAGGGGTGGGGCTAAAAGTAAATGTGATTATTAGAGGATTGTTCATGTTTCTTGTCTTCTTTTCTAATTATTGCCTGAAACTTGCGTACACCCTTTTTTTGTTACATGCATATGTTCAGTGTAATAACAAGACCATACTTCTGTTGTTATTAATATTTTATGCAGGGAAAGGAGCCAGGGGAATTTCTTCAGACTTATGAGGGATAGGCTAAAACAATGCAACCCAGTGAAGTACTCGCATAGGCCAACTCTTGATAATGATCTCAGAGTTCTTGCTGCTGCTTGCAAACACATTCAACCATCTGATGAAGCTGATCTGTGTGCTTTAATAAATGACTACCGCAACACCATACGTCAAAAGACAGGTCTTTCACTTCATCTTATAGAGATTAAAAATGTTTAGTATTATTTGATTGATGTTGATTTTATCATATGCCTTGCATTTTATGAAGTGGCGTTTTGCATCAGAATGTTCTGACATAATTCCTGTGGCTTTTCATACCAGATTACTGGAAAATTTTTATTATCTCTTTTCCTGGTTACATTACCATAATCCAAGACAATGAAAGGAAAACATGAATTAAAATGGCTGTAAAATAAGAATACAGTGTTTGGTTATGAGACAAGAAGTAAGATACCGTAACTAATGTTCACAAATAGGATAGGTCAAACTTAACAAAAGTTACTAGACTTGTAATCTGAAGAAACACATGAAGTCAACTTCTCTGACCATATAGTGATTTTTTTTTTGTCAAGTGAATGATTGACTGATATTGATTGATTTGCAGGAAATACATGTGCAAGTGTGTTCAACAGCAACAGTCCGCAATATTATCCATATCATGTTGGGCAGGTACAAACTTATCACTCTCAAAGAGCTCCAATTCCCTCACTGATGAGCCAACTTTCACCCTCTCCTACTGGGCTGAGAATGGGAAGCCCTGGTGCTAACAGGGATTCCTGGAATGCATTTGGACCTTACCCAAGATTTGCTGACAGTACTGGAAGTATCTTTAGTCCGAGAAGTTCAGTAGGTAGTCATTCAAGTGTCCGAACACCTAGTCCTATTCAGTGGTCTCCTTGGAATGGTCAAACAGTAAATGCACCACAGGGTGACTTCCATGGAATGAGACCCACTCAAAGACAGGCACTACAGATTAGTCGTCCAGATTATCGGTTTCCATTCAGTTCACCCAATAGAGCTTATCACACAAACCAGAGGCGTGAAAATCGATACAGCCCAGTAGCACATCAGCATCATGATCACCGAAAAGGAAAATCAAGAAGGGAATTAAGTTACAATTCCAAATCATCCAAGTGTTCAAAAGGCGAGATATGGAGACAGTCACTGAAAACGCGCACAGTTGTAGCAGAAAAACAACAATCACTGCAAGATAAACGAAGTACTACATCCCAACCTCCCCCTTTAGTACCCCAAGCAACATCCACTCCAAATGATGAAAACAGTGATTCTCAAGTGAATGTTGTGGACGTAGATGTGGAGTCACCCAACAAGGATTCCAGTGGCTTGACTGAAGCAAAAAATAAATGAAAAGTGACACTCATAATGAGAACTAATATTACGAATTGTTTGGTTCCAGTTGACCATACTTTTGTAGCAGTTGGTCATGTAAATATGACAACATGATAGCACATGTGAAATAATTTTTTTACCAAAACAAAACAAAAACATGTACAGATACACAAAACAAAACTGACACTTAGTTTGGCTGAAACAAAAGAAAAGGAAGAAAGAAAAAGCAGGTGGAACTGTGAGAAAAATCTTATGCCACTACTGTACATGTTATTACAAAACAAAAAGGATTTGTGAGAAGAATCACTTGATCCAAGGAGCAGAGGGAAGCTTTATTTCACAACAATAAGCTTACAATGACCAGTATTGCTGCAAACGTTTGTTGAGTTCATCTAAAATTAACAAGAAACATTAACAAGAAATAATTAACAAGAAACATACAGTGCACTAGAAGAGTTTTTTTTTAACTCTTCTTGCATTATGAAGTCCTTTTTTAAGTTTACATTTCAATAGTTTTCAATTACTCTTTATCACAAATGAATCTTAACTTGCAGGAACTTACAGCCATGCTCCATCACGCGTGACCAGTATT
Source organism: Cladopsammia gracilis (assembly GCA_022457155.1). Classification (NCBI taxonomy): domain Eukaryota; kingdom Metazoa; phylum Cnidaria; class Anthozoa; order Scleractinia; family Dendrophylliidae; genus Cladopsammia; species Cladopsammia gracilis. The sequence goes on along the minus strand of JAJGOT010000052.1, from coordinate 401,700 downwards.
TTTGAAAATTTGAATGGAGTTTCCAAGTTTACATGTCAGTTTTTAAAATTCATTCCAAGATTCGAAATTCCCGTGAGAATATTCACTTTGGTCTTGTGGATTACTGGTCAGGCGTGACGGAGCATGGCTGTAACTAGAAGAAATGATACAAGGAACAGTTGGCTATGATAAGCCTACTATTTGCAGCTTTAAATCTACTACAGGCCAGGGATTGTATTGGTTGGGTTGTATTGAGAAACAATAAAAGCATTTTGTTTTCTTTCAGTGGACTCTTGTATAAAAATATCCATTTGTTCATCATAACAAGTTTTAAAACATGAATCATGGTGAAGAAAATCTTTATTTTACCACTGAAACCAATTCAAAGTTATTGGTACATGGATTGGATCTAGCAATGTGGAGTGAAAATTCCAACCAAAATTAGTTCAGATGTTATCATACCCTACTGACTGGAGATGACATGGGAGTAATTTTTTTATGACTGTCATGTCATCTCTACAGGCTAATAGACTATTTTACAGTTGTGTGCTTAGTACCCTGGCCTTTGAGTGAAAGCAAGGCTGGAGTTGACTTTGTTTTGATACAAACCTTCCTGCTTTTTATATGTAAATCATGTTAGCATAATAACATTATTTACATATGAAAAGGTTTGTATCAAAACAAGGTCAACTCCAGCTTCGTTTCCACACAAAGGGCAGGTTTAACTAAGTAGGCAACTGTAGATTGGTCTATTATAAGCTTTTGGTTGTAAAAAATATTTTTAACACTTGTAACTATGAAATTCTTATTAACTCATTTAACATGTTTGTGCATGCTAGATCTAAATGAAATGTGGAAGTGTTGGTTTTTGAGGAGGGAAACAGGAAAACCCAGAGAAAGGCCTCTTAGACCAAGGATGAAAACCAACAGCAAACTAAACCCACTTACGACATTGCTTCTAGGGATAGCAACTTAAGATAACATGTTAGTGGGGCTTCTTTGCAACCATTCCTTGTGTTTTGAAGGGTTCACTTGTGCACTCTTGTGTTTCACACCAGGGGCATAGCTTTGGGGGGGGGGGGCTTGGGGTGCCTGTGCCCCACCCCCCCCCCCCCCCCCCCTTTATGAGATAAATGTAGCAAAACAGCGTGGATGTCAACATGGAAATCTGGTAAGTACCCTGGGTGTGACACCTCCCCCCCCCCTTGAACAATCCTAGCTACGCCCTGCACACACTTGTGATCCATCTTCTGCCGAGTTATCCATGATACCATGCTAGAAAATCCTCTGGGACAAAGTTAATGGTTGCAGAAAAATCACACTTAATACTTATCTGACATCTTAAGTTGCTTTATGCAACCACTAGGCCCAGGGCCATATTGGTGGGAGACAAATGCTTGCTCCACTGCACCACCCTTGCTCTCCATTCTATATTTCATTTTTTTTTTTTTTCACTAAAAGGATTGACAATGAACATCAATGAACTGACAATTAAGTCATAAAAAATCAAAAATTCAATATTGTTTGTTAAATAGTGAAACATGATTAATTCAATAGTAATAAGCTGAACTTTCACTTCCTACCTCTATAATAGTTTGCTAGCAAAATTCCCTATGATCTTCCCTTTTGACAAAGAGAAATCTGCTTGTGGCACCTAAACAGAAACTAAATTAAAGCAAGTATCCACAATGCTTAAAGTAATTGATGCAGTCTCTTATATTTATCATACTTAATGCCTGCATAATAGCAACTTCAGTGAATGATGCAGAAAAGGCCTCGTCATATTGCAAGTGCCTTTTCATTTGCCCAAAAGAATACTCGCATGGGTTTAAATGGGGTGAATATGGAGGCTGAAAGACTAGTTGAGCCCCTGCATCTTCCAAAATATCTCTAAGTGCCCTCTCAGTCACTCTTCCATGGTGAAAGCCGCAGTTGTCCATTACAACTACATCATCCGGCATAAGGATTGGTGCCCCCAATGCGTCTTCAGTTTCCAACACATATTCAAAAAAACTCACCAACTCGTCGCCATTGGATGGGCCTATCAGTATGTTATAGTAATCGATCCCACGCAGACTTTGCAAAAGGTTTACAGTATAGTTAGCATTCGATGCGTAGCGCTGGACTTCTATTGCACGCTGTCCAACAAAACTGTGACCATATCGACGATTTCCGGTAGTTTTTATCACAGAAGATTCATCAAAGAAATGAAGTTTGCATGGATCAATTCTCGAGGTAAGTTCAAGATACTCGTTGCACTTCTCGACATTAGCATCACTTTGGCTCTCTCCAGGTATGACAGTTAGTTTTTTGTATGACATTCGGAGCTTGTTTACAATTCCCTTGTTGACCGTGGACAAAGCCGGTAAGCTTCGCCCGTCACACACGCCATCGTTCAACAGTCTTTCACGTATTTCCTTTCCAAACATGCTAGGTTTCATCAATTTGAACAATTCTATGGATTCTAGAACGTTGTCTGAAAGTTTAGAAGGATAACTTCGTCCTCCTTGACTAAAGGGAGCATATGTACCGTACGTTTGATAATGGCGAATAATGCCACATACGCCGCCATGAGTAACACGAAGAACTCTTGAGATTGCCCTCGGTCCTTCTCCGTTCAAATACATGCCAACTATCCGTCTTCTTATTTCCTTGCTGAGAGGTCTACCTGGCCTGAACTCCCGACCTAGAGCATTATAATCAATCGGTCTGAACATTGGTAAAGTGCGTTGAAATTTTCAAATCTCCCTTTGAACTTTGCAATCTCTCTTCAAATTTCCCAGAACACACTAAAATGCCCAAATATGGTAAACAAAACTTAACACATTGTTTGAAATCTCGGAATTTACTGGTCACGCGTGACGGAGCACCGCTGTAATTTGTTTTCTATCAATGACCATTAGCACATGATTTATGGAACTAATCGGGGTTTTCCAAAGTTATTTGTTTTCTGTAAACTATAACGTTTTAATTTTAGAGAGGGACTGGGACTAGAGGAAAACAATGAATAATTATGCAGCAATAACAGTTTTCGAAATTCCCCGTTTAATTTGACGTATCACTCTGAGAATTGAAGACTAAGAAAGGAAAAACAGCAGCTTTTAATTGAATTTTCATGCCGTAATCTGACAATTCCAAATTTTGCATAATTTAGGGCGTGGCTGGTCATGTGACCCCAACAGACACAGCGTATCATCCAAAAATGGTTTTGTTTGTTAGTGCATGATTATAAGATAAAATATTAGGGGTCGCTGAATAAAGCTAGAAAAAATGATGAAAACCCAATATTATACAAGGAGCCATGCCTTAATTCACGCGAGATTGAAGAAATGCAATTAAAATGCAGAATAAAACGGTTATGTGCTGAACAAAGATCATAAAGTATGGATGCGACTGAAAGAGGATAACCGACACGGCCATCAATACGAAGTATATTATGTAGAAAAAGAAGCGTCGCAAAGTAGCGCCCAAATGCGATTTGATCATTTCGTGATCGCTTGCTGATTCGTCCTCTTTTCCTGCCGAGGGAACTTTCTCGCTTACCGGTCCAGTAAGTTTCATCCTCCGTCGCGTTATTTTTCCGTACCACGCGCTAATAAAAACCAGCATACTGGTAGTAATGTCCAACAGCCAAAAGTTGACAGAACGATATAACATTTTAGCCACCTGATTGACCTGAAGGGGGTACGAGACAATACTGATCTTCCGATAGCGTGATCCACGCGTTATTTTGACTGTGTGTTTACAGTTTAATCGCGTTTTACCTGCAATTAACTGTTTAAAATGCAATTTTTGTTTTTGAAGTCTCAAGCAAAGAATAGTAATTTATAGCATTGTATTTCGTTGCGAATCAACTGCGAAGCCGCCGCGGAACGCATTGTCATCTGTTAACCTATTGCCAGGCAATTTCAACTCTCCTCGAAGTATTCCAATTGTATCGCTTTTCTGTCTTTTCTCGGCTCTAAACTTGACTTCCTTAGCCGAATCTTCAATTTGCTTAACAAATCTTGCTCACTCCTTAGTTTTGATAATAAAATTGTCAAACCACCTGTGACAAAACCTGGAGGAACAGGTGGAGGCTTGTGAACAGTGATTTGACGGAGCTGATCATGAAAAGGAAAACAGCGAAAAAAAATTCAATAGAGCAGTGAGAGCAAGGCTTTTACACAAGTTGCTCGGATATCTCTCAAAAGTTGCCCAAAAGTTGCTCATTTCACGAAAAAGTTGCTCAAAAGTTGTTTTTTATCAACTCAAAAAAATCCGTTTCTACTAAAAAGTTGCTCGAAAGGCCAAAAGTTGCCAAAAAGTTGCTGAGCAACTTGTGTAAAAGCCTAGTGAGAGCGCTAAATCCACATAGGTGTGGGGAATATCCAACCAGAAGTCACGTGGTACAGAAATGCACCGGTTTCAGCAACTTGTCTCGCAACGATTTCGCGTGTTGCGGAGAATGTTACACTGTTGGTCCGTGCAACTTGTTTCAGTCGCAACGCGGTTGCAAGACAAGTTGCAGAAACAATTGCACCGTGTAACAGCACCTTTAACAACGGACTTTGAAGTTTTCGCTCAAGAATAAAAATACAACAAATGAAAGCCGCGAAGGTTATAAAAATTCGACATGCTCAGTAATCTTACCTCAAATTGTCCAACTTCTCCATAGAGTAATGGCCTTTTCGATTTTTTTTTTCGCATAGTTCTTGTTTGTTCTTAAATCAAAACCGTCACTTCGCTCCGCATGGGAAACACCCGAACAACTTGGTTTCTAGATTTTTTCCAGCCATTTTAGTTCCCTTAGACCCCAGGACTGGCTAACCTTTGCTTACATATATGGAGATGGCCATAGACGCGTCTTACGAGCTTCGCACGACGGTTCAGAGCTGTTTCCTGCGCAGTGGGTTTTATGGGTTAACACCTAGTGCTTAGCTTCCGCGCCTCGGGTTCGAAAAAAAAAACTCTTGATTACCAGAAGACTTTACGAATGCTGCCATTAATCCTGAATTGAAAGCTTTGCGCACAAAATATTTGGTGAGAAAACACTCGAAAAGACACAGGATTATTTAATGTGAGCAATGTAAGTTTTTGTTTAGATAAATAAAACTTTATTTAATCTAAATACACTTTCCTTTCCTATATAGCAGGCTATAGCCCAAGCTATTATGGCGCTTTATCAAAACTGACAGGTCGGGTCCGGCGGTCAATTCGTATTTCTTAGCGCCCTTAGCCCTCTGCCCTTAGCCAATGTTGACAATTCGTTATAAACCCGATGATTGGGGGGGGGGGGGGTACTCTGCAAATGTTTGGGTGGGGGTGTGCCGCTGGGAATCTAAGACCCTCAACGTATACTAGACCGTTTCAGCTGCATTTTTCAATCTATTCTAAACTAAACACCGAGAAATCCTACCCTATTCTAGACTTATTGCAGAATCGCTATTCCTCCCCCCCCCCCCCCCCCCCCCCCGGGGAGGGGGTATAGATACAACTGATGTCGTGTTAGAAGCTGTCAGGGACGAGGCTAAACTCACAGCGCCCTCCACAACAAAACCGGAAGTTCTTTTAGTTTCCGTGAAAAGCGAAATGAAATTTAAGGACGGGCTGAAACGTGCCCTTTCTGGAATATTTGTTCTTTGCATAAGAATAAAATTTTCAAGATGGACTAAAACGCCCCTTCCTACGCATCGAGTTTTCCTTCCCAAAGTGATTGAGGTTTAAGTCGTCATGCCGACCGCTGACCGCAGTATCGCATCGAGTTCTACACGTACTCAGGGCTCTAGTAAACGAAAACATACGGAAGTTAAACTGGCTTTTGAAATGATTAAATAATCAACAGACATAATAAAAGAGGGAAAAGAAACAGGCAAACTGATCCTCGCGGTAGAAAAACAGAAGCAGAAGCAAATAAAATAAAATAAAAGTGGAATATAATAGTGCCCAATATTTCGCTTTTGAACAAAGCTTCTTCGGGCGCTTTTATATTTGCTTTTGCCGGCTTCTGTTTTTCTGCCCAAGGATCAGTTTGCCTGTTTCTTTTGTTTCACTTCAAGTATTAATACTGATCTAGGTCTGGAAACTCAGATCTGGCCATTGTGCATTCTGTTTCTTTTTAACAGAGACAGTCATATACCGTCATTAAAATGATTTACCATGTGGGCAGGGGCACAATCCCCCTGTCCCTCCTTAACCGTTTTCTTATAGAGCGTTTGCCGGGAGCTTTAATAAGCTTCTGGTGTTTGCACATGACGTAATAAAAATTAAAAAATCTAAAGTATACATCCTATAAAGCTGTTTCTAACATGGTATGTGGATACCAGTGTTAAAATTTTTCACAACAAGTCTCACGCCCGTTTCTAGTTCTGCCACTATACTGAACTGTCAGACCAAAAGATAACCAGGAGGGTAGCGGAGAGCATTACTATCGGGCACGGAAACCGAGGATACTGAGTTTTGCCCTGATTGGCAACTGAGCTCAGAAATGGAGTTTATTGGGTATTATTCGGCCTCGGGGAAAAGCGCACTAATATTTCAATGTTACAGCGTGTCTAATATCAGTCACGTGTTATCTTTATTTACGTGTCCAAGTCCAAAGTGTTCAATTGAGTTGCCAGTTTAAGTTTCAGCAAAATTAACCAAACCTTCCTCTTCTCTACTCGCCTTCCGGGTTCAAGAACATCCTTCAGACATCCGGCTTTTTTTTTCTTTTTCGGATGTCAAACACCTAAAATAATACTACTTTTACCTTTCACTTTAACATGTTTATAAAAATAAGGCCAAACTCGTGCCTAATATCAGTCAAGTGTTATTTTTGATTTGAGAGTTAATATCCGGGGCATTCGATGCTCAGAATTGTCAGACTCTTGTCAGTTTGAGTTTTAACCACTTTCAGTCCATGGTCAAAATCAACCAAACCCCTCCTTGGCTTTGATAAAGCTTTCTATTTAACCCCTTTAGACCCGCATGATATCATGCTTATCTTTAATAAATGCATTTGTTTATAGTTATGCCGGCCAATATTGTCTGCGGATTTTTGACATACGCTGGAACGCGCGTGATAACTCTGTTCAGTGCAGATAAGTTCAGAACTTTTTTAAAAATTAAGCTCTCTGTTTTCTCCTTCCTAATTTGTTGCAATGCCTCTTGCTACAGTGTAATATTAAAGGGATGAAAAAACTTTTGCAGAAGAAAAAAAAACATATCGTGCACACTCCGCCGGGAAACGACGTAAAAAATATACTCGGAAAACTAGAGAATAAAAATTCATGCATAACATTAAGTCTAAAAAAAAATGCGCCAATTTGCCCTTATCAAGCGAAATGTTTTTCAGAAAACACAATTCCAATAGCACTTATAGCCATTCATCCGGATGGTAACTGCCGCCTCAGTTTAGTGTCACTTGATCTGGAAGTAGTATTATCAGTTTCGATCCGGTAACCACTGTTTTCCTTCGCGAAACCGCCAATGGATCAAACCGACAGCAATCTGCCAAAATCGTTTCCGTTTATGGTTCACCAGTATCACCATCATAGCAGAGTGCCATCATAGGAAACAAAAGTTCTGGCCAGTGTAGAGTGCTGGCCGTGTTTGGGAGTTTTCAATTAGAGCCGGGATTTGAGTAAGTGAATAAGAGGTCGGGGCAAGAAAGCATGGCCGTTGTTGAGAGGTGGCCGTTGTAGAGTGGTGGCCGTTGTAGAGAGGTGGCCGTCAAAATAGAGGTTCAACTGTATTTCCGTAACAATTCTGATCTGAAGCCGCACCCAAAATTAAACTGGCAGGGTAAATAATACGCAAGGGAGTACAACTGAAACGACGACAGCTGTTTAAGAAGGAGTATTCTTTGTCTTCTTTCAAACACCGAAAAATTGAAGTGCTCCATGGCCATTTCTCTTGAACACCCATGAATCGGTTAGGAATACCCTGTACAAATGCACCAATATCTAAGGAATCTAACGGATTAGCAAGGTCTGGATATATAGTGAGAGGTTCAAGGCATATCAAATCAAAATCTGTAAATTATTGTCGTTATTAGCTGTTATTCTACTGAACAGTACCAGCTTATTAGAGTCTAACAAGTGTTAACTTTGAGTACCGGTCCGTGTCCTAGGTATCGCCAGGATTCTGTCTTTCAGAAATATAAAACATCCAGCCCCCTCAATACTGAAGCCTTTTATTAGAACTTCCTTTATTGTTTTCCTCGAGTCATTTCCTTTTTGAAAAAATATTTGCGCCATGCCCACTCATATTATTTTTGTAGCATACAGCACATGCTAATTACAATGAGACAATATTGGTCCCTCAGCTAATCTGAAACGAATGGCACACCGGCTGGCACACCTTACATCTTTTAAATTACAATAACAATCGCGCATCGGCTTTCGCAAACTCTAACAGACTCCATTCACTCTCCATTGAGTTCTTTCGAAAGCTCTTTCGAAACCAAAAGAAAAATCTCAAATTTCGTTTTGTAATATATATAAAAACAGACGAAAAAAAAAGGTACCATGCAAAAGGCTGCCGAAAGAGGTTTCATTTAAATGGTCACACCATTGGATTTTATTGACAGACGCAAAAGTTAGAACTGAATATTCAATAAATGACTCTGGGATTTTCTCTCCTTCCTTTTTTTTGAAAATAACAATGATTTGTCAGCAATATCAGCGTATGAGACCGTATGACAACAGCTACCTGGATGCTAAAATGATCTAAAATGTCATTCATTCGATTCTCAAAATACAGACGATATTTAAACAGGAAGTGGATTTTCTTTTCAGCCCGTTAAAGGTCACCTGAACATATTATGCTTTCTACCCACATTGCGTGACGAGACAAATGACGGCTGCGTGGGAGACTACCCACACCAAGGCTCTAGGGGACTTTGTCTGAAAATTTCTGCGTTGGAGTGCATTAAATACCGCACAAGAAAACTGCCTAATTTAGGAATGCAGTACTGCTCTTTCTCTCCAGCTATCTGAAATTTTATCATTTTAACTCCCAGGTGCCAAATAAAAAATTTCAAAAGCATCCCAAATTTCATTTTGCAAAATATTGTAAGACAAATGGTACCATGCAAAAGTACTGCTGAAGAGGTTTCACTGTTTGAATGGTCACACCATAAGATTTTGTCCACAGACTCAAAAGTTAGAGCTACACTACCTGACCAATCCATAACTGATTTCGGGGGTGAAAGGGTTCACAGTTGAGACTCAGGACATCCAGAATGATCGGATGTATGGTTGAGAATATAGTCATTGACCACAAAAATTAAATAATCACCACTGTGGGTTCACATGACCAGCATCAAGGACAAACGGACCGTTTTATTTCGCTGGAATATCTGTTCAGATCAGTGACGAAAAAAGTTCGGCGAAGATTGTTGGAACTCATGAAATGATTTTACTTAGTTCAGATAAAAAATCCAAACATATCGACAAAAGTATCAAATTAAAATTAAAAAGCCCCAGGATTCGAAAGTATTTCGGTGTGTGAAGTGGCAATTTCTTCTATAATTCAAATACATCTGTAACCTGTTTATGCCGCCCGCCCCGGCTGCGAATGACATCGCATTTCCATCTCTTGTTATCAGTCATGTGGGATCCCTATCTATGCCGCCATGCAATGGCGATAACAAAATTAACTATAAATTTAATATGTGCACATCTTTTCTTTTTCGATCACACGCCATGACTGAAAACACTGATCAACTTGAAGCCAAACCCGCGATATAAAAGGCGGCTGGACTGTCCAACTCATGTAAATGAGCGAAATCTATTGTTCTTGCTCATTTGCATTAGATTTGGCGTGGGGCTTTGCCCTTTTTTACTGCAGGTTCGCCTTAAGGAAAACATTTATTCTTGGTTAGTTGTTCGAGCAAAGTTTAAAATCTATTGGTGGTGCCTTGTGCACCGAGAAACGCCAACAAGACCAACAAGGACATCGAACAAAGAGTTTCACAGTTTTCATAAACATCAGGGGTGGCGTTTAGCCCCACATTTTTAACGCCAATTGCGTCAAGCACCGGAAACCGAGTTTGAGAATGCCATGGCAACTGTTCCCGCGGTATTTCCAGTGTGGTCTGCAGTCTTGAATATTGAATATTGTAAAATATGACGAAAGCAAAAAATGATTCTGGTTTTCATCAGTATTTTTTCTTTTATTCCACTTAAATTTCTTTCCCTTTCGCCTGCTCTTTTACGCTTATTTTTACCAGTAGTGAGGTTCATTCTTAAAGCGAACTGAATGACTTTCGGTTGTACAGTAGAGAACACATTCAACATTTGTTGTCGTCGTTCAACGGAATGACCTACATGTATTTCACGACATTACCATTACACAGCACTGTTCAATATTTGTTGAGCAACAGTCTGTTGTGATCAACATCTATTGAACCATGTATTAAAGTACTTGACACGTCTGAAAGCATATATTCCGAACATTTGGAATAGTGGAGCATAAAAGTGAAAGGTTACTTGCCGTCAAGGCTTCTTCTCGATTACATCGTAGCAGGCTACCCTGCAAGCAGTTCATTGGTTTCTCCTACGCTCATTTGTAGTGTAGCGTTCGGCGGCGTAAGAGAAACCAACTGCTCGCAGCCCGGGATACACGCAGGCCATATTATACCAAAATACCAACCTAACAAGTTTTCTTAATTTCCTGTTGACACTAGAAAAAATGCTGAAAACAAACTGAGCTAGACAAGTATTCAAATACTGCTCATTAGCTTTGAGTATACATTGTAACAGCCTTGAACAGCATACGGGAGTGAATAAACACTTAAATTGCCACAAAAACAAAACTATACTCATGCAATAGGCTTAATTTGCCTGCATCCACAATCACAGACTCATGAGTGGTTAGAAATTACTTGAATGTGCTTTAACCAGCCCGCTGGAAAATAGTTTAAGGCGGAGTACATGCCTTATGTTGCTATAAAGCCACCCTATACGGCATAATATAAAACATTACCCCAGCGCTACTCAAAGTAACCTTCATGACATTCAGTTATTTCAAATTTTAATATTTGCCTGATGGCAAAAATCCATGGATACTGCTACAAGACCTACAAAGAGCACAGGGAGCTCATACAATCTGTTTGTGTAACATAATGACCGTTTGTAATTTTATTGGAAATGTATGGGATTTACCTAAATTTCATATTATAGCGACGTATCGCCAAATGTATGTACTGATCAACGCTAAATAAACGTTAAATTACTTTATTTGTTGTGTGTTGTCGTCCTTTTGCCGTAAAAGTGATATTTTGAGCGATTTTGAAGGATTCTGAGTTTGCCGTAGTCAACGACGAACTCAGAATCCTTCAAAATCGCTCAAAATATCACTTTTACGGCAAAAGGACGACAACACACAACAAATAAGGTAATTTAACGTTTATTTAGCGTTGATCAGTACATACATTTGGTGATACGTCGCTGTAATATGAAATTTAGGTAAATCCCATACATTTCCTATAAAATTACAAACGGTCATTATGTTACACAAACAGATTGTATGGGCTCCCTGTGCAAAGAGTATCTCTTTTAAATAATTAGTAAAATGGGCAAGTCATTCAGTGAGAGCGACAAATTAACCAATATGTAATTTTAATATATGTGTTGTAATTCTGATATATCCGCAAAGTCGGAAAATTTGGCAGATAGGCAAGAAATTGACTGCGCGATACTGTGAAATTTTTCGACTTTGCGGAGTTATATCTTCGACAGAAAGATATATCGCTCTGAATCTTAGCCCTTTTACCAATTATAAGGACCTATGAGGTGTTATTCCAGCAGCGTCGATGGATTTTTGATCAAAACTTGAAGAAAGAAACCCGAGATGATGACGGTCAGTTTGAATGAGCACATTGTAGAGTTTCATTCAGACTCGAGTCAAAAGTACGCTGAAAGTGCAACACTAGACTTGCCACAAGTCCCTTCCAATACTCATTTTCGCTAAGTTAGGTTCTTGGAAGGGACGTCCTTCGCGACTAAACTTACCCTGGGTGCCAGAGGTTTTTATTTTTTAGTGAAAACGGCGAGTTTGATCCATGGTGGACTAAACTTAATTCCGCGCGCAAATTTGTCGAATTAAACTCGACCAAAAAAACGAAGGCCGACTTGTGGCAAGTCTAGTGCAACACTGGCATACCGTTGATCAGTTTTGTCTGGCTGGGATTTTGTTCACAAGACTCAGTCTAACCAGTGTATCCAGATGGCCTGGTCATCTATGGTCCTCTCGATTTTTTATTATTGTCATGATGTTGCCGTAGCCGGTTGGACAATTTAACTCAGACGCTCTTGAAAGGACCCAGCGTAGGCAGCAAAGTTTATATTACATAATTCAAAACTTATACATCACTTTTAAGTCACTTCTTCAAAAACAAGGCCTAGGGAGTCTGGGGAGGCACACTCTGCAACCCCCGCCAAAAAGTGTCGCTAGGGACTAGTCCCATTTTTATATTTAATGACTCATTCGGCGCCGGGGCCAAAAACAAAATTCATTTGGCACACAATGAAAGCTCGAAGTTGCCAGAGGGTCTTTTTTATTATATAGGAGCACTGGCCTACAATATTTGTTTCGTCCTTTGACAATTTTATACTAGTTTTGGTCATTTTGAGCCGGCTTCTTATAAGCCACTTTAGAGTAGCGTCAGAGCTACCGTACATACATACATACTTTATTACCTTTCCCCAAGGGGGCTTTTCAAAGATAATTACTACTAACAATAAGAATAATCGCAAATATAAACTAAGTACATTATAATCATAAATATAAGTAATATTTACAAAAGATAAATTGAATTAATAGCCGGCCAAAGTACCGAAATGTAGGCAGCAGTTTGAGGCAATTCTCATGAGCATTCGATCAAGACAAATTAGGCGGTGGTTTGAGTTCAAATAGACGCCTGTACATTGCGGCTAGTAGCCGCCTTCTAGTCCGGTAAACATTTACGGTCTGTTTTTCTTTTGTAACAGGGCCTCCGTTGATAACAGTGTTTTCACACTGAAGGAGTCGCCTTTTATAAATATAATATATTATCAATCAGATCTGCCATAACAACATATTTGGACTTCAACTCCCAAACCACTTAAACCCGGAATTCCAAAATGTGTCCTCTGGTTTTTTAATGTTTTCCTTTCGATTTCCCCTGCAACTGAAATTAGTTCTTACTGCACTTTTCAATAACATCTGGAATCTGAAATTCAAATCACCACCAACGGTTGCGTTTTTCCCTGCCGTCAATCAAATTTTCGGCGGTTTCCGATTACTTTCGAGCGTTTTCATATCCGACCGTTAGTGAAAGTATTGGTTCGTTCGTAAGTGAAAGTGAAACGTGGTTCGTAAATACAAAACATCACTACGTTGGAGATTCGTTTTTCTACGCGTGAGTCATCATCTCTCGCCGCAGGAAATTGCCCGGCTTCTAAAAGCGAGCAAAATATTTGTGTACTACGTGCTCAAACAATATAGAGAGATGAAAGGAGTTGATTGTTCGGAAAATCGTGACAGCGGCAAGCGACGATCAGTACGTATATATACAGTGTCGTTTGTATGATATTTTTGTCTCTAATCGTTCTGTGCATGTTTACTGAACATCCATCCTTTGTTTACATGATTTTTTTCTTATTTCGATTTTTTTTTTCTCAGGGAGAGATATTGCAATGTGCTCGTTCGTTGGTTTATGAGACAATTTTCAGAATTATATTTAGACGAATTGCGTGACTGGATTGAAATTGTACTCAAAACAAAGAAAGTAGTATAAAAACACGACTCCCACTCGTCGCAAATGAAAGTCATTTAAAAAAAACTAAAGCATAAATCTTTCCCAGTAAGATTTCAGAGAGATTTGCGCCTTTAGATCACAGTTATGACTTGTTTCTCTTTGCCGATGGTATTGACCTTTTGATCTCGGCGAATTATCTGTCAAATTGAATTATTTTATTTCTTTATATATGCCGTTGTTCGGTGCTCGCTCTTTTGGCATACATTGCGGTTTCTTTGGCTCACTTTTGTGGCTAAAGTTTGTTATCACTTTGAAAGTGCTAGGATCGTAAATTAGTGTCTTAAAGTCTGTGTGCCAGACTTGTGAGAATAAAGTGTTTCCCATCACGGTTAACCGATGTAGGCGTCTTAGATCCGAGTCTCAAAATGCCGTAGTCTACAATTCCACTGCAGTGAAATCATGAATTCTTGCAATAATTTTTAGCTCCTTAGTTTGTTCTGTAGTTGAGTAGTGTGTCAGTGGAGCTAGGATAAACCTCCGTTGTTTTGTATTAAATAGCGTTTGATTTGGCTTCAAACAGATAATCGGCTGCAGCATCATCACGGTTGCTGTTTTGTAAATCTCACGGATGCTAGTAAATTCTTACCTTCTTCCAAGCAAGGAATGAGATAATTTAATGTCCTAAGGATTTACAAAACAGATTTATGCTTTAGGCTTTTTAAATACTTTTTTGCGACGAGTGGGAGTCGTGTTCCGCCTGTTTATTTTATAAAACGCTCGGAAGTAATCGGAAACCGCCGAAAATATGATTGACGGCAGGGAAAAACGCAACAGTTGGTGGTGATTTGAATTTCAGATTCCGCATGTTAAGCCCGGTTTCCATATGATCGCTACGATCGCTACGATCGTTGCGATCGCTGCGATCGCTGAAAAAAATAGTTCAGCGATCGCAGCGATTGATGGTTTCCATATGATCGCTGCGATCGCTACGATCGCAGAGAAAGTGAATGAAGATCGAGGGGACCTGGGTCTGACAATATCGTTTCGCCTCATTCTTGAAATTCAACATAGCGGCTGTGAATTGTTTTTAAAATTTGTTGTAAAGACAGTCGTATCTTTGCACTTCTTCCATAAAAAGGTCCAAATCGCACCCTTTGAGTGGGCGTACGCAGTGCATCTTGGTATTTTTGCTGTCGCTGCGATCGCTGCGATCGCTGCGATCGCTGGAGAGTGGTTTCCATATGATCGCTACGATCGCTACGATCGCTGAGATAGAATCACAGCGATCGCAGCGATCGTTGTCGCTGCGATCGCTGTGATCGCTACGATCGCTGGAGAGTGGTTTCCATATGATCGCTACGATCGCTGAAGTTTTTTTTCAGCGATCGCAGCGATCGCAGCGATCGTAGCGATCATATGGAAACCGGGCTTTATTGAAAAGCGCAGTAACTACCAGACTATCAGCACGTCGACATCAAAAACAAAAAAATTATCGTTGACTTGTTTCTTGAGATGGAATTTGTAATTTATTTTCGTAACAAGTGAAATAAAAAAAGATCCAGTCAAATATCAGAATCCGCCTCTAACTCATACACAGCGAGTATAGCTATCAGTGTTCTTTGTGTTTGCATTTCAAAAGTGAGTGTAGGTTTTTGTCGAGGGTCGAGGGTAAAGTGTCGAGGGTCGAGGGTAAAGTGTCGAGGGTCGAGGGTAAAATGTCGAGGGTCGAGGGTAAAATGTCGAGGGTCGAGGGTAAAATGTCGAGGGTCGAGGGTAAAATGTCGAGGGTCGAGGGTAAATGTCGAGGGTTCAAAAATTTCGGCGATTTTTTTTATTTTGCACTCGGAATGAATTCGGCCGATAAAAAAGAGCCGGTACCAAAACATTTTATTTGACGAACCTAATCTATTAAACCTGTAGAACCTTTTTGTCAAACATTAACACACAGACGACCGGGCGAACTTTGCAAAACTGAATGAACAATTTGAGTGTAAACACTTCGGCTATAATATTATAAACAAGAAAGACAATGAAGGTTTTCCTCTTTGATATATTACAGTAAAACCATTTTCATCAAAGTTTATTAGACAAGAGTTCTCGAGAAGAATCGTCAACATTACCCGTTTTTCTTTTAAACAATTAATTTTTTCCCCTTCGAATTGGCGCGGCCAAAATAATTGCAGCGTTCGCCTCATTGTAAATCCGTTGAGCATAATTTATGATTCCCTATAGAAAAGAAAAGCAGCTTGATGTTTTGGAAAGGTTTCTTCGGAGAGATTTTCATTGAAAGAGATTTACATCATGTAATTTTAAAAATAAGCTAAGTTTACTGCAGGATTTCCCCGCCGAGACACCGCTTCACAAAACGCGCCGCACAAAAGATTTTATCACCGGCCGGAGAAAATATTTGAAAAACTATTCGTCAGTATCAAGACAGTCATTGGCCTGATTTATACTGGAGACGGATGATCCGTCTGGACGAACTTGGGCAAACATTCGCTAGTTCGTCTGATAATCCGTCTGTGTATAAACACGGGCAAAGAGACGGATTACCCGTTAAGACGTACTATCTGCTAAGTTCGTCTTGGCAGACGAACTAAGCAGATAGTTCATCTTGACGGATAATCCGTCTTTTTGCCCGTGTTTATACACAGATGGATTATCAGACTAACTAACGAATGTTTGCCCAAGTTCGTCCAGACGGATCATCTGTCTCCAGTATAAATTCCTGAGACTGCCATACGATGCGATTGGCGGGCAAATTCTAGTCAACCGCACAACAATTTTACCTGTAGACCGAAACTCCAGCGAAATAAACTAGGTCAAATGAATTAAATTGCTTTATAATAAACCTCTGTTACCGTGGCGAAAAGTGATTTCAGTTCCGACTCGCGTGAAGCTTGCGGACTGGATTAAACAGTCGTAATAAAAGTCGTGCTGAAGATTTTAAAAACAAAGATGCGAAAAGCGAAAATCACGATTGAGAAAAGGCGCGCACTTGAGTCGTCTTGCAGGTCAAGTTTTATTTTACGCCAAAGTTGTGTTTTCGCGGGAACAAAACTGGTGACTTTTGAAGGCATAAAACAAATTCAAAACAGCAGTGAAAGTTATAAAACACCACCATCAATGTTAAATGTGTTTCTAAGCTAGGTTTATTAACAGAAATGAAATGAGGTCAAAGTTGACAAATTTTCCTTGCGTTACGCGTTACAACAAAGCCGGTTCGGCTGTCTATTTCAGGTCTTGTGCTATTTTTAAAAACTATCATCAATGATTTGTTTTGCAATTATGTTGTTGCAACGTCGTCGTAATATAGCAAACTGAAAAAGTTAGTCTATTCCGGTCCTTTGTAAAAATGACTGTCTTGATACGAATAGTTATTTTTAAAATTACATGATGTAAATCTCTTTCAATGAAAATCTCTCCGAAGAAACCTTTCCAAAACATCAAGCTGCTTTTCTTTTCTATAGGGAATCATAAATTATGCTCAACGAATTTACAATGAGGCGAACGCTGCAATTATTTTGGCCGCGCCAATTCGAAGGGGAAAAAATTAATTGTTTAAAAGAAAAACGGGTAATGTTGACGATTCTTCTCGAGAACTCTTGTCTAATAAACTTCGATGAAAATGGTTTTACTGTAATATATTAAAGAGGAAAACCTTCATTGTCTTTCTTGTTTATAATATAGCCGAAGTTGCAAAGTTCGCCCGGTCGTCTGTGTGTTAATGTTTGACAAAAAGGTTCTACAGGTTTAATAGATTAGGTTCGTCAAATGAAATGTTTTGGTACCGGCTCTTCTTTTATCGGCCGAATTCATTCCGAGTGCAAAATAAAAAAAATCGCCGAAATTTTTGAACCCTCGACATTTACCCTCGACCCTCGACATTTTACCCTCGACCCTCGACATTTTACCTTCGACATTTTACCCTCGACCCTCGACACTTTACCCTCGACCCTCGACACTTTACCCTCGACCCTCGACCCTCGACAAAAACCTGCACTCTTCAAAAGTTCATCAAACTCGAAGAGG
Source organism: Cladopsammia gracilis (assembly GCA_022457155.1). Lineage (NCBI taxonomy): Eukaryota > Metazoa > Cnidaria > Anthozoa > Scleractinia > Dendrophylliidae > Cladopsammia > Cladopsammia gracilis. Next base: position 383,984 of record JAJGOT010000052.1, on the reverse strand, counting down.
ATGTAATTTTAGAACCTTCCGTTCGCTCTTCTCGGTTCGTGCGATTGCTTTTAAAAAAGACATAAGAAGAACCGTGACAGTATTTTCAGAATAATTGACCCCTCGATTCTCGACTTTTTCTACGTTTGTACGAGTTGTTGATCAAATGTTCGAAGAATCCACCACATTCTACAAGCTTCTAAAGTTCCGTGACAAAGTCACTTTAACACGGGTGGTGTACGTACCTTGTTGTCGCTGCAGGTATCTCGTCATTAAATTAACAAGCTTATTAGAATCTGAATGTCCTCCACAAGTTTTCACTCGATTGAACGTAGCTACGAGGTGTAGTTTACATGATTACGTGTCTGTTCGAGAAGTTTTGAGAACTAAACAGCTTTGAGCCCGTACCCTGCCCGAGGTGTGACACAATCTCGCCATCAGTGACGTGTTTACTTACGTATGCTTCCGTCCACACCCATTATTTCCCCTTGAGTGGTTTTATTGTCGGTCGGTATGTAACGATGCCTTAGGTGCTCAGTCATTATCTCGATCTCCGGTTCAGTGACAGTCGATGTTAATATCGCAAATCTTTAGTAAGACCTTTCACGTTTTGTGAACAGGAGTTCTGCTAAATCCTCAAACTCCTGATCGAGAAATTACACTGGTACGACGAAACATACGGATTTTTCACATTAACTGTGCAGAGCTACAAGCCTCTAGATGGCACAGATAGCATCGCTTCTAGTTGTTCTGGCCATCCTTTCCCGGTCTTCAGGTAAAGTAAACGTTTCTTAGTTATTACTCAATGTTCTAATAGATGGACCCTGTGGCTATTGCCTGGTGCAGAACCAAAGTTTAGGTCCGCGTAACAGAAACTGATGTAATTTTCTAACGGAGCTTGCACGTTTATTAAATGTTTATGTGCTGGGAAATTAAGAGCTATTACTAGTTGTGCCTTCCGGCAAGTGCCAACGAGGCAAAATCGTTTAATGTCTTTGGAATGTGTGAAAGTTTGACACAAGGGTGAAATCTATACTTAAAATAAAAGCAGGAAAGGGAAGAGTGTAAAAAAACTGTGATAAGAGGCTTTGGACAAGAGGCCACAATTTGTATCATGTTTTTTAAATGTGGAATGTTGAGGGAGTATTACTCATGTTGGAAGTTATATCTTGTGATATTAAAGTGTTTCCGTAGGTTAACTGGTTGTTCTAGTATTGTTTGAATAAGTGTGCACATGAATTTCTCTAGTTGAGAATTAACTGTAAAACAAGAAAACGAAGGTTTGAATATCGAGCAACTGCTTCCATAAAGAACTAGACGCTTTATGAGCGTAAACTGGGCTACCCGTATGTATTTATACAAATCCAAGCCTATTCAGTTTAATATACTTACCGCTCTTGATTTAAAAAAAGGCCTATATCTGAATTTCCTGGTGGTTGTTATTAGTTTGAGTTATCTTGTATCTTGCTAAATTTATCTTTGTAACTGGTTTGTGTTTCCGACACTTGAAGCCGTGAATCTTTTGTTTATTTTGCCTGCTCCAGACCCGGGGTCAAAACAACTTTTGGAATTGAAAGTTTTGACATATTCCCGCCATCATAATAATAAAAAATTGAATATAACTTGTCAATTTAATCAAAGTTAACGACAGAATTGATAATTCTGGAGGAGAAAAACAAATTTAGCCGTTTCAATCAGATATACTTTTTCAGTTGTGGTAAGAAATTTTCTCAATTTGCATAATGTCAAAAGTAATTTGAAACCTTTCATTAACACAACGTGACCATTTCATAAAACATCTCGCAATCAGACACAACGAAAATATTCAAGTTTTATTCCTCTATATCTGTAACACAGAAAAGAAAATTAAATGAAAAAGTGATCGCTTTATGGTTATTTTCGCCCGAGACACATTCACTAGCGCAAGCGAAACTTATGATGACTGGTTTCTCAGAAATAGTACATCATTCGGTGGAAAATCTTGCAATTCTTCTCGAGTCTTTTTCAGCAACGCGATTTTTCGACAGCGAGAAATGGATCACAAGACACGTGCAGTTTACATCTTATAATGGTGGTGAATTTTTCGCAGCTTAAGTTTTTGTTGGCTGTTCTATCCCTCTTCAACCTGGCGAAATAAAAATTCATGAAAGGCAAACAATTGAGGTTGAATTTATAGTTTCGGTTTCTTTCCGCTTCAAAAACGCAAGTGCTTTGCAAAACAGCACTGTATTTAACATTGAATGAACCCTGAAAAGCAATGTCTGCTAAGCCAAAGAACCCTGCATTTAGTTGTCGGCTTGTAACGGCGATTAACCAGATAATAAAACGTATTGAACGCAGCTAGCGATCAAGCAATAAGCTTAATTGTCTACCTGCGCTTTATCCAAGTTGTCAGTGGTTTTAATTACGCAAGTTACGCTGGCGTGTAAGGTGACTCTTTGTGCTATAAGATGTGTTCTAGTAATCTGCTCAATTCTTTGATCTAAAATCTTTGAAAATCTTTGAAAATCTTTTGAAAATCTTTGAAAAACGAAAGAACGCACTGGTTCGAAACTGACAAGCGAACACGCTGGTTCGAAACAAACACGCTGGTTTTCAATCGAGAATCGAACACGCTGGTTCTGTCCGAAATTTGTTGGTATAACCCTAGTTCTTGATCAGCGGCTGCTTACAGCTCAATTTACAGATACATAAGGCAACCAAAAGCCCTTTTAAAAAGGAAAAGTAAGATTACTCACCTCTAAAAGAGCCTCAAATCCCGAGAAAACCTCACAAGCTGAAACACTGCAAGAACGTGACGTCACGTGACGTCATGGTTTACTTACACCCAAATATGGTCAAAAAAGGTCCCTTACGCTGGGATGAGATTTTTCGCCTGTACTCACGCACGGCTCTATGATTTGCCAACTCGACGGCCGACCCTCTTGCGTCGGCCGCCTCGTTGGCAATAAATATTCATTGAAAATAGAGTTTAATTATTATGAGTTCATAAAAGCTTTCCAGAGTGCTTGGCTTGTTATTATTACACTGTCAAACCCTTTGTCACTAACTGTGCGATGGCCTTAAAGTTTTATTTCAGTTTCTAAATGTGCGAATGGGACGTGAAATTGAATTGAAATGGACATGTTGGCGGGTTGCCAGTTTCAAGATTCATGTCATTATTAGTTTTAACTTATTTTATTATTCATAATGTCGTATTAGTTGCACGTTTCACAGCTGTCCCTATCTCACGTCAAATTATCTCATTTGAACGGTGAAGGTTTATTACCACTGTTTGACTTTTACGATAAACAATGACGAACGTGGGCTTACGAGGGATTTCACAACTCTTAAGTTCTCCTTCAGCTGTTTAGCCGGACAATTCAGTGTACTTTGCATTCACTTTAAGAAACCACGTAAACGAGCCTTTTTGCACGTTTATACTCCTACATAATTCATGACCTACACGACTAGGTTCACAAAACTGTCTTTTTAAAATAGAAACGTTTTCAAAACATTTCATATATAAGCTTAGTAAAACGTGGATGTACACTGAAGCACGCTTTTAAACTTTAAAACCGCATCATCAATCATTACTAACGCGTACAACGAAGAGTTTGCTACCTTATCCTCTTACTATCGCCTTTCTCTTGTCACTTAGCATATGAAAGCACAAGCATATGAAAGAAATATGATTGTTCCCATCGATAGCGAGCGCCATGTTTTAATTTTAGTGAAGGAAGTCACTTGCCGAGAAGTTTCCACGCGTGAGTGATTTGCGTTCGAAAGCCTCAACTTCCCGGTCAAGACGGTTTCGTTATGAGATTCACAAATATTATCTGACAGTGTTTGCGAGTGCTTCCGAATGTGGCATCAAGCTTACCTGTTTTGTGTATTGTTAAAGAATAGACGAAAAATCCTGTGGTTTTCTATAGCACTTTGATGGGACAAGTCGCTACGACCTACTTTCCTTTGCCAACCTATGCTAGCAAGAAAAAAATCGTGGAAAATGGGTTATTCATGCAGATTGTTCCGTTAACGACAACAATGCTATCTTATTATTGTGTTACTGAATGAATGAAAATAAATTACACAGAGCCTCCTTCTGGCGATATCTTTTTAATTTATGGAAGAAAATGTTATGAGTTTAAAGAAAATTTAATATAAATTTTTATACCTGTAAATATTGATTCTCAGTGTTCGAGTGTATTTTCTTTAGAACTTAAGTTTAGGACAAAAAAGTGGCGTATATCACACCCGCGTAAAAACCAAATAGCAAATGGCATTAATAATTTTACGGTTTTTCAACAATAGTAGTGAAGGAGCTTATTTGAGCAAACAAGTCACAGTCACAGTCACGTTTTCAATTTTAATTTATTTTGTTTATCAGAAATTTGAAGATTTGTTTTTCATTTTCCAAGCGAAACACATATTTTCAGCCTTCAACACCCTTTACTAGTAATAAAGTTAATGTATATATTGCTCATGCTATAATCCAATTTTTGTTCTATTTTATTAACACGTCCACATTTCTGTGCGTACCTAAGTAGTTAAGGACTTGGCGGTACCAGATCAGTTTTGCAAAACTGATCTGATACCAAGCCAAGTCTTAACTACTTCCCATCTGTTGGATTAAAAAATATAGAAAAATCAAATGAAACTATATGTTAATAAAAACAAAGTGCGTTTATTCCATTGCGTGATTTCCTTTGCGTGACATAATTCTCGGAAAAACAGGAAGTCGATGATGTCATACAATAGCGGGTTCCCCCAGGAAAATGAGTCATAATATTACGTTTCAAGGTCATGAGACAGTCGTATGATTTTTTCGACCAATGAGGAATTGTCTGATGCATCAGACAGATTCTTTTTTAAATCAATGAAGTTGAAGGGAAGGAGTATTTCAGTGAAAACATGAACAAGAAACTATTTTCAACATATTATGGGGTTTGATTTAACTTTACAAGATCTCTCAACTTTTCCCGGTCTGTTCTAAACTCAATAAAACGCTGTTTATCTATCAGTGATATCAAAGGTGTGTGAAATATTATGCCTTCCACTCTTGTTTGTATTGGTTCAGTTTCCCACGCGTGGGAATATTTATTGTCTCATCACCTTTTATGACAACCATCAAAGAGTTAGCATTTGGATTAAAAATAACATCTACGCAATGGAACAAAGATAGTTTCCCACGCGTGGGAATATTTATTGTGAGGAAATGAGTCATCAGATTGTAAACAGGATGGCTTGCCATTGTTCTCTTTTGTTTCCATTGGGAAGGGAAAAAAACTTTTTCAACTGATAATATTAGACTGTAAACAGGATGGAGTTATCGGTGTGTGACATTCTCGGAAAAAACAGGGGAAGCCCCCTATGAAATGAAGTCATCCAATGCTATTGTTTTCTTATCTTAAAATTCGTTTCCCACGCGTGGGAAATAGGAAGTTGATGATGTCATAGGGGTTCCGATGAAATGCTTTATATTTTTCGGTTTACGCGTAAGTCAGTTTTTTTTATCAACTGGTAAACAGGAAGTTGATGATGTTATGGGACTTTCCATGCTGACTATTTTTGTTCTATTAAAATATCGCTAACGCGTTAGCCGATTTTTATATGTTCGTTATTTTTGTTTTCTGATAATATGGTCACAACTGCGGCTTTGTTTAAAAAATATAATCTCATATAATAGTATAGAATGAATTGTAATTTGGAAATTCATGACGAATTTGAGAATATGGGAGAGTTGACCTGTCCCTTTTGTGACCAACGATTAGCAGATGTTGGTAGAAATACGGAAGTTGTTGAATCATGTTGTGATAAAAAAGATATGTTTAATGACAATGGAATGAATGTTTGTAAAAATTGTGGTGTTGTTCATAGTTATGATTTAGTTAGTCCATATGTTGACTTTCATGAGAATATATGTAAAATACGGCGAAAATCGGTATATCATCGGAAATATCATATTTTAAACGTAATCAATGATATAGAACAAAAGAATAATATACAAATCAGTAATAATAATAGAGAGAAAATCCTGAGCATATTCGCTTTAATTGATGAAGTATTATCACAGGTTAACAATTGCCGTAAACGTGTGATTAGTATTAAATTCATTTTGAGGCAGATATTTAGAATTTTGGCAATAGAATATAAATTTATTCCACTTTCAAAATCTAAAAAAAACAGCAAGAATATATGATGAATATTGGAAAGATGTTAAATCATTGATAGGAGACAAAATCAAATCTATTATTAATCAATAAACATTTATCATATTTTTTTAGGTACTTATCAATGATGGGACTGATGTCTATGACAAAATTATCTACATAGTTGAAATTTGTATGTAAAGCTGTAGGATTGAAATCTCCACTTCTAAGCATATCTTTAATGGCTATTGTAATATGTTGATAGCTCTGGTAAGCATATGTACAATTTTGAATTTTAAGATCGAGGTTTTTATGCTTCATCCACCCTTGAATTAACAGTGCTGATGTACTGATAGCAACTAGACTCACACCACCAGTTGCTATAGAAGAAGCTATACCGCCAGATGCGAAAATAATAGATAGTGAGTTGCCTAATAGTTTCCATTTTTTATAAGATTTTAAAGCCTGCTTGAAAGCCCAACATTTCCTATGGTATGTGCGATAATAGGCTTTTAATTCATTAATTTCTTCTTTTGATAGTTTCTCTGAAATATGGTTCCAGTTAAATATATCTGTTTTAGTCATTATATTAGATATTTGGATAATTATATTTTAGGATTTGAAAGAAGACAATATAATACACCACTTATTTGGCCCATTATTGGAGATCTTTTTATTTTCTTAGGCAATGAAAGGCAGCAATATGTGTACCCAGGCCCCTTTTCATAGTCATTGTAAAATCTTCCAAATGCATCATGAAAAATAGCATGTTTAATTAAAAATTGGTATTTGGTGTTTATAGTACAAGAACCTGGTCCTATTAATCCAATGTCAGGGTGTTTTTCTAATATTTGGTTAAATGATACTGGCTCATTCAAATAGTTAACGTACAAAAATTGATATATTAAAGCCGAATTTAATATTTCATCTTTAGTATTTGGATGTAAGTTTTTTTGGGTTGTGAAAAATTTATTACAAAAATTAATTGCTTGCTTCAAATTCGGCATGTATATTTATTGATTATATTAAAACTCTTCAAAAAGTGCACTGATATGGCAATTATAAGGTGTAAATGTAATATCACGATCAATGGATACTAATTGGATTTGTACAACTGTATCTTCCCTGAAATTGATAACTGATGATAATATATTGAAAGTGTAATAAATTTTATTTGATGTTTTATTCCATTGTTGAGGTGCAAATGTAGTGGTGCCACCGATGAATATAAACATTTTTTTGTATCCTTCAGGCGGTTTATCGTCCAATATCATCAACCATAATTTCACTAATTTTAAATTTACTAATGCAATAAACGATGTTGAACCGTTGAATATGATATCATAACTGTTCTTATTTTTCATATAATTGCCTAAAAATATGAATTTATTTTTATGGCTTGGTAAGCCAATTATTCTGTGACTATTCATATCCAAATCAGTCTGCATTGTCATTTTATTATTTTCTATGAAATATACCGAATCAAAAACTGCGGGAGAAACGTCTGAATGTGTTCCTGATATGCCATATACAATCATGTAGCAAGGTAACTGACTAGGTGAATTATTATCACCTGATAAATGCATATCGATGTCTAAATATACTGGAGACGTCTGTACTCCCTTTCTAAAATTGATAATTGATCTGATGTAATTTGGGAATTTTTTAGTTGTTTGTTTATTTATCCCTAAAACAGTTGAGACGCAATTTAATGATTGAAATTTGCTTATATCGGGCATGAAGAATTCTATACAAATAGTGTAATAATTTATTGGTATTTGATACATGTTAAATGCAATCCGAGATATATATTGATTGTCATTCATTTTTAACAGTTTTAAATCGTATGCATTTTTGTTAAAATTATGAGGTGATGAGTTATAATTTGTAATGCCAGTAACAATAATCCTTTCTTCAGAACTTGATTCATCTATGTCTTCCATAATATAACGAAAAACGTCTTTTTTAGCATTTGAGTCTGAAACATGTGACTGGTCAACGTATTCCTTATACTTTTTTTCTATATCAGAAAGTTTTGTATTAACATATGATATATCAGATTTTGTATTTATTTCTGAATCAACGTAACTTTTATCAGCTTTTTTGTTAACTTCAGAATCTACATATGATTTATCAGCTTTTGTAATGACAGAATTATCAACATATGTCTTTGTACTAGCTTCTGCACCATATTTTGGTTCTGCAAGATTGAATATACTATGATGTGCCATATCAAGTCTATTTTCCATTGGAGAAATTTCCTTTCGTGATAAAAACATTCTTCTTATATCTTCATAACATGGAATCGAATCATAATGAGTTTGATAATAACTGAAATTTTGTTGTTTGCTATTAGTAACATTATACATCTCCTTCAAATCAACATCTTTGGTCACTTCATGTGTATGTGCTGGGGCATAGGGTGATATTTTTTCAAAGTTATCATATTCACCGCAGAAAGATCATTGTCTTCATCCGTATTCATATTGGTGATAAGTTTTCGATTCATGTTGATTTCTGAAGGATTAATGATTTTATTTCCTCGCAGATCCAAATCTGCAGTCATATGAGTTGTTCCATCTAACTTTAAATAATGCGTGTCACTATACTCTTTATTAACAGCATCTTTTTCTGAAATTGGTGTTTTTAAATTTTTGATGTTATTGTCTTTCATATCAAGATTTCCTGTAACTAGCGGCAGGTGTTTGCTGACGAATGTATTTCTAACGAATTTGAAATCGACAACATCATCCAAACCAGTAGCTTGTCCAATATTTATGGCCCGCCATTCGTAAAAAAATTCCGACATTCGTAATGGTTCCGAATCTCGTAATGGTTGCGAATTTCGGAATAGTTCCGAGATTCTTAATAGTTCCGAATCTCTCGGAATGGTTTCGAATCTTCGAAATATTTCGAGATTCGAAATGGTTCCGAAAATTTCGTAATGGTTCCGAAAATGCCGAAATGGTTCCGAAAAATATCACAATGGTTTATTGTCTCAGCGACGAGGTTGACGGGTATGGCCCGCCATTCGTAAAAAAATTCCGACATTCGTAATGGTTCCGAATCTCGTAATGGTTGCGAATTTCGGAATAGTTCCGAGATTCGAAATGGTTCCGAAAATTTCGTAATGGTTCCGAGATTCGAAATGGTTCCGAAAATTTCGTTATATGGTTCCTTTTAGGAATGGTTCCGAAACTGGTTCAAAATTATTTCGAAACTGGTTCCGAAAATGTGGTAATGGTTAGGAAAAAAGTTATCGAGATGACTTAATTTGGAGACTGGGAACAAGTCAACTTTCCCTTTTTTTGGCTCGGTAAGAAAGCAAAATCTTCGATTACTTGTTATGCTTTTGTTGTTTTCATCGGCTTTCGCTTACTATACTTACAATTGTAAGTTTAAGATATTTTTCCCTAAGATGCCTAGAGTTGAGCAACTCATACTCAAGCTGAAGATTCCACTTAGTTTATACAAGACTTGTTCACTCGGCTTTTGTCAAATTTCATTCAAGAGATTCTCAATGTCGGGTTCATCACTGAGGTAAGTCCAGGAATTGGGATTGTAGCGACCCAGTAGAATGTATAATCTAAACAAATACAAAAGGTCCGGCGGAAAATGTAGTTTGGGAGAATTACTGACAAGCCTTTTCATGGAAGGTAATAGAAGGGAAATGGTAGTTCAAACCAAAGCATGCTGCGAGTGGAGGTAGCATAGAACTTTCTGCAGAAATTCAACCTGTTTTTTTTTTGGTGCGGAAACACAGTTTTGTTGTTTTCTCGCGTACTTTTATCTCAATGTTGGATATTGTGAGGCATCTACGAAGCTTTTGTTTGTAAGATCTTAAGAGTTGCGAGGTTTTGTCGCCAATGTATGGGACAGAAAGCCTCTGTTCTAAGCAACACGCTTTTTTACAACACCATACTATTGTTGAGGGTCGGGGGGGTCCGGACCCCCCCACCCCCCTTTCAGACCTGTCTCCCACGTGGGAATAAAATTGTTTTATACGTAGTTGTTTCACTTCCACCAATTGACGGATTGTCAAGTTTTTGACTTAACAAACGCTTTTCGACTCTCATGAATGCTGGAAATGGCGTTTTAGAGGGTAAAATTGGAAAAATTATCCGGGGACATGCACCCCCCCCCCCCCCCCCTTCAGAAATTCCTGGATCCGCCCCTGCTCGGCATAAATGTTTCAGATTATTGGACAACCCTCTACAACACATGATTAACGACGACCAAACAACATTTTCGGGTTGCACTTTATTAAGCCTCATACATTAACACATTTAGAATACTCTAACAGATTGAAAACTACATAAGGAATAAACCCACGAAGAATTGGATACGTATCTATAAAAGATACTCGGCGGCCAGGAAAAACCTATACAAAAAAACCCGCACAGCAGCGGGACAAAAATCAGGAAACCTGGGTAGGAACCAAGCCCAAAACTCCGATCGACCCTTCCTACAAAGGTCAACGATGAATTGTAAATAACAATATAACATAAATAAAAGTTAAACTTTCACTGCAAAGGTTATACAAAATTTCTCTTCCCGCATAAAGATAACACGTGCAAACAATGTCTGCATTCATGAAATAGCTTACAACTCAAAATTCACTCAGAAGCAGAATAAAATCTGGTATATTTATGGATTGCCAACCAAACGAGCTTTTGAACAGGCAATGTTCAGTTGAGAGAAATAGTTTGTTCCTGCAATGACGTTATGAATTTGTTATTTCTTTTTCAACTGATATGGCCACATTATGTCTATCTTGTAAAGAATTCAGATATACGTCTGTTATGTTAATTAGTAACTAGCCTACCTTTTGGTAATACTTTGATGATCCCATACATAACTTTTCTAGAAAAGGATTAATGTAAAAGCTTTATGCACTGTCCAACGTCGTAAGCAACTTGGACAAAACTTTATTATTTTCCAGCAATTTATTTCCCACAATTTCTTCGGGTCTGGAAACTAATTTAGAGATTTCCATAGTTTACCATAATTGATACAGTCAAACCTTTAACGGCCCCTGCTCATCCAATCTGCTTTGCGCGCTTGTGTTTTTGTTTTGAATCGGTTCAATTGTTCAATGTAGCGTTGATTGGCTGGCACGTCGATTTTTCGATTTTCCGTCTGTGCTAAAATCAGCCCGGTCGCGCAAAGCAGATTGGGTGAACATAGGCCTTTAAGCGGGGATCTAGCCTCAGGGAATGCGTGTCCACTTAATACAGGGTGTCCTCTTAAAACCTGTTCCCATAGAAAACGTCATAGTTGATTCCAAATATCATTCTAATGAACGTTTTAAGTTATCGTTCACCTAAACAGGGCGTTTCTGTTCATAATTCCTTTAATTGAAAGTGAAAAACTGATCAAATTATTATATGGAAAGATTATTTCGCACGATCAAACAAGAAAAAATAAGTCAGTCTTGACAATCAGTTTGTAGCAAGTTATTAACTTTGTAGTTTGATGACAAACGACAAATTCCTTCATGGTAACGACAATAATCCAACAAAAACTCAATCAGTCGTTTTGCCAATGTGAAAAAAGTACACACCAACTGGTATGTAATATTAGAATAATGGCATTTAATTTTATTACTAATGATTACATTGCTACACGATATTGATGTGAAACTTCGACCGCAAAATTTGGAAATGCTTATGTCCTGTGCAATCACAACAACTCAATGGACTAATACCAAGTGGAACCATATTACTTTGGTGGCCATCTAAAATTGTTGCGCTAAAAATCAAAGACAATTCTCATACAAGGTTTGGTTTACTGTTTGGAGCAGTTTCTGTTGCAATGGTCGCGTAGCAATGAAATCTGTGAAATCTTACACCTGTGAAGTTAATTATTCATTTTCAAAAGTATATTATTTTGCTCCCTTGTCCTCTTCCGTTATTTCTCCTGCGTTGGGATCGCTTGCAGCATCTTATCTATTATTTGCACCAGCAGTGTCTCCATTACCAGCAACAGCAGCCTCATCACCCTCACTCCTCCATCGTTTCATTGTTATCAATATATTCAAAATCAGCAAACATGGGAACCTATAGAGCCTGGTAAATAAAATGCAAAATATGATTGAACTGTTTTACGCAACACAACTAAACTGAACCGGCCAAATGCCGCTGGAAATTAAAACCATGATGAAAATAAATACACCTTTGGTAAATTACTAACTCACCACTGGGTATACAAAGGACTCGCCATTAATGGAACCGTGATCATCCACAAAGGTTAAGCTCATTATCGCAACAGTCCACCACCGAAAAAAGGAAAACAAAACACTATGTATCAGTAAAACAACAAGTAACAACAAAATTGAATACGTTTTACACAAGAGAATATCAATTCATACTGATTAGTCAAAACAGATCCACATGTGTAGCTGTAATGAGTGGAGTAGTGAATTTCATCATTGCAAATTTGATTTCATTACTTGTTTGCATAGTCTGTGCTCCAGATGACTCAATAAAAACTTATATTAAACCTTCAATGGGTTCACACACCAGGCAGATGAGAATTTGACATGTTTTGCGATATGTACATACTCTGTGTTCAAATGAAGGCATTTGCAATTCCAACTATTTTTCTATTCCTTTCTCCTCGCCATTACTCAGCTTCCCAATCCTTCCAGAATACAAGACACTGGCCAGGTGTTTTGGTATTTTAAGGAAGTTTAAAAAGCGTTGAAGAAAAAGAAACAAAAGCATCTAAAGAACACATTTTTGAAAGAAGAAACAAACTCAAATTTGCCGTAGAGAATGACCCCTCAAGAGTTGGGGATAGCACCGTTAAAAAGGTAAATAATTCACTCTTGGGAGGAACACTTGACCCATGTGTACAAAGGTACATTCAGGAGTGGGTCCCCTTGGGAGGAAAACTGTATTTACCTACAAATGATCCAAGCCTAGCCGAACTCGAGCCCCACCTGTCCTTACAGACCAGCCGAACTCAAGCCCCACCTGCCCATCACATTTGCCCCTGGGATTTGGACCCCTTGGGTGGAAAACTGTATTTACCTACAAATGATCCAAGCCTAGCCGAGCTCAAGCCCCACCTGTCCTTACAGACCAGCCGAACTCAAGCCCCACCTGCCCATCACATTTGCCCCTGGGATTTGGACCCCTTGGGTGGAAAACTGTATTTACCTACAAATGATCCAAGCCTAGCCGAGCTCAAGCCCCACCTGTCCTTACAGACCAGCCGAACTCAAGCCCCACCTGCCCATCACATTTGCCCCTGGGATTTGGACCCCTTGGGTGGAAAACTGTATTTACCTACAAATGATCCAAGCCTAGCCGAGCTCAAGCCCCACCTGTCCTTACAGACCAGCCGAACTCAAGCCCCACCTGCCCATCACATTTGCCCCTGGGATTTGGACCCCTTGGGTGGAAAACTGTATTTACCCACAAATGATCCAAGCCTAGCCGAGCTCAAGCCCCACCTGTCCTTTCAGACCAGCCGAACTCAAGCCCCACCTGCCCATCACATTTGCCCCTGGGATATGGACCCCTTGGGAGGAACACTTTATTTACCTACAAATGATCCAAGCCTAGCCGAGCTCAAGCCCCACCTGTCCTTACAGACCAGCCGAACTCAAGCCCCACCTGCCCATCACATTTGCCCCTGGGATTTGGACCCCTTGGGAGGAACACTTTATTTACCTACAAATGATCCAAGCCTAGCCGAGCTCAAGCCCCACCTGTCCTTACAGACCAGCCGAACTCAAGCCCCACCTGCCCATCACATTTGCCCCTGGGATTTGGACCCCTTGGGTGGAAAACTGTATTTACCCACAAATGATCCAAGCCTAGCCGAGCTCAAGCCCCACCTGTCCTTACAGACCAGCCGAACTCAAGCCCCACCTGCCCATCACATTTGCCCCTGGGATATGGACCCCTTGGGAGGAACACTTTATTTACCTACAAATGATCCAAGCCTAGCCGAGCTCAAGCCCCACCTGTCCTTACAGACCAGCCGAACTCAAGCCCCACCTGCCCATCACATTTGCCCCTGGGATTTGGACCCCTTGGGAGGAACACTTTATTTACCTACAAATGATCCAAGCCTAGCCGAGCTCAAGCCCCACCTGTCCTTACAGACCAGCCGAACTCAAGCCCCACCTGCCCATCACATTTGCCCCTGGGATTTGGACCCCTTGGGTGAAAAACTGTATATACCCACAAATGATCCAAGCCTAGCCGAGCTCAAGCCCCACCTGTCCTTACAGACCAGCCGAACTCAAGCCCCACCTGCCCATCACATTTGCCCCTAGATTTGGACCCCTTGGGAGGAACACTTTATTTACCCACAAATGATCCAAGCCTAGCCGAGCTCAAGCCCCACCTGTCCTTACAGACCAGCTGAACTCAAGCCCCACCTGCCCATCACATTTGCCCCTGGGATTTGGACCCCTTGGGAGGAACACTTTATTTACCCACAAATGATCCAAGCCTAGCCGAACTCAAGCCCCACCTGCCCATCACATTTGCCCCTGGGATTTGGACCCCCTGGGTGGAAAACGGTATATACCCACAAATGATCCAAGCCTAGCCGAGCTCGAGCCCCACCTGTCCTTACAGACCAGCCGAACTCAAGCCCCACCTGCCCATCACATTTGCCCCTGGGATTTGGACCCCTTGGGAGGAAAACTGTATATACCCACAAATGATCCAAGCCTAGCCGAGCTCAAGCCCCACCTGTCCTTACAGACCAGCCAAAATCAAGCCCCACCTGCCCATCACGTTTGCCCCTGGGATTTGTACCCCTTGGGAGGAAAACTGTATTTACCCACAAATGATCCAAGCCTAGCCGAACTCAAGCCCCACCTGCCAATCACATTTGCCCCTGGGATTTTGACCCCTTGGGGGAAAAACTGTATTTACCCACAAATGATCCAAGCCTAGCTGAGCTCAAGCCCCACCTGTTCATCGCATTTGCCCTTGGGAGTTGGACCTCGTGATGAAAACTATAGTCACCCACAAATGACCCTAATCTGAAGTCAAACCCCACCGGCCTTTGCAGACTAGCCGAGGTTAAGTCCCACCCACCACATTTGCACCTGGGAGTTGGTTCTCTTGGGATGAAAACAATATTTACCCACAAATGCTCCAAGCATTAGCTGAGCTCAAGACCCACCTGCCTTTGCAGACTAGCAGAGCTCAAGTCCCACCTGCCCATCACATTTGCACCTGGGAGTTATTATTATATGGGGCTTACAGGAAAAATATACATTAACCTAAAATTGATCCAGTGGAACACAAGTTTAATGAATGGGGTTAGTTTCTAGAGAAACTGTGGTGCTGCGTCGGTCGGGGTGAAGCACAAGAATTTGGTTTTATCGACTGAGTCGATAAAGTAAATTAGCCACCGTAAAAAGCTTTCTCGAATCTTTTTACGGTGGCTAATTTACTTTATCGACTCGTCGATAAAACCAAATTCTTGAACACAAGTTTAACCTGTCAATTACATAAACTTTGAGTGTGGGAACCTTTAGCCTGCAAATACAGCCATTTCTCATCACTCCAGGCAGCTAGGGGCGTTCGCACGAGAGAGCGTCTGCGATTTACTTTGAGAAATTCCATACTGATGATGTAAATCATCTGTCCCTAATCTCCTATAATTATAATAATGTGCATGCAGTGAAACCAAATGAAATGAACGGTGTTTTTACAGTTTAGCCCTGATCAGTATGTCTTTTAAAGATCTACCCCTTTCATATTAAATAAGGGATGATTCTTTATAGACCTGTCTAAGCAAAACGTTGTGATTCATTTGTCCATAAGGATGTAGGCACACAGGGTTGTATTGTGTTACAAAGGATAACATTTCCTTGCGCGCTTTCATTTTTTAGTGCATTGAATTTTTATTTCTGTTTCTATCATTGCTGTTAAAATATTAGCAAAAGAAACTGCCATTTTTGTTGCCGGCCAGTGCGGTGCCATGAGTCTGAAGGTAGTCTTTCTGCTGAAAGCAGACTGATGATGATCATTCATCCACACGTGCACGAGTGGCGCTGTTTGAAATATCAGTGGCTTGCCATATCCGGTCAGAAAATTGACAAAAAACAGAAAACCTTTTCACAGCAGATAAAACTATAAAGAGTCTGAAACTGACATGCTTGTAATGTCAAAACATTAAACATAGGTCAAATAGATTGAACACAGAGTGGAACATTATATAAACAACAGACAAGTTTAATCCTCACAACTGGCAATTGAGTCACAGCACAGCATAATTTAAAGCATAATTATGAAAAATTATCAAGTTGACCAATCAGCGCTCCTGTCTTGATGCGGGACAGATTTACATCATCAGCATGGACTTTCTCAATCGTAAATCCCTAGCGGTCGGGAGCAATGAGAGGTGGCTGTATTCGCAGGCTAGGGACCCTTGGGAGAGGAAACCATACCCTTAACTGATTCAAACCCTCAATCAGTTGATCACCTTAACCCTGAGAGTAGGATGCCTTGTTGGGAGAAAAAATACATTAACCAATAATTGGCATTTTTATCATAAATGTACATGTAATTCAGTGCACACTCTAAATTACAGATATCAATTTCTAATTATATAGAAATAGAAGCTAGTTCATTGTGAATCTCTGTTCCACATACAGGTAAAATTGAAAAGAACAATGAACAATAAAAGTAATATTAACTTACAGTAGAATTGAAGACTTTGTATGCTTCTTGTGAGGTCTGTAAATTCAACAGCAGTATGATTATATGCTTTTAAATTTTCTTGTTCACCTTCAGATATGGTATTCATGAACAGAACCAAATTTATGCCCTGGACAGATATTTATTTCCAATTGACATGCACATTAGTCATGTATATTATACATGTACATCAAGATTATAAATGTAAATATATATCAATGAATTGAATTACTCACCAATTTGGATGTAAATACCATCTCATCTTATTGCACAAGGGCAGTATCATTCTCTGCACTTGAAACTTGCTTTATTCTTTTTTAACTCTCAAGCTCTTTTGGCAGGGAAAGAGACTGGTAAGAATGGACTTCTTATCTGTTTTAATAACCAAAACAAGGAGAATTATTTTCACTTACCATAAAATATTTTAAACCAATACCAAACTATCAGCTGGTATTGAAAGGTTATTGAAAGGTTAGTGGGGTCATGTGACATTTAAGCAGAGTGTGGTGGGTATCCATGGGAACCATGTGATTACCAACCACCTAGCACCCTCACACTGATAATATTAGTGGAAATAAAGGAGTACATACAGCTGTACCTATACTCACGTAAAGGGTAGGAGGGACTGGGGGGAGGGGAGAGGCAAGCATGGAACAGGATACTGGTAATAACTAGTGGAAAGCAAGACAAAAGGCAACTATCCTGGAAAATAAACATGAGAGCTGTAAAACACCCTGCTAATTTACATAGCCAACCCACAAGGACCACTGAGCACTATTGTCTCAAGTTTAACCTTTGCCTTAATTGCCGGTACATTTAGCCAAATAAAACAAACAACATTCCTTGTTGAAGTTCTAACAAAAAAACTTTTATCCCACAGAAATTCATAACAAGTATTTTTGTTTGCACATACATGTATTCTCCAATCAATCACTTAAAAATTTTAATTCACTTTGCATTTAATAAATCATGAGAAATACAAATGTATATCAGCATTATCTACTTGAACAGCAGATTTCAAGCATTTTTCAATGTAGACCTTTGGGTTGCAGCAGGCACCAAGACAGTGGCTCAGCAATGGTTGTTTAACTAAGAGAAAAATATATTTCCAACTTCTATGACTTTCTTTATGACTTAAATAGTCAAAAAAAAATTTTTTTTAACTTTTTTTAGCCTTGTAGCCTTCTAAATAGTATTTTAAATCTTAAAGGGAAGGTAATAAGGTTCAACACATGTGCACAGATTAAAATGCTTTATTTGCTTTCTTACCAATGTGATACATAGGTTGTTCTGGCCACTTAAAAAGGCTATGTTGCAAGGTTTCACCTAATTATAGTAACTTTAATTCACACTTTTATCTGTAAACATTCTTTTGTTCACTGAGAAAAACAGTACTCGAAAATTATGGAACCAGTGGTTACATACACAAGAGCTATTGCTTGTTTTGATTTAAACTCTTTTCTCGAGCAAAACAAAATCAGAAAAATGTTAGGTTTGTCTGTGGCGGTAAAGTACAAAGCGGAGACTCTGGTACCACGTTAATATGCAGAAATGTACTATATTTAGCCAACACAGAAGAAGAACCTTCGTCCATGACACTCCATGGTCAGCTGATTTCTATCGCTGCCTGTACATATTGAGATATTTAGCCGTACGATTTCAGAATCGGAAAAATAACTGGGCCAAATTCAAGACAAATAGATTATTAACATAATTACCGGAATCTGAAAAATTTGAGACCATTTGGTGAACACAGCACCGCAGGATTGAATGGATTCAACAATTATGGCGTAAACTTGAAAAACAGCCACCGGACATTTTTAAAGATTGTAGCTTGCGTGACACCTCGCAGCATAGCCCCTTTAAGGCCAGAACAACCTAGAAATTCTAGTTATTTTATTCATGTTAACACACCTAATTACCTAAAGTATTATATTTTATATTATATTTATTTTTTTATTATATTTTGCCTTCTTGTAAAATATCATTACATGATTATGACTCTGTAATAGAGCCGAAATATTGCAAGTTTCAATTATCTTGTAATTTATATAAACTAAAACTACAATGATATCAATTATCGGCCTTGCTTTCTTCATTTTCCAACGGGGAATTGAGTTAATTATTGACTTTGATTTATTAAGTTGCGTAACTTTTCGTATCATGTTCGCGCCCCCACGCGTTCAGCTTTTGCGGGATTACAGAAAAATTTATAGATCCATTGGTGCCTTTATACTGATTTGCATCTCATCGAATAACTTAAAATTATGTGATAATGTACCCAATACTGAAATCAAACGAAGCAAAAATAGGTCAAGAGCGGGTCAAGCGGTTAACTACTGAACCACTGTGAACCACAACAAACAGACAAAGCGATCAGTCATGCATACCGCTTGAAACAAAAGCAAACCACTTTCAATGCATAGACCAAAACACGCTTAAATCAAATGATATCTAACTGAACTTTAGTATCAATTGTAATCAAGTAGCGATTTCGCTTACCTTTTCTCGCGTTATTGGCAAAGGAACAGAAGTGAAAAGGTCGAGTATTCCACCACGTGCGCTCCCTCTCCAAGCCGCTTAATGGCTGATTACGCCGCGGGGCGTAATGGGATACATCATCAAAGTCATCCCCAGGGCCTTGTCCGTGTTCAACGACAAGGCCGCCGAAATGCTCCAAGCATCGTTTTCAGAGGTTTTTTCAAACGATTGGCAGCCGTACATTTCTTTTTTTGCAATCTATGACCGTGGTTCAAACGAAACGAAGACATTTACTTATATTTCACGTGTCAGAATAGTCCAAGATTTGTGGAGCCGACCAAAACAACTTTACTTGTTCCCAGTCCCAGTCAACCTCGTCGCTGAGACAATAAACCATTGTGATATTTTTCGGAACCATTTCGGCATTTTCGGAACCATTACGAAATTTTCGGAACCATTTCGAATTTCGAGATTCGAAATGGTTCCGAAAATTTCGTAATGGTTCCGAAAATGCCGAAATGGTTCCGAAAAATATCACAATGGTTTATTGTCTCAGCGACGAGGTTGACGGGGACTGGGAACAAGTAAAGTTGTTTTGGTCGGCTCCACAAATCTTGGACTATTCTGACACGTGAAATATAAGTAAATGTCTTCGTTTCGTTTGAACCACGGTCATAGATTGCAAAAAAAGAAATATACGGCTGCCAATCGTTTGAAAAAACCTCTGAAAACGATGCTTGGAGCATTTCGGCGGCCTTGTCGTTGAACACGGACAAGGCCCTGGGGATGACTTTGATGATGTATCCCATTACGCCCCGCGGCGTAATCAGCCATTAAGCGGCTTGGAGAGGGAGCGCACGTGGTGGAATACTCGACCTTTTCACTTCTGTTCCTTTGCCAATAACGCGAGAAAAGGTAAGCGAAATCGCTACTTGATTACAATTGATACTAAAGTTCAGTTAGATATCATTTGATTTAAGCGTGTTTTGGTCTATGCATTGAAAGTGGTTTGCTTTTGTTTCAAGCGGTATGCATGACTGATCGCTTTGTCTGTTTGTTGTGGTTCACAGTGGTTCAGTAGTTAACCGCTTGACCCGCTCTTGACCTATTTTTGCTTCATTTGATTTCAGTGTTGGGTACATTATCACATAATTTTAAGTTATTCGATGAGATGCAAATCAGTATAAAGGCACCAATGGATCTATAAATTTTTCTGTAATCCCGCAAAAGCTGAACGCGTGGGGGCGCGAACATGATACGAAAAGTTACGCAACTTAATAAATCAAAGTCAATAATTAACTCAATTCCCCGTTGGAAAATGAAGAAAGCAAGGCCGATAATTGATATCATTGTAGTTTTAGTTTATATAAATTACAAGATAATTGAAACTTGCAATATTTCGGCTCTATTACAGAGTCATAATCATGTAATGATATTTTACAAGAAGGCAAAATATAATAAAAAAATAAATATAATATAAAATATAATAGGTAATTAGGTGTGTTAACATGAATAAAATAACTAGAATTTCTAGGTTGTTCTGGCCTTAAAGGGGCTATGCTGCGAGGTGTCACGCAAGCTACAATCTTTAAAAATGTCCGGTGGCTGTTTTTCAAGTTTACGCCATAATTGTTGAATCCATTCAATCCTGCGGTGCTGTGTTCACCAAATGGTCTCAAATTTTTCAGATTCCGGTAATTATGTTAATAATCTATTTGTCTTGAATTTGGCCCAGTTATTTTTCCGATTCTGAAATCGTACGGCTAAATATCTCAATATGTACAGGCAGCGATAGAAATCAGCTGACCATGGAGTGTCATGGACGAAGGTTCTTCTTCTGTGTTGGCTAAATATAGTACATTTCTGCATATTAACGTGGTACCAGAGTCTCCGCTTTGTACTTTACCGCCACAGACAAACCTAACATTTTTCTGATTTTGTTTTGCTCGAGAAAAGAGTTTAAATCAAAACAAGCAATAGCTCTTGTGTATGTAACCACTGGTTCCATAATTTTCGAGTACTGTTTTTCTCAGTGAACAAAAGAATGTTTACAGATAAAAGTGTGAATTAAAGTTACTATAATTAGGTGAAACCTTGCAACATAGCCTTTTTAAGTGGCCAGAACAACCTATGTATCACATTGGTAAGAAAGCAAATAAAGCATTTTAATCTGTGCACATGTGTTGAACCTTATTACCTTCCCTTTAAGATTTAAAATACTATTTAGAAGGCTACAAGGCTAAAAAAAGTTAAAAAAAATTTTTTTTTGACTATTTAAGTCATAAAGAAAGTCATAGAAGTTGGAAATATATTTTTCTCTTAGTTAAACAACCATTGCTGAGCCACTGTCTTGGTGCCTGCTGCAACCCAAAGGTCTACATTGAAAAATGCTTGAAATCTGCTGTTCAAGTAGATAATGCTGATATACATTTGTATTTCTCATGATTTATTAAATGCAAAGTGAATTAAAATTTTTAAGTGATTGATTGGAGAATACATGTATGTGCAAACAAAAATACTTGTTATGAATTTCTGTGGGATAAAAGTTTTTTTGTTAGAACTTCAACAAGGAATGTTGTTTGTTTTATTTGGCTAAATGTACCGGCAATTAAGGCAAAGGTTAAACTTGAGACAATAGTGCTCAGTGGTCCTTGTGGGTTGGCTATGTAAATTAGCAGGGTGTTTTACAGCTCTCATGTTTATTTTCCAGGATAGTTGCCTTTTGTCTTGCTTTCCACTAGTTATTACCAGTATCCTGTTCCATGCTTGCCTCTCCCCTCCCCCCAGTCCCTCCTACCCTTTACGTGAGTATAGGTACAGCTGTATGTACTCCTTTATTTCCACTAATATTATCAGTGTGAGGGTGCTAGGTGGTTGGTAATCACATGGTTCCCATGGATACCCACCACACTCTGCTTAAATGTCACATGACCCCACTAACCTTTCAATAACCTTTCAATACCAGCTGATAGTTTGGTATTGGTTTAAAATATTTTATGGTAAGTGAAAATAATTCTCCTTGTTTTGGTTATTAAAACAGATAAGAAGTCCATTCTTACCAGTCTCTTTCCCTGCCAAAAGAGCTTGAGAGTTAAAAAAGAATAAAGCAAGTTTCAAGTGCAGAGAATGATACTGCCCTTGTGCAATAAGATGAGATGGTATTTACATCCAAATTGGTGAGTAATTCAATTCATTGATATATATTTACATTTATAATCTTGATGTACATGTATAATATACATGACTAATGTGCATGTCAATTTGAAATAAATTTCTGTCCAGGGCATAAATTTGGTTCTGTTCATAAATACCATATCTGAAGGTGAACAAGAAAATTTAAAAGCATATAATCATACTGCTGTTGAATTTACAGACCTCACAAGAAGCATACAAAGTCTTCAATTCTACTGTAAGTTAATATTACTTTTATTGTTCATTGTTCTTTTCAATTTTACCTGTATGTGGAACAGAGATTCACAATGAACTAGCTTCTATTTCTATATAATTAGAAATTGATATCTGTAATTTAGAGTGTGCACTGAATTACATGTACATTTATGATAAAAATGCCAATTATTGGTTAATGTATTTTTTCTCCCAACAAGGCATCCTACTCTCAGGGTTAAGGTGATCAACTGATTGAGGGTTTGAATCAGTTAAGGGTATGGTTTCCTCTCCCAAGGGTCCCTAGCCTGCGTATACAGCCACCTCTCATTGCTCCCGACCGCTAGGGATTTACAATTGAGAAAGTCCATGCTGATGATGTAAATCTGTCCCGCATCAAGACAGGAGCGCTGATTGGTCAACTTGATAATTTTTCATAATTATGCTTTAAATTATGCTGTGCTGTGACTCAATTGCCAGTTGTGAGGATTAAACTTGTCTGTTGTTTATATAATGTTCCACTCTGTGTTCAATCTATTTGACCTATGTTTAATGTTTTGACATTACAAGCATGTCAGTTTCAGACTCTTTATAGTTTTATCTGCTGTGAAAAGGTTTTCTGTTTTTTGTCAATTTTCTGACCGGATATGGCAAGCCACTGATATTTCAAACAGCGCCACTCGTGCACGTGTGGATGAATGATCATCATCAGTCTGCTTTCAGCAGAAAGACTACCTTCAGACTCATGGCACCGCACTGGCCGGCAACAAAAATGGCAGTTTCTTTTGCTAATATTTTAACAGCAATGATAGAAACAGAAATAAAAATCCAATGCACTAAAAAATGAAAGCGTGCAAGGAAATGTTATCCTTTGTAACACAATACAACCCTGTGTGCCTACATCCTTATGGACAAATGAATCACAACGTTTTGCTTAGACAAGTCTATAAAGAATCATCCCTTATTTAATATGAAAGGGGTAGATCTTTAAAAGACATACTGATCAGGGCTAAACTGTAAAAACACCGTTCATTTCATTTGGTTTCACTGCATGCACATTATTATAATTATAGGAGATTAGGGACAGATGATTTACATCATCAGTATGGAATTTCTCAAAGTAAATCGCAGACGCTCTCTCGTGCGAACGCCCCTAGCTGCCTGGAGTGATGAGAAATGGCTGTATTTGCAGGCTAAAGGGTCCCACACTCAAAGTTTATGTAATTGACAGGTTAAACTTGTGTTCAAGAATTTGGTTTTATCGACTGAGTCGATAAAGTAAATTAGCCACCGTAAAAAGATTCGAGAAAGCTTTTTACGGTGGCTAATTTACTTATCGACTCAGTCGATAAAACCAAATTCTTGTGCTTCACCCCCACCGACGCAGCACCACAGTTTCTCTAGAAACTAACCCCATTCATTAAACTTGTGTTCCACTGGATCAATTTTAGGTTAATGTATATTTTTCCTGTAAGCCCCATATAATAATAACTCCCAGGTGCAAATGTGATGGGCAGGTGGGACTTGAGCTCTGCTAGTCTGCAAAGGCAGGTGGGTCTTGAGCTCAGCTAATGCTTGGAGCATTTGTGGGTAAATATTGTTTTCATCCCAAGAGAACCAACTCCCAGGTGCAAATGTGGTGGGTGGGACTTAACCTCGGCTAGTCTGCAAAGGCCGGTGGGGTTTGACTTCAGATTAGGGTCATTTGTGGGTGACTATAGTTTTCATCACGAGGTCCAACTCCCAAGGGCAAATGCGATGGACAGGTGGGGCTTGAGCTCAGCTAGGCTTGGATCATTTGTGGGTAAATACAGTTTTCCCCCCAAGGGGTCAAAATCCCAGGGGCAAATGTGATTGGCAGGTGGGGCTTGAGTTCGGCTAGGCTTGGATCATTTGTGGGTAAATACAGTTTTCCTCCCAAGGGGTACAAATCCCAGGGGCAAACGTGATGGGCAGGTGGGGCTTGATTTTGGCTGGTCTGTAAGGACAGGTGGGGCTTGAGCTCGGCTAGGCTTGGATCATTTGTGGGTATATACAGTTTTCCTCCCAAGGGGTCCAAATCCCAGGGGCAAATGTGATGGGCAGGTGGGGCTTGAGTTTGGCTGGTCTGTAAGGACAGGTGGGGCTCAAGCTCGGCTAGGCTTGGATCATTTGTGGGTATATACAGTTTTCCACCCAGGGGGTCCAAATCCCAGGGGCAAATGTGATGGGCAGGTGGGGCTTGAGTTCGGCTGGTCTGTAAGGACAGGTGGGGCTTGAGCTCGGCTAGGCTTGGATCATTTGTAGGTAAAGAAAGTGTTCCTCCCAAGGGGTCCAAATCCCGGGGGCAAATGTGATGGGCAGGTGGGGCTTGAGTTCGGCTGGTCTGTAAGGACAGGTGGGGCTTGAGCTCGGCTAGGCTTGGATCATTTGTAGGTAAATAAAGTGTTCCTCCCAAGGGGTCCAAATCTAGGGGCAAATGTGATGGGCAGGTGGGGCTTGAGTTCGGCTGGTCTGTAAGGACAGGTGGGGCTTGAGCTCGGCTAGGCTTGGATCATTTGTAGGTAAATAAAGTGTTCCTCCCAAGGGGTCCATATCCCAAGGGCAAATGTGATGGGCAGGTGGGGCTTGAGTTCGGCTGGTCTGTAAGGACAGGTGGGGCTTGAGCTCAGCTAGGCTTGGATCATTTGTGGTTAAATAAAGTGTTCCTCCCAAGGGGTCCAAATCCCAGGGGCAAATGTGATGGGCAGGTGGGGCTTGAGTTCGGCTGGTCTGTAAGGACAGGTGGGGCTTGAGCTCGGCTAGGCTTGGATCATTTGTAGGTAAATAAAGTGTTCCTCCCAAGGGGTCCATATCCCAAGGGCAAATGTGATGGGCAGGTGGGGCTTGAGTTCGGCTGGTCTGTAAGGACAGGTGGGGCTTGAGCTCAGCTAGGCTTGGATCATTTGTGGTTAAATAAAGTGTTCCTCCCAAGGGGTCCAAATCCCAGGGGCAAATGTGATGGGCAGGTGGGGCTTGAGTTCGGCTGGTCTGTAAGGACAGGTGGGGCTTGAGCTCGGCTAGGCTTGGATCATTTGTAGGTAAATAAAGTGTTCCTCCCAAGGGGTCCAAATCTAGGGGCAAATGTGATGGGCAGGTGGGGCTTGAGTTCGGCTGGTCTGTAAGGACAGGTGGGGCTTGAGCTCGGCTAGGCTTGGATCATTTGTAGGTAAATAAAGTGTTCCTCCCAAGGGGTCCAAATCTAGGGGCAAATGTGATGGGCAGGTGGGGCTTGAGTTCGGCTGGTCTGTAAGGACAGGTGGGGCTTGAGCTCGGCTAGGCTTGGATCATTTGTGGGTATATACAGTTTTCCTCCCAAGGGGTCCAAATCCCAGGGGCAAATGTGATGGGCAGGTGGGGCTTGAGTTCGGCTGGTCTGTAAGGACAGGTGGGGCTTGAGCTCGGCTAGGCTTGGATCATTTGTAGGTAAATAAAGTGTTCCACCCAAGGGGTCCAAATCCCAGGGGCAAATGTGATGGGCAGGTGGGGCTTGAGTTCGGCTGGTCTGTAAGGACAAGTGGGGCTTGAGCTCGGCTAGGCTTGGATCATTTGTAGGTAAATACAGTTTTCCACCCAAGGGGTCCAAATCCCAGGGGCAAATGTGATGGGCAGGTGGGGCTTGAGTTCGGCTGGTCTGTAAGGACAGGTGGGGCTTGAGCTCGGCTAGGCTTGGATCATTTGTAGGTAAATACAGTTTTCCACCCAAGGGGTCCAAATCCCAGGGGCAAATGTGATGGGCAGGTGGGGCTTGAGTTCGGCTGGTCTGTAAGGACAGGTGGGGCTCGAGCTCGGCTAGGCTTGGATCATTTGTAGGTAAATACAGTTTTCCTCCCAAGGGGACCCACTCCTGAATGTACCTTTGTACACATGGGTCAAGTGTTCCTCCCAAGGGTGAATTATCTACCTTTTTAACGGTGCTATCCCCAACTCTTGAGGGGTCATTCTCTACGGCAAATTTGAGTTTGTTTCTTCTTTCAAAAATGTGTTCTTTAGATGCTTTTGTTTCTTTTTCTTCAACGCTTTTTAAACTTCCTTAGAATACCAAAACACCTGGCCAGTGTCTTGTATTCTGGAAGGATTGGGAAGCTGAGTAATGGCGAGGAGAAAGGAATAGAAAAATAGTTGGAATTGCAAATGCCTTCATTTGAACACAGAGTATGTACATATCGCAAAACATGTCAAATTCTCATCTGCCTGGTGTGTGAACCCATTGAAGGTTTAATATAAGTTTTTATTGAGTCATCTGGAGCACAGACTATGCAAACAAGTAATGAAATCAAATTTGCAATGATGAAATTCACTACTCCACTCATTACAGCTACACATGTGGATCTGTTTTGACTAATCAGTATGAATTGATATTCTCTTGTGTAAAACGTATTCAATTTTGTTGTTACTTGTTGTTTTACTGATACATAGTGTTTTGTTTTCCTTTCTTCGGTGGTGGACTGTTGCGATAATGAGCTTAACCTTTGTGGATGATCACGGTTCCATTAATGGCGAGTCCTTTGTATACCCAGTGGTGAGTTAGTAATTTACCAAAGGTGTATTTATTTTCATCATGGTTTTAATTTCCAGCGGCATTTGGCCGGTTCAGTTTAGTTGTGTTGCGTAAAACAGTTCAATCATATTTTGCATTTTATTTACCAGGCTCTATAGGTTCCCATGTTTGCTGATTTTGAATATATTGATAACAATGAAACGATGGAGGAGTGAGGGTGATGAGGCTGCTGTTGCTGGTAATGGAGACACTGCTGGTGCAAATAATAGATAAGATGCTGCAAGCGATCCCAACGCAGGAGAAATAACGGAAGAGGACAAGGGAGCAAAATAATATACTTTTGAAAATGAATAATTAACTTCACAGGTGTAAGATTTCACAGATTTCATTGCTACGCGACCATTGCAACAGAAACTGCTCCAAACAGTAAACTAAACCTTGTATGAGAATTGTCTTTGATTTTTAGCGCAACAATTTTAGATGGCCACCAAAGTAATATGGTTCCACTTGGTATTAGTCCATTGAGTTGTTGTGATTGCACAGGACATAAGCATTTCCAAATTTTGCGGTCGAAGTTTCACATCAATATCGTGTAGCAATGTAATCATTAGTAATAAAATTAAATGCCATTATTCTAATATTACATACCAGTTGGTGTGTACTTTTTTCACATTGGCAAAACGACTGATTGAGTTTTTGTTGGATTATTCTCGTTACCATGAAAGAATTTGTCGTTTGTCATCAAACTACAAAGTTAATAACTTGCTACAAACTGATTGTCAAGACTGACTTATTTTTTCTTGTTTGATCGTGCGAAATAATCTTTCCATATAATAATTTGATCAGTTTTTCACTTTCAATTAAAGGAATTATGAACAGAAACGCCCTGTTTAGGTGAACGATAACTTAAAACGTTCATTAGAATGATATTTGGAATCATCTATGACGTTTTCTATGGGAACAGGTTTTAAGAGGACACCCTGTATTAAGTGGACACGCATTCCCTGAGGCTAGATCCCCGCTTAAAGGCCTATGTTCACCCAATCTGCTTTGCGCGACCGGGCTGATTTTAGCACAGACGGAAAATCGAAAAATCGACGTGCCAGCCAATCAACGCTACATTGAACAATTGAACCGATTCAAAACAAAAACACAAGCGCGCAAAGCAGATTGGATGAGCAGGGGCCGTTAAAGGTTTGACTGTATCAATTATGGTAAACTATGGAAATCTCTAAATTAGTTTCCAGACCCGAAGAAATTGTGGGAAATAAATTGCTGGAAAATAATAAAGTTTTATCCAAGTTGCTTACGACGTTGGACAGTGCATAAAGCTTTTACATTAATCCTTTTCTAGAAAAGTTATGTATGGGATCATCAAAGTATTACCAAAAGGTAGGCTAGTTACTAATTAACATAACAACGTATATCTGAATTCTTTACAAGATAGACATAATGTGGCCATATCAGTTGAAAAAGAAATAACAAATTCATAACGTCATTGCAGGAACAAACTATTTCTCTCAACTGAACATTGCCTGTTCAAAAGCTCGTTTGGTTGGCAATCCATAAATATACCAGATTTTATTCTGCTTCTGAGTGAATTTTGAGTTGTAAGCTATTTCATGAATGCAGACATTGTTTGCACGTGTTATCTTTATGCGGGAAGAGGAATTTTGTATAACCTTTGCAGTGAAAGTTTAACTTTTATTTATGTTATATTGTTATTTACAATTCATCGTTGACCTTTGTAGGAAGGGTCGATCGGAGTTTTGGGCTTGGTTCCTACCCAGGTTTCCTGATTTTTGTCCCGCTGCTGTGCGGGTTTTTTTGTATAGGTTTTTCCTGGCCGCCGAGTATCTTTTATAGATACGTATCCAATTCTTCGTGGGTTTATTCCTTATGTAGTTTTCAATCTGTTAGAGTATTCTAAATGTGTTAATGTATGAGGCTTAATAAAGTGCAACCCGAAAATGTTGTTTGGTCGTCGTTAATCATGTGTTGTAGAGGGTTGTCCAATAATCTGAAACATTTATGCCGAGCAGGGGCGGATCCAGGAATTTCTGAAGGGGGGGGGGGGGGGTGCATGTCCCCGGATAATTTTTCCAATTTTACCCTCTAAAACGCCATTTCCAGCATTCATGAGAGTCGAAAAGCGTTTGTTAAGTCAAAAACTTGACAATCCGTCAATTGGTGGAAGTGAAACAACTACGTATAAAACAATTTTATTCCCACGTGGGAGACAGGTCTGAAAGGGGGGTGGGGGGGTCCGGACCCCCCCGACCCTCAACAATAGTATGGTGTTGTAAAAAAGCGTGTTGCTTAGAACAGAGGCTTTCTGTCCCATACATTGGCGACAAAACCTCGCAACTCTTAAGATCTTACAAACAAAAGCTTCGTAGATGCCTCACAATATCCAACATTGAGATAAAAGTACACGAGAAAACAACAAAACTGTGTTTCCGCACCAAAAAAAAAACAGGTTGAATTTCTGCAGAAAGTTCTATGCTACCTCCACTCGCAGCATGCTTTGGTTTGAACTACCATTTCCCTTATATTACCTTCCATGAAAAGGCTTGTCAGTAATTCTCCCAAACTACATTTTCCGCCGGACCTTTTGTATTTGTTTAGATTATACATTCTACTGGGTCACTACAATCCCAATTCCTGGACTTACCTCAGTGATGAACCCGACATTGAGAATCTCTTGAATGAAATTTGACAAAAGCCGAGTGAACAAGTCTTGTATAAACTAAGTGGAATCTTCAGCTTGAGTATGAGTTGCTCAACTCTAGGCATCTTAGGGAAAAATATCTTAAGCTTACAATTGTGAGTATAGTTAGCGAAAGCCGATGAAAACAACAAAAGCATAACAAGTAATCGAAGATTTTGCTTTCTTACCGAGCCAAAAAAAGGGAAAGTTGACTTGTTCCCAGTCTCCAAATTAAGTCATCTCCATAACTTTTTTCCGAACCATTACCACATTTTCGGAACCAGTTTCGAAATAATTTTGAACCAGTTTCGGAACCATTCCTAAAAGGAACCATATAACGAAATTTTCGGAACCATTTCGAATCTCGGAACCATTACGAAATTTTCGGAACCATTTCGAATCTCGGAACTATTCCGAAATTCGCAACCATTACGAGATTCGGAACCATTACGAATGTCGGAATTTTTTTACGAATGGCGGGCCATATATAGGAGGTTTGTTTTACCAGAGCCTGAATTCCCACATATAAGCATCCTGAAATTTGATTTTGGCATATAACTATAAAGCTGTTTGAAATTTGTATTTTCATCTTGATTGAAGTCATAATTTGGTATTTCCATATATAATATTACATTATATTAAAAGATAAGTTGAGATAAGTTTAGATAAGTTTAGATAAGTTGAGATAAGTTTATATAATGTATTAATATAAATGGACTTAGAGCGTTATAAGAAAATCGTTATTCCTAAAATCAAGTCTGGGGAAATAACAAAATCTGTTCGTGATGTCATCAAAGAAACACAAACTTCTAAACAAGATGTTTATGAAGAAACAGCGGAAAAGTTTAAACCTTCTATTGATGTTCAGAAATCTATTAAAGAAAGTATTGATAAAAAACAGGATGAACTTATTAAACAATTGAAAGACAATCAAATTGACCTAATACAATTAATTGATCCAACAAAAGCAATATCATATGATAGAAAAGTGTTGCCGCAACTGAAATGGTCTCTTATGGACGAGGATGAGGATGATGAAGGAGATGCTATGAAAGAGGGAGAGGAAGAAGTTGGAGATGTTATTGAAGAGGGAGAGGAAGAAGTTCTACCCAGCACAAGTAAAAAACAACCGACAACTTTAAATTTGGATAAAGGTATAAATGAGGAATACAAACAGTTGTTAGATGATAAGGGCTATCCCTTACCATCTGTTATCATGAATACAAAGTTAGATCCAGACAAATACATTGAAAAAATTAAAAATAAAATAACACGAAGTCAAAATTATATTCAAGATCATTCGACGAAAAAAGGTTTACCCTTAAAAAAATTGTCTAAAATGGAACGAACAACATATAATCGCAATAAAGAAGAGTTACCATACATCAAAGATTATTTAACAAGGTTAGAGCATATCAAAGCAGCCCCAAAATATTTGGGTGAAGGTATCTATATGCAGAGAAAAAGACACGCGTATAAAATAACACCCAATGGTAAATATGGAAATTTAACCATTGATCTCCCTAAATTATATGGTCAGCTTAAGCTGGTAGCTTATAAAGATGGGAAAAAAGTATATGATAAACAAGCTGATTTTGATACACTCGATCTTCTGACCAAAAGGTTCAACAGTAGGAAGAAATATAGTCCTCTATCAAAAATGGTATTCGATGACTTGAATAGAATTAGTGAAATACCAATACATAGGACTTCCAAAAAATATAAAAAGATAGGTAGTGGTGTTGTTTATTATAACAATCCGCATGATCTTATGAGTCGTCTAGAGCTGCTAGGGGGGTCAATAATAGCAGGAAATGATGGTGTCAAAGACGAATTTTCGCAAATTGCACACACATTAAACAAACTGGGTACAATTACAAACGATCAGCTCATAAGTCTGTTGAAAGAATATGTAATCTAATAATATAACAATGCAAGAAAGAGCAATTCATATTTCATCAGTTAATAGAGAAAAAATAGGAACAAGCAAAGCTGAGGACTTTTTAATTAAATTCAATCCAATCTTAAAATTACGAGATGATATGATAAATGAAATAGCTGTAGATAGACTTACAATGACATATTCTTGGCATGCATAATATCAGTCCAGAATATCAAAACAATGTTATCAAATACAGCACTGATAGTGGAAAAACATGGGAAACAGTAACTTTTGTTGATGGCATGTATTCATATACCGATTTAAATGATTATATACATCAATATATGGATAGAAAGAACCACAAAACGGGTAATGAGTATCATATTAATTTGATATGTGTATTATCATCATATAAAGTAGTTATTGAAATTGACAATAATTATCAGTTAGATCTAAGAAACACTAATTTTGGAGAGTTAATCGGTTTTCAACAAAAACTAGTAACACAAACAGAATATGGAACAAAATTACCGAATATTACAAATTCTATTGATATTATTTATATAAATAGTGATGGTATAAGAGACAGTATTGTTGATGGGCAGACAACGAATACTCTCGCTGTCATTCCTACAGACAATTTGGCTCGTTCATACCCGTTTTCATATGAACCGAAAAGATTATTATTTTGTCCTGTGGCCTCAAATCATATAAGTCAAATGCGGTTTTATGTTAGTGACGCTTTAGGAAGACCAATAAATCTGAATGGTATAGATTGGTTTCTAACCTTGATTCTCAGATCAACACCTATTTAATCTAATGTAATAATATATAATTATGAGACAATGTGAATGTAAGAGACGTTATAATCCAGAATTAGGTCGACGTGTAAAAACACATATTCATAATGAAGACATAAAAACACAATATGGTGAAGGAATAACAGATGTTTTTAAATCAATTGGTAAAAAATTATTTGGACAAACGATGAAAAAAACATTGAAAACTGGACTTCAAAAAGGTGCCGAAAAAGCTATCGAGAACGCAGCTACTAAAACTGGTGATTTTGCAGCAAAAAAGGCTGGAGATAAAATAATTCAACTATTAAGCAAAAAAGGAAACAAAATGGGAACACCATTAATAACACGACAAACTCCAAAAGTTGAAAAACCATTAACGGATATTGAGATTAGTGAAAAAGTAAATCGATTATTGGCTGGTGGCAAACTTCGTAAGTTGAAATTTATCTAAACTAATAATATAAATGAGTTTTAGAAACCCTAAATATGTTGAAAGATACGAAGATGTAGTATTTGACTTGGAAACAGCTCTGAATACAGTTGTTGGCAATAATGCTAGACAAAAAAAGGATGGCTATCGTTTTGTTGCTGATAATTCCGGAGAGGTTACACCGTTTGATTGGTATAATGCTCGAATTTCAATAGACTTCAAAGTGAATAAGACAGCAGATGGAGCAAATCTAGCAGGAAATGATCACAACGGAATTGTCAATGGATCATCTTCATTCATAAAAAATTTGGATATTAAAGTGAATGGTAAGAAACTTTATGATTGTACGATGTTAACCATTGTGTGAATATAAAAAACCTGTTGGAGTACAGTCCAGCATATGCTCAAAGTACGGCAACAAATGAATTTTTTTATCTGGATACAAGTAGGCATGCAGAAGAAAGACGTGCTCAGGCTAATTTTAATGAAGGTTTTGCTTTCAGAAAAGCCCTTCTAGGTACATCATCTATAGTAAATACTGAAATACCTTTAAACAGGTATTCATTTTTTGAAAGTCTCGAGGACGAACTAATACCAAATACTAGGATTGAACTGAATTTTGAAATTGAAAGTGATGGCAATTTGATTTAGCAGGCTGCAGATGACTGTCGAGCTATCATTACTAGGATGCAATTGTTTGTACCAAGAATAACTTTTAATTCAGAAGGTCAAACATTGTATATGGGCCAATATCTGAAACCACATAAATGGACTTATCTAAGAGAGAACATAGAGAGAAGTAATAGTGGTCAACAGAGATCTGGAAATTTTAAAATCACAAGTGGAATAACAAGACCGCGTCATGTTTTTGTGTATAAATTAAATGATGCAAGCATAGATAATCAAGAGGTAAATCCATTTTTGTATAATACATTCAGTGTATCAACTGATCCTCGAACTCTTGTGAATTGTCATCTTGAGGTAGGAAATGGAAATGAGTACCCTAAAATTCACTATTCACCATCAACAGATATTGCACGAGTCTATAGAGATGTTTTGAAATATGTACATGCTAACAATGATTACCAGGGAGGTACATTGATTAAGAGAACAAATTTCAATGCTTTATTTCCAATCCTGTATTTCGACTTAACTAAACAAAAAATGGATATCAAAGATGGAATCACAAAGCTTACTTTCAAATATGAACTATCTGGAACAACAACAACAAATTATTCTATCTATGCTTTAACACTTTATGAGCAAGAAGTAGAATTGCAACAGAAGGATGGTAAATTGTTACTTCGATCTTAAATCAAATACAAATTATTCAATTCATTAATTAAATACGTTTTGTAAACCAAAAAATTTATATAACGTATCATATATACAAGCAATGACAACGTATTATTCACATGGAGTTAGTCTGTCAAGAGGACAGAGATCAAAACTTGCGAAAGCATATAAAAATAATTCAGCAATAACAAGACGATTGGCTAACAATGAGCTAAGTGGTTCAGATGAGCTCATGCTTACTAAAACCCAGATAAACAAAATAAAAAGAGCTATGAAGAATGGTGTTGGTGCTGATATCAAAATTAGTAAGACAGATAAGAAAAGCTGTAAAGCATGGCGGTAGTCTATGGTCATCATTGATTTCACTTGGAACTAAACTATTGCCTTATGCTACAAAAGCAGTAACAAAAGCAGTTCCAGCTCTAGCAACAGGCGCTATGAGTGCTTTAGGAAGCCTTGGAATTGATAAAATTTTTGGAAAAGGACAAATAGGCGGTTTTATGATTCCTCAAAATAAAGTAAATCAATTGATACAGTATAAAGATTGGTTGACTGCATCACAAAAGAAGCAAATATTAGATGCTCTTCAGACTGGTGGTCAGGTAGTTATTAAACCCACAAAAACACAACAGGGAGGATTTCTCGGTACTCTTTTGGCTAGTATTGGAGTTCCACTTTTGTTGAATGCACTAACTGGGAAAGGTTTACAGGTTGATAGACAACGATCTAAAAGAAGTCTTCCTTTTTACGTTCCACCTCCTCCAAAATCAAAAGTTGGTTTAATTAATCCATATATGCTTCAACCACCACCTTTTTTCGGAACATGGGAACAAATGAAAAATCCAATTGGAATGGGACTACCAACCAAAAAAAAAAGCTCCCAAAAAACGCAAAGGGAAAAAAGGCAAGGGACTGCTATTAGGAAAAAACAGCCCATTCAACTCAATCCCATTAATCGGAGCAATTCTGTAAGATTCATTAATAAGCCCCTCAGCAATCTCGATCTAATGAAATGGATTGATAAACTCAAAATAAAACATTTCAGGGGTATATTCAGTCGAGATAATTTACCAGATGAAATATTAAAAAAAGAATGTGGTATTATAAATCTGGACAGTCAAATCGGCCCTGGAACTCATTGGGTTTGTTATAAGAATATTGGTAAATATTGTGAATACTTTGATCCATTTGGGTTGATTATGCCGATTGAGGTTCAAACGTATTTATCAACAAGTGAAAAACAATTAATTTTTTCGGGAGATGAAATACAAGAACGAGATTCTGTTCTGTGTGGTTATTGGTGTTTATACTATCTATATGAAAGACAGAAGGGTAAAACTATTTTAGAAACTATTCACAATCCATTGTTTAATGTTCTAGATCATCATGTTAATCATCAATTCCTAATCAAATATTTCAGAAATATCTAATTTAATATAATATATATGTATATAATACGTGAAATGGTAAAAACTTATTGTGTAAAACAGAAGAAACCAACTGAATCTGTACTAGGAAGTGTAAAATATGTTAAAACTAAAAATGGTCGAACTATGATGAAATCAGTATGTGCTGAATGTGGGGCTACTAAGACACGTTTTGTTAAAAAAAACTAAATAGCCAGTCAGAGATGGCTGGCGGATTTTTGGATATAGAAGGTAGTCACAGTCTTGGTGAAATTGCAGCTAAAAGTGCTTTAAAAGGTTTGTATAATTTAGGTAGAATTGGTGCTTCAAAGGCTATTAAATCAGATTTTGCTAAACAAAAGATCAAAGGTATGGCTAACAAATATCTGGATCAAGCTTTGGATAGTATTACATCAGATTTATCAAAGAAAATAGATCCTTTACACAAAGGCGGTGCTATTGATATACATAAGGCCATTGGGAAGCTTCCGAAACCTAAAGGCGGTTGGACATTACCCGGTCATAAATATACTGGGCCTTATAATGATTTAGAGAGTCAAGTGAAATATGACCCAACAACTGGCCAAATATTAGAAATATATGACCAACCTACAGGAAGAACGGATGCCATTGCCATGCAGCACGATGTTGATTATAGTGTTTGTAAAGACGACAGAACGTGCAAGAATAGAGCAGACAGAAAAATGGTCAAAGCTTTAGATGAAGTACCATATGATGAGAGACAATGGGGTCATTGGTTGGCTAGAAACACGATTGATATAAAACAGAAATTAGGTCTTGGTGTTAAAAAAAGGAAGCCAAAAAACTGAAAGCGGCGTTGAGTAAAAATGATTGGGCTCAACAATTAGCCGATGAATTACATAAGCCAATCAAACGAAAATTTAAAACAAGAAGAGTTATTGTTAATGGAATAGATGATATTTGGAGCGCTGACCTTGTAGAAATGCAGAAGTTTTCAAAATGGAATAAAGGATATAGATATTTGTTAAACATCATTGATGTGTTTTCAAAATTTGCTTGGAGCATTCCCATTAAAAATAAAACCGGTAATACAATTACTGAATCATTTGATGATGTTATTAAAAAGTATAAAAGAAAACCGAAATATTTATGGGTAGACCAAGGATCTGAATTCTATAATAAAACTTTCAAAGACTGGCTAAAGAAAAATAATATTGAGATGTATTCTACTTTCAATGAAGGTAAAGCTGTTATTATTGAGAGATTTAACAGAACATTAAATTAAATCTAAAATGTGGAAACAATTTACAGCTCAAAATACAACACAATATTTAGACATGTTACCAAAACTATTAAATGAATACAACAGTACAAAGCATTCAAGTATTAAAATGAAACCTATTGAAGCATCTATGAAAAAGAATGAAGGAACTGTTTATTTCAATCTATATGATACGGAACTATTATCATATAAACCAAAATTCAAAGTTGGTGATAAAGTTCGAATATCTAAGTATAAACGGAATGTGTTCGACAAGGGTTATACACCAAACTGGACTGAAGAAGTGTTTACAGTCGATAAGATACAATACACTAATCCTATAACTTACAAATTAAAAGATCTCAATGATGAATCAATAGAAGGATCTTTCTATCAACAGGAGTTATTGAAAGCTAAACAAGATATTTTTCGTATTGATAAGGTCATCAAACGAGATTATAAAAAGAAACAAGCTTTGGTATCATGGTCTGGTTATCCAAAAGAGTTCAATTCATGGGTACCTCTAAAGGACGTTAAAAATATCTAACATATATACAAATATGGAAAACTTCAAAAATTATTCATCTGAAATATTAGAAAAAATAATCTGCCATGAAAAAGAGATAGCTATTTTAGAGGAGCAAATAGAAACACATAATAAACGAATCAATTGGTTATCTCATAAAAGACGATTGATGAATTTATACACGCGTAAGATAGAAGAAATGGATGATGATATCACATTGAAAGATCTAATAAAATGCATTATAAATGACGTGGAACTTGATCGATATGACAATTCATATGACGTTTTAAAAACCACCAAAATGAATAATATTAAATATCTCAAACAAGAAAATAGTATATCTGGCACAACAAAAACAAGCAGCAACGCGGATTTGGAAAGATGAAGAAATATTCATCTGATTCAGGGCACCTGGGTTTAAAAAATACAATCAGCAACATCAGAACACTAATCAGGGATTTAAAGGGATATACAAAATTGTTTTAAAGGAATGTTACTATTTACAAGTATCCCAGAAATTTCTGAGATATTTATATCTTTGTATTCGCTATTCATTGGTAGCCAAAAATATTAATGTTTCTGGCTATTCATTTAAAGACACTAATAATAGTCACTTAAATTGAAGAATATAATATATTGATATATTATGTCTATTATGACAGAAATTTTTATTTATGAAGAAACTAAACTAGATATTATCAAGAAGGATGATGATATATGGTTTCAAGCTAAGACTGTTGCTAACATCTTAAAGTATACAAATACTCGTAAAGCTATTCGTGATCATGTTGATTCTGAAGATAAAATTACGTTAAACAACCTCAAATCTAGGGGGAATGAATCGTTCCCCCTAAAAAATAACCATGTGATTTATATAAATGAATCCGGACTGTATAGCCTCATTTTGAGATCTGATATGGATAAAGCAAAGGAATTCAAACGATGGGTTACAAAAGAGGTTTTACCATCAATCAGAAAAACTGGACGGTACGAATATAACCACAAACCTTTTAAAATGTTAACTTTTAATATACAGTCAGAGTATGACTTACATAAAAAAGTGGTTAACTATATAAGAAACCATCATCCAAAAGCACTTTTAAATGCATCACTAGGTGAAAACCAAATAAATAGTGATATGAGATTAAGATCTTATAATATGGGTTATCAAAAAGGATCACCTGATCTGATCATTCAAAATCTACATAAAGTGTATTCAGGCTTTGCTATTGAATTTAAAAACCCTAAAGGAAATGGGAAATTACCAGAGAATCAAAAAGTAATGTTGCAAGAGTATAGAAACAACAGTTTTAAAGTGTTAGTTAGTAATGATTATGATGAAATTCTAGAAGAAATCATTCATTATTTTGATGGAGTAAGGATCAAATGTAATCACTGTTCTAGAAAATTTAAGTCATCAAAAACATTAAAAAACCATTTAAAATACATACATAAACACTTATAAAGAGAAAATAATATATAGTACTAATATAATGGAAAAAGAAGTAATAAAAAGAGGTAGAGGACGACCGCCTATATACCACACCCAAGAAGCCAAAAAAGAAGCTATTAAAAGATCCAAAACTCGTTATATGTTAAATAAAGAGTGGTATTGTCGTGTATGCAATAACAATATCAACTACTCGCTTGCTGGAAAATTCTGTCATTTGAAAACAAATAAACATATGGATAATATTAATAGGAGAATCCATAATTTGATCATTGAAACACACCATGAAAACTAAGAAACATATAGTTTAATGGATCCATGATTGGATCACTTAAATTCTCAACCATACTTAAACGCACCAACTGAATACATTTAAAGAATTATTTATAATATAGTATATAAAATGAACAAGAGCGATTTTGAGAAACTTAGTAAATCAGAACTAATCAAATTGCTTTTAAAGCAACAGAAGAAAAAGCCTGAAATTATCATCGTAGATGATACCAAACCAGTTCCAACACCAAGGAGGCCTATTCCAACACCTCGCAAGAGTGTAAAACCAAACCAATCACCAAGACAAACAGTAAAAGAATTGGTTGACTATTTTGAGAGGAAAAGATTACCACCCCCACCTTCTGAATGGTTAGAAGAAATAGAACAATTAAAAAAGACACCAATTCCTACACCAAGGACTAAAAAAACAGTTAAACCTGTACCAGCTCCAAGGACTAAGATAGAGCAAACAGACAAAGCTCTAAAAGGTTATACTAAATCCTTCGAAATTACATTAAAGAATAATAAAGACGCTTTAACACAATTACAACAAACAAGAAAAGGTATTGAAAACCATTTTAAAACCCTACTAAGTGATACAAAAGGAATTAAATTTGTTGAAACACTAAAGGTCACATTTGAGAAACTAGCTGGTGATGAAATAGTGTCTAAGACTGCATATTTTAACAGTGTGGCTCAGACGATTATTAACCACATAGAAATCGCTGAAGCGTTACAATTGTCTAAACAACAGATATTAAATAGTGTAGCTCAATGGATTTCTCAGGGTTCTGGATGGACAATTAGATCTATTGACAACCACTATATTAATATTGTTAAATACGAACCATTAAAGGGATCATCTTACATTCAATTACCTTCAGAACTAAGAAATAGTGCTAAGGGATTGATAAACATGAAAAATAAAGACAATGAGTGTTTTAGATGGTGTCATATAAGGTACTTGAACCCTCAAGACAAATATCCACAGGGAATCAAAAAAGTCGACAAAGATTTTATTGAAAAATTAGATTACTCTGGAATTCAATTCCCAGTGACTGTCAAACTGTATAATAAAATAGAAAAACAAAATGAAATCAACATCAATGTATTCGGTTATGAGGAAAAGCAACCATATCCTATCTATGTATCCAAAGAAAAGTACGAAGATCATATGAACTTGTTATTGATCACAGAAAACGAAAACAAACATTATGTATTAATAAAAGACTTCAATAAATTCATGTACAATCAGACGAAACACGAACACAGAAAACATTTTTGCATGCATTGTCTACAATGCTTCAGTTCTGAAACAATCCTTAATAATCATAAAGAAAACTGTATTGTAATTAATGGTAAACAAGCTGTAAAAATGCCTGAAAAAGATAATAACATATTAAAATTTAACAATTATCATATTAAACAGTTAGCTGTTCCATTTGTAATCTATGCTGATTTTGAGGCTATTACAGAAAAAGTACAAGGATGTCAACCAAACAATGATAAATCATATACTGAATCATATCAAAAACATAAAGACTGTGGATATGGATACAAAGTCGTCTGTTGCTATGATGATAAATACAGTAAACCAGTTCAGGTCTATAGAGGCGAAAGAGCTGTATACAAATTCATGGAAGCTATGCTGGAGGAAGTTAAATATTGTAAGAAGGTTATGAAAAAGAATTCAATAAACCATTAAGAATGACCAAAGACGATGAAGAAGAATTCCAAAAAGCTGATAAATGCCATATATGCGAGAAAGAATATAACAAAACCGATCTAAGAGTAAGAGATCACTGTCATATAACTGGTCAGTACAGAGGATCCGCTTATCAAGATTGTAATTTAAAACTCAGAATAAAACCAGAAGAAATTAAAATACCTGTGATATTCCATAATCTCCGTGGGTATGACTCTCATTTCATCATGCAAGAGATCGGTGAAATAGTCAAGAAGCATACATATACAAATAAAAAAGGTGAAAAATGTCAAATGAATATCAATGCAATTCCGAATAATATGGAAAAGTATATGGCTTTCATGTTGGGTAATCACTTAACCTTTCTCGATAGTTTCCAATTCATGAGCTCTGGTTTGGAAAAACTAGTGAGTAATCTACCAAGAAAATCATTAAAATATACCTCTCAAAAAGTCAAAGGTAAAAAGCTTGATCTGATGGCTAGAAAAGGAGTATCCCCTTACGACTACATGGACAGTTATAATAAATTCGATGAAAAGCTACCACCGAAAGAAGAATTTTACAGCATATTAAATGATGAACATACATCAGACGAAGACTATAAACATGCCCAAAATGTGTGGAATACATTCTCTCTTAAAAATATGGGTGAGTACCATGACTTATATCTTAAATCTGACATCATTCTGTTAGCTGATGTATTCGAAAACTTCAGGAAAACATGCCTAGAATACTATAAACTTGATCCATGTCATTATTTCACATCTCCCGGTTTGTCATGGGATGCTATGCTAAAAATGACTGACATTAAATTAGAGCTTATGGTCGATATTGATATGTTTCAATTTATTGAAAAGGGCATGCGTGGTGGAATCAGCTATATAGCCAACCGCTATGGAAAAGCAAACAATAAATACATGAAAACATATGATGAGAAGGCGCCCTCAAAGTATATCATGTATCTTGACGCCAATAATCTGTATGGCTGGGCAATGAGTCAATACCTTCCAACAGGCGGATTCAGATGGATGACACAAAAACAGATCGATAAGATAGACCTAGCCAAGTATAAAGAAGATAGTGAGAAGGGTTTGATACTGGAAGTAGATTTAGAGTATCCTGAAGGGTTACATAATCTTCATAATGACTACCCGCTAGGACCGGAAAAGGTTAAAGTAACTGAGAGTATGTTGTCTGGGTATTGTAAAAACATCGCGAAGAAATATAAAATATCAACTGGTTTAGTTCATAAATTGATACCAACCTTGAAGAACAAAGAAAAATACGTGCTCCATTATAGGAACCTTCAATTATACACTGATCTTGGTTTGAAAATAACTAAAGTCCATCGAGTACTAGAGTTTCATCAATCTCCTTGGTTAAAACAGTATATCGACTTTAATACAGAAAAAAGGAAGAACGCAAAAAATGCTTTTGAAAAAGACTTCTTTTAACTTATGAATAACTCTGTATTTGGTAAAACGATGGAAAATATTAGAAAGCGAGTAGATGTAGGACTAATCACCGATGAAAAAAAACTATTGAAATATGCCAGTAA
Source organism: Cladopsammia gracilis (assembly GCA_022457155.1). Taxonomy (NCBI): domain Eukaryota; kingdom Metazoa; phylum Cnidaria; class Anthozoa; order Scleractinia; family Dendrophylliidae; genus Cladopsammia; species Cladopsammia gracilis. The sequence goes on along the minus strand of JAJGOT010000052.1, from coordinate 341,535 downwards.
ACCAACGTATGTTAGTAGTAAGATCTTCAACGAAAATCTAGTAGCTGTGCATAAGATCAAAGAAACACTTACCCTAAACAGGCCGGCATATGTGGGTATGTGCATCTTAGATTCAAGCAAGACGTTAATGTACGATTTCCATTATAACTACATTAAAAAGAAATATGAAGACAAAGCCAAGTTACTCTTCACAGACACAGACAGCTTGGCCTATGAAATCGAAATTGAAGATGTATACCAAGACTTTTGGAATGATAAAAATAAATTCGATAACAGCGACTACCCTGAAAGCTCACCGTATTTTGATAAGACAAATAAAAAAGTTATTGGTAAATTCAAAGATGAAGCCGCAGGAGTTCCTATTTGTGAATTTGTTGGGTTGCGATCCAAAATGTATAGTTACATAAAAGATAACCAAAAAGGAGGAAAGACAGCCAAGGGAATCAAAAAGAATATTATCAAAAATAATATCAAGCATCAAGATTATAAAGAAACGTTATTAGGAAATAAACAGATGCATCACACTATAAAAACAATAAGAAGTCAAAACCATAAATTAGGAAGTTATGAAATCAATAAAGTATCACTCAGCTGTTTCGATGACAAAAGGTATATATCAGATGATGGTATAAATTCATATGCTTATGGACATTATAAAATGAAAAAGAATTAAATCAAAAAATAACTTTCCTTAATTCAATCCTGTGTAGACTTCCTGTGTTTCCGAGAATTATGTCACGCAAAGGAAATCACGCAATGGAATAAACGCACTTTGTTTTTATTAACATATAGTTTCATTTGATTTTTCTATATTTTTTAATCCAACAGATGGGAAGTAGTTAAGACTTGGCTTGGTATCAGATCAGTTTTGCAAAACTGATCTGGTACCGCCAAGTCCTTAACTACTTACCTACCAATGTCCTAAACTCCTAAAAAAAATGTTATTTATCCATGTGTCACTACCATTATCAATATTGTTATCACCAGTAATTATTTAGAGTTCCTTTTTCCTGACCTACAGGTATTTTCAAATTAATAATTTTTCTGTTCTTCGGGCATTTTAGTAATAACAAATTGGTTTTACTGTATTTAAAAATAACATTATTTAAGAAAACCATAAAAACATATAATGACAATTTATTATGTGTATTATTTTTTAATTTTGATCTATCCTAACTAATTTTTTATAATAGGTAAATGGGTGGATTATTTCCTGTCCTTCATCCGCATTTAGACATAAAAAAATCAAGTATACAGAAATAAAAGATAATGTCACCACATGTAAGGTTTTGACAAAAAATGGCATGTGTTTCAACAATTTCAGTATTTAAGGATTTATTTGAACAGTCAACATCACGTCCTCAATAAGTACTTGCATGTACACACTTCTCTAAATTTTCCTTTTTGAAGTTAAAACAAATTTAAGGTTTTTAATAGAAATCAGACCTAATGTTCCTTACTCACAGTATTTTCAAGGACAGTTTTATTTTCTGAGTTACTAATAATTATTCCTTTTTCATCCAACATGTTTGTGTAATTAAAGATACCGGTAACTGCTTTCTTTTTGTGTCATCTCCTCCCCCATTAATTTGGAGGATGTTATCCCACAGGCAAATAAGAGGATTTCCCACAGACTAATTACACAAATAATCATACAAATAATCTAAGTTGTAGTTGTACATGTAATAATGAATAAAGATAAAGAATTATACCAAGAGTGGCTACAGACAAAAGGTGACATTATTTTTCAGATCCTGCTGACAATTAGAATTCCATCCTGTTTTTCACAAGGGTTACTATAAAAAGAAAAAAACTAAAACATTATAATTAAGTGCATGAAATAATCATAAATTATATTCATCATACAACCTTCATTGTGTAAATTGTATATAATTAATTTTGAATTTGAAAAATGTTTTGAAAATGAGGATTGAAATTAAAAAGAATGTCATCACGATGCAAGTTATGTTATTATGACAATTGGCAGAAAAACATATATGCACCTACATGTAGCATTTTTCAGATCATTTACATGTACATGTACATGTAATGTATGCCGATTGCACATAATGAAGAATGAAACAACTTACTGGTTCCACTATTATATTGTCAGCAAAATGTTACCATGTTGCAGACTACATGTATGAGTAGTCCCTCAGTTGTTCTCATTTTTTTCTCTGCTACTGTCTCCCTGTCACATCTTCTCATGGTCTTCTTACAGGTGGTTATTTTCACATATGCTCACATTATATATATGGTTGCTCGCTTGACTATCCCTGAGAGAAATGAGGGACTGCACATAGTCTAATCCATGTCAGAAGCATACATGTAAATACTTTAAGCTGAGAGAATGGTGTAGTGTACGCCGGAAATGAATGCAACCGGAAGTCGTTTGTGAGACATCCCGTGATGCTTCATTGTAGTTGTTGTTCGAGGGCTCGAGGGAAGCCATGATGCTCGTTTGATGTTGTTCTTTGATAATCCTGTAGCATCGTTGCGTTGACTTAATAAATAGTCAGGACTTCACATCTGGCGACGAGGACGGGATCTCGGAGGATGCTTTTGATCGGTTGAAGGGGGCTGGTTTAACATTGAATGAAGACAAGTGTGAATTCAGATTACCAAGACTGGCATTCTTTGGACATGAGGTAACACAGAAAGGGGTGGAGCCCAGTGATGAGAAGGTTGCTGCAATCCAACATGCAGATCCTCCACAGAATGCAAGCGAGGCTAGATCATTTCTGGGACTTGTCCAATTTGTGTCCAAGTTTGTTCCAGACCTGTCATCCATTGCAGAACCGATCCAGAGATTAACTCACAAGAATGCTGAATTCAAATGGAGCCGAGAGCAGCAGATTTCATTTGAGAAGTTAAAGAAATTGATTACAAACGCAAATGCCCTGGTCTACTTCAGCATAGACAGCAGAACGAGGATTGTAGCAGACGCGTCACCAGTGGGGCTTGGAGCGGTGTTAACCCAGTTGCAGGGCAGTGAATGGAGAGTAGTTGCATATGCTTCACGACGCCTGACAGATGTAGAGAGACGATATAGTCAAACAGAAAAGGAGGCCTTTGCCCTCGTATGGGCCTGTGAACGTTTCAACATGTATGTCTTCGGGAGAGAGTTTGAGCTAGAAACGGATCATAAGCCTTTGGAGTACATATACTCACAGAAATCAAAGCCTTCTGCCCGAGTGGAGCGGTGGGTTTTACGCCTACAGGCCTATGACTTTAAGGTCATCTACAGACCAGGCAGAACTAATATTGCAGATGCTTTGTCCAGGCTGAATTGTGGGGTCCACTGCGATGTTGGAGAACACTATGACTTCATTCCTGCTGTAGTTGAGAACAGTGTCCCTAGTGCTTTGACACCAGCTGAGATAGAGAGGGCCTCGGCTGAAGACCCGGAACTGAACCTTATTAAAGAATGTGTCAGAACAGGAGACTGGAGCAAGTGTAATGTCCCTGCTTACTTACATGTGAAGAATGAATTGTGCACTTATGGTGAATTGCTTCTACGTGGCTCCACGCTTGTCATTCCTCAAGTTTTGCAGCAGAATGTTTTGGAGTTAGCTCATGAAGGGCATCAGGGTATTGTCAAAACAAAGTGCAGATTACGCAGCAAGGTATGGTGGCCCAAGGTAGATGCGGATGCAGAGAAACTATGCAAGAGTTGCCATGGGTGTCAAGCCGTCAGTGAATATTCTACACCAGAACCTATGGCGAGAGCCCTCCCACCCAGTGGCCCATGGCAGGATTGTGCCGCCGACATATTAGGCCCTTTACCCTCCGGAGAGAATCTACTCGTTGTGGTGGACTACTATAGTAGGTACTTTGAAGTAGTTATCCTGAAGTCAACTACAAGTACAAAGATCATCGCAAGTCTCAAACCCATATTTGCTCGGTTTGGAGTACCATATACGCTGAAAACTGACAATGGGCCTCAGCTGGTTTCGGAAGAGTTCGAAGTGTTAACGTCTCTGTTACATGTCCTGAACTGAATATTTAATGCATTACAATCACTAAATATGTACAAAGTGTCCAAAGGTGTAAATCATACAAAAGTCCGTGCAATAATATGGTAATAACCTGTTAGTGCAACAAAGCATGTGATACATAGTTGTGTAACACCCTCCCTCTTTTAAAAAAAAAATAAAAACACTAAACAAAAAACAAGCAAAAAAAACAAGAAAACTAGTACTATTAAAACAGTCTCGACTTGACGTAGTCTCTGAAACGAGTTCTACAAGAACAGTTTCTTTTTTACATGACGTAGTCTCTGAATCTTGAAGGCAGTCTGCGTTCACGTTGTGATCGGCGCGGTCCACATTCCATCGTTGCAGGTAACGTGTCTTCTGATTCGATTCCGGGTGTGCTGGGCATTGTTTCTCCTGTTGAGTCAACGTTTGGTGGTTGTCTCTCCTGTTCTTACTCTGAGTGCGTGGACGCGATTTCAAGCTGGTCCATCACTGTGCCGTATCCATCAGCTGGCTCTGCTTTCGCTCTCCTGATTTGGCAATGATTACGGCGAACTGGTCCCATTGCTATTTTGACCACGCAGGACCTTGGTGTGGGCTTTTCTACTACCTGCCCATGGATCCATGGTTGAGACCTGTTTGTGGGGCGGGGTTTGAGGTACACTTTTTCTCCTTCTCTGAACTCTGTAAGCGGGGTTAGTGCCTTCTTGTCGTACTGCACCTGACCTATTTCTCCGTTCTGCAATGTTTTCTTGCACAACCCTGGGACATGCTAGTTTTGGGACGAGCTGACTGGTAGCTGTAGGGATAATGTCCCGAAGTTTTCGGGACATCAAGCGCTCAGCAGGGGAATAGTCGTATCCTTGTTGGGGTGTGTTTCGGTACGCTAAGAGAGCTAAGTACGGATCCTCGTTACGTGACTTCGTCAAAATATTCTTGGCAATCTTGACTGCCGATTCTGCCTTCCCATTTCCTTGACTGTGGTAAGGTGACGATTTTGTACTGGTAAACCCGTACTCGCGAGCGAAACGCGAGTATTCATGGCTGACAAACTGTGGGCCGTTATCAGTTATGCATTCGTCTGGAATTCCATATCGGGCAAAATTTCTTTTCATGGCTCGTATGACTGTGCTAGCCAATGTGTTTTGCAAAGGTTCGAGCTCAAAGTAGTCACTGTAGTGGTCCACCAGGACGAGGTAATTGCTGCCATTCAGTTGAAATAGGTCTGCACTCACTTTTGACCAAGGCCGAAAAGGTATGTTGTGTGACCCCATGGGTTCTCGAGGTCGCTCGCTCAAGTACTGGGCACAAATTCCGCAAGATGAACATGTCTGCCTAATTGCTGCTTGCATACCTGGCCAGTACACGGATTCGCGTGCTCGTCGTATACTGCTATCTGCGCCTTGGTGAGCTTTGTGTATCTTCCGTAACATTTCAGGTCGCAAGGATGTGGGTACGATAACTTGATGAGACTTGTAAAGGATTCCATCATACACTGCGATCTCGTCTCTTGAGTCCCAGTAAACTCTGATTTGCTCGGGCACTTCCTTCCTTTCTGAAGGCCATCCACTTAGCACCACTTTATGCAATACTGCTAGAACAGGATCTTTTGAAGTCTCCTCTCTGATCTGGTTCATTGTTTCAACTGTTACTCTATTTGCCCCCAGATCCATTTGTGCCAGTTCTACACGAAACACTTCGCACTCTTGCATGACTGTCGGAGTTGTGTCATCATGAACATTGGTGGCTGAGCGAGACAGTGTGTCTGCTATAAAGAGCTCTTTCCCTTTCTTATAACGAACAGTGAACTGGTATTTCTGCAACTTCAGCATCATTCTTTGCAATCTACGGGGGGCTCTGCTCAAGGGTTTCTTAAAGATTGTCTCCAAGGGTTGGTGATCTGAGTGGACTGTGATGTCATGTTTGCCGTACAAGTAGTAATGCCATTTATCCATGCTGGACACGATCGCAAGGCACTCTTTCTCAATTTGAGCATAGTTTCTTTCGGTGTTGCTGAGGGTGTGTGAAGTGAAACAGACAGGATGCCCCTCTTGTAGTAAAACCCCACCTATTGCATAGTCAGATGCGTCTACTTGAAGTGTCACTGGGAGGTGTGGGTCATAATAGCGCAGCGCGGTTGTTGAGGCGATGAGACGTTTAGCTGAGTTAAATGCTGTTTCGTGACTTTCGGACCAAAGAAATACAGAGTCATCTTTGGTAAGGCTCGTCAATGGCGAGACTGTTTCGGACAGGTTGTGACAGAATTTGGACAGGTATTGGCACATTCCCAGGAAGCGTTGTACTGCCGCTTTGTCGGTTGGAACTGGCATTTCTCTGATGGCAGCTACTTTGGCAGGATCGGGCTCCACCCCTTTATGGGTAAGCTTGTGCCCCATGAAAGTGACAGATGGGGATTTGAACTGAAGCTTTTTCACAGACAGCCGTAGATCGTGTTTAGCGCATTTCTCCAAGAGCTGAACCAAGTTTCGGTCGTGGTCGATGTCAGCGTCTTCCTTTGTGTCGCCACACCCATACACGCAAATATCATCGGCGATGTTGATTACACCGCGTAGACCGTCTAAGAATTCATGCTGTCGCCGCTGGTATTCCTCCGGACCAGAAGCAATCCCGAACGGCATGCGGTTGTAGCAATAGCGACCGTTAGGCCCCTGAAACGTCGTGAGTAAAGAGGACTCTTCATCCAGTACAATGGTGTGGAATGCTTCAGATACATCAACAATGGTGAAGACTTTGGCTTTTGTTAGTAAAGGAAGCTTCTCTTCGATGGTCGGTATCGTATACTTGGGTCTCTTAATCGCCTTATTTATGGTCTGGCTTGGGTCAATACAGATGCGAAGTTTGCCGTTCGGTTTTTCTTTGACCAGCATGTTAGACAGCCAATCTGTGGGTTGGGTAACAGGCCTGATAATCTCTTCTTCAGAAAGCCTTTTCAGCTCTTCATTTACCCGGTCTAACTTTGCCACGGGCACTCGGCGTGTTGGAGCATGTACTGGTGTAACAGAGGGGTCCAGTTCAATATGCATAGGTGTCCCAAGGGGTTTCCCGCGCCCCGGTCTAAACACATTAGCATACTGCCGTAAAATGTCCTCCGCCGTTAGCATTCCGAGTGGGGGAAGTGTTTGCGGAGTTTGCGGAACCTCGTCCTCAACTGCGTTTGTTTCGTCTGCATAAATCTTCAAATACTCTAGAGCCTGCGCATCCTTTCCGCTAAGAAGTGGTGGTTTGTCGTCCGGGACGTCCACTACAAGAAAATCTATTGTCTCCAGTCTGCCTTTTCCATCGCAAACTAGGGTCACTTGACCTTTTGGTCGCATTGTTTGGCTTCCATATGTGCTGATTCTGCTTCTGGTCTTTGACACCTTTAAATTAGGGAATAACTGGCTTAATAAATTGCTGGGCATGGTGTTGCAAGTTGAAGCCGAGTCGATTTGTGCTCTCACAATTTTCAATTTCCCGTCGTGAACAAGGTGTAAATGAGCGAAAAACTTCTTTGCAGGCCTATGTGTTGCTTTGCATTCTGCTACAAACGCCTCCTCATCTGCATCATCATCAACGAAATTTGACTGTTGCCTGTTGCCTGCTTGCTTTCTTGTTCCTCCTTTACATGCACGAGCGAAATGACCAACGATTCCACACTTGTTACATCTCTTGCCAAACGCAGGGCAATAATGTTGACGAGGACTGGGATGGCTACCGCGACACCAAAAACACAGTGGCGTTGGTGAAGCAGAAGTCTGATTCTCACGTGTGGATTTGTTCGTGAAATTTACTTGCTCCTGCTGGGTGCTTCGGGCGGTTCTCATTAACTGATTCGCAAAAGTAGTTGCCTCAAAGCTTTTAGCGATTTCAACAACTTCCCGCAACTTGACCTTGGTTTGTGCTGTATCTCGGTGTCTGTGGCCTTTACCGATTAGTATTACGCGCAGGGTTTCAGACGTTAAGCCGGCGATAAACTGGTCTCGCATAAATTCGTCAGCGAAATTCTCATATTCGCACTGTGATGCTTGATTTCGTATACGCGTTTCCCAAGAACCGATCGATTCGTCTTCATTTTGCATCAGACGAAGAAACTTCTGTCTTTCACCGGACACCCCAATGCTTGCGCCATAATATTCTCTCAGAGCATTAATAACCAAGTGAGGTTTCGCCAGATCTTCTGCTGAAAGCCCTAAACTGTATTTGTAGACCGCTCTGCTTGCAGGGGATAGCGACGCCCGAAGACATGCCATCGCTTTCTCTGGTTTTGTCCATTTTGCAGCGTCTGTCTCCTTCGACGGATCAAACCAGTTTTGCATGGTGCAGTAGTCCGTCAGATCTTCGATGTATACCTCAATGTCGTGTTTATCATCTCCCGTTGTTTTAAAATCTGGAAAAGGAGTGTTTAAAGCCATGGTTGCCGATAGATTTAAGTCGTTAAGTCACCGCTGCCACCATGTTAACGTCTCTGTTACATGTCCTGAACTGAATATTTAATGCTTTACAATCACTAAATATGTACAAAGTGTCCAAAGGTGTAAAGCATACAAAAGTCCGTGCAATAATATGGTAATAACCTGTTAGTGCAACAAAGCATGTGATACATAGTTGTGTAACAGAAGCATTCCTCGCAGAGAACGGGATAGAACACCGAACAACACCTCCATTGTGGCCCCAAGCAAATGGGGAAGTTGAACGTCAAAACCGTACGCTGATGAAATCGATCCAAATTGCCCAAATTGAAGGGAAAGATTGGCGCGAAGAATTAAAGACGTTTCTAATTGCATACAGGTCTACCCCGCAGATGACAACTGGCGCGACGCCATTCTATTTGATGTTCGGAAGAGAAATGCGGTCCAAGTTACCAGACCTGCGACGGGAAGCACCTGTTACCAGTGAAGAAGTTCGTGACCGAGACTGGTCGAGGAAGCTGTCACAGAAAGATTATGTTGATGCTAAGAGGCGTGCAGCTGAGAGTCAAGTAGAAATTGGAGACAAAGTCCTGCTGCGAAACACAAAGACGAACAAGCTGTCTCCAAACTACAACCCAAACTCTTATGAAGTCTTAGACAGAAGAGGAGGAGAAGTTACAGTAAGAAACAGCGCCGGCGTTGACATAAAAAGAAACGTGTCATTTGTGAAAAAGTACCAGGAGAGAACCTCAAACGATGGCGAGATTGCTGTGGAGGCTGATTGTCAGGAGGAGAGAGAAAGCGATCAATCAAGTGTGGAACATGGAACCTTAAAGCCAAGTTGTTCGTCACCACTGGCTCCGCCGATTGCTAACACGAGTCCCGTTAAGCAGATGGCTACTCCAAGGCCAACTAGAACTATAAGACTACCTAAACGATTTGAGGACTTTGAACTAGCCAAAGGATAGCTGAACATTGTTACTGGCATGTACTTATGGTCTTGCTAACTGTTAGCACAACTGAACTTTGTTTATCTACGGTCATGTTTTGACCTATGTTCCTGTTACGTTTAAGACTTTTCATGGTGTTAAATTTCCTTTAAAAAAAAACATGGAGGGATGTAGTGTACGCCGGAAATGAATGCAACCGGAAGTCGTTTGTGAGACATCCCGTGATGCTTCATTGTAGTTGTTGTTCGAGGGCTCGAGAGAAGCCATGATGCTCGTTTGATGTTGTTCTTTGATAATCCTGTAGCATCGTTGCGTTGACTTAATAAATAGTCAGGACTTCACAAATGGTTCTGTTGTTTTTATTCCGTACAGGTTCAATACAACCTAGACTGATAAAAGAAGGGCGAAACACTTTAATTGTTGCAAAAGGCTACTCTGTAGATCTTAACTGTCAATTAAATGACACCTTGGCTGAGGTAACATTACAACAAGACGGCAAGATCAGGACTGTAGATGGAGTCAAAGTTACTCAGAGTGGGCAGATATTTACCATAAATGATTGTCAAGATTCTGATAAAGGCAGATATTATTGCAAAGTTAGAGAATATGTTCTCCGTATAGACAGAATATGGCCTATTCCTTACGGAGAAAAAGGTAATCAATGCTTTTATTGCATAACATTTAAAAGGCCTCAGGCTTTGCATGATACAGTAACACTTCCATGGTTAATGAAGTTTTTTTGTGCAAACCATTAATAAGTCGCCAATTATTTATTCATTTGTGTTAACATTATTGTAAACTATTTGTTGTTTCCAGGAAATTACGTTTTGACACAATCCACTGTTCCAGAAAACATCACCATAAATGAGGGGGAAAGTGCAACCTTTGCCTGCGAAGTTAGTGGAAACGGCATTAAAAGAGTGGAATGGTATAAAGATAAAATGAGAATCTCCAGTAGATATAACAATACTGATAATTACAATGTTAGCATTGCTGAATTAACAGCAGTTACAACATCACAAGCTGGTGAATATGAGTGTCGAACAACTATTATTCCCAGGCGGTACAAAGGCTATAAAGCTAAATCAGCAATTCTTCACGTTATAGGTAAGGGTCGCCATTTTTTATTACCAGTATAAAGTACAGTTGAACCTCCTTAAAATGGACACCAAATGGACTGCAGACCCAAGTGTCTGTATTATTGAAGTGTCTGCATCATAGAGATAGAGATAACATGAATTTTGGTGGCTTTGGGACCAAGAGAAGTCTGTCCCAAATAGACTGGAGGTGTCCATAATTAAAAGAAGATCTCAGGTTTCATTGTATAAGAATGATTACTGTAGTTAATTTTTAATTAGTTATTAGTCTATTTTGCATTAATTGAATTTATAAACTTAGACCCAATTATATGCAACTTCAACCACATGAACTGATGACAGTAGTAGAGAGTGATTAGATTTAACCTTGTTAGTGTCGAGGTAGGTCGAGGTAGGTCGAGGAAGGTCGAGGTAAATCATTAATATGCATTAGTTGATAGGTGCCTAGGTGCCTAGGTGCCTAGGTGCCTAGGTGATGACGTAGTTTGGTATAGGTAACTTATTATTATATGTATTATCAACTGCCTATACCTTTTGTGTTATTCTGAAACAATAGAAACAATAGGTTTGCCCAAACTTGCCCGCTCTATCCCAACTCACTTCAAAACAAAACACAACTGACACAGATAACTTTACAGACAAATAGAGTAAAACAACATGCCTTGACCAGGACTCGAACCTGGGTTACTGCGGCCACAACGCAGTGTCTTAACCACTAGACCATCAAAGCTGTGGATATTATAACCGAATGAAACTAATAAGAGGGTTCCGAAACATTCAAGTTTAGAAGCAAATAAATTGCACAGTATAACAAACCGCTTTTTACTTTACTAAGATCCGCAACATTCTCATTGCCGCTTCATCGCTAGACTATATCGATTTTCAGTTTCTCAGCCATCACCCACTTTAAGTTTTAATTTCTTTTCCGGTAGCTTCAATGTTCAAACTTTTAATTATGCGAACTTACACTGAACTAAATTTGCATGAAAAATTAGCACCTCGGAAAAATAAACAAAGCAACCAATTACACGCGCGCGCTAAAACAATAAAAACCACACTTTGTTAAGTTCAAAATTATTTTTATTGATAACAAACAAGTTCATAATTATACAGACAATTTAAAAGCTTAGATGGAAAGGAACAGAGTTGATTTAGTCTTATTCATCGGGAAGAGCTTGTTTGACAAACAATCGATTGAGTAAGAATTTTCGCTTATCGATGGCAAGTTCTGTCGATTCGAGCCAATCAAATCCCTCTGTGTCTTTTAACTCTTGCTGGGTTTGAATAACTTTTCGAAAGGTCGAATCTTTCTTCATAGCACGCATCCATTGTAGATTCTCTAAGAGTATTTTTCTCAGTTCCTTTCTATAAACAGGAAGCAAGGCATTTTCAGCTTTAATGCGAGCCACGTTGTGTGAATCTCCGTTTTGCTCGTATTCATTTATCAAAGCGTTGAACTCGGCTTCGTGGCGACTAAAAGCTTCATCTTGAATACGCGACCAAGGATCTATCTGCTCTTTCTCTTCTTGGGAAGATCCCATTTCTTCGCTAGATTGAGAGCCTTGAGATGACTGTTCGCTTTCTTGCGAACTTTCGCTTTCTTCGGAATACCCATTCCCTTGTTGATAGTCGCTCCACATCGTCAGTGATCTTAACTGCACAAGTTCGGACAACACACTAAACTATACTGAGCTGATGGGGTGTTTCTTTTATATATTTCGATAAAGGCGCGGTTACGCGGCAAAATCCTAATGAATTGATTTGTGTTTTGTTTGATAACAAAATGTTAGAATGAAATAACTTTACGGACGTTCCGCGAATTCACTATAAGTGCCCAGTTTATCATCCAAGAAATTTAATATTCGAGGTTGTTTTCGCAAATCCTTGATCATATATAAAAAAAAAAAAAAGAAAAAAGTAACCAGATTCCCGTATTTACTGTTGTGATCAAATGATAGGGGTACAGAAAGGGTACCGGAGGGGTACAGGAGGGGTACAGGAAGGGTACATCCACGTCACGTGTATAGTTGGCGTTTCTTACAGTCACCGTATTATGTATACACTTTACAAAATAAACCATCGAGGAGGTGAATGTGTTGTTCTTTTACGACATTTGGCGGTTTTGGTTGCTTTTCCAACACCTCCTGTTCCTGTTTTCAATAAACCTTTTGCTCTCCTAGGTATAGATAGATTATAAACAACGCTTTTTTCTTCTTGTTGAGTTGATGGATATGTTTTACTTGTGGAACATACTCTCGAGTCTTTGCTGTTCTCCGTTTCATGATAGATAACCACTTTTACCTTGGGTTGCAGTTTGGCCTCTTGCAGGTACTTTCTTCGCTGAAGGTGATCCAGTTGATGCACATCAGTGAGATGGTTAGATAATTTCACGAGGTATTTTGCTCCGCATCCCGGAATTGGGCAATCGCGACACACTCGTTTAACCATGTTAACAGCTCGAAATCTGAACACATATAAAGACCTTTAACGAAATGTTTACCTTAAAAGAAAAAAAAACAAGGACAAAAAGGACAAAATAAGGACACTAGGGATATTTTAAGGTCAATAAGGACAAAACGAGGACTATCAGGACAAAAGGGACAAACGGGACATATCTAGTCTTAATACCTCCCCGGTCGCGGTCTCCAGACATACCTAGACTTGTCCAAGTGACTGCAACCATAATCATTTTGGGAAAGTTTAATTTTGCGGATGAACGATTTGTTTGAAATCTTTTTATTCTTTGTAATCTTTTTAAGAGAAAACGTTTGCGCGAGTGTTTTGTGGTTGTCGTCACTTGGACAAGTCTAGGTATGTCTGGAGACCGCGACCGGGGAGGTATTAAGACTAGATATGTCCCGTTTGTCCCTTTTGTCCTGATAGTCCTCGTTTTGTCCTTATTGACCTTAAAATATCCCTAGTGTCCTTATTTTGTCCTTTTTGTCCTTGTTTTTTTTTTCTTTTAAGGTAAACATTTCGTTAAAGGTCTTTATATGTGTTCAGATTTCGAGCTGTTAACATGGTTAAACGAGTGTGTCGCGATTGCCCAATTCCGGGATGCGGAGCAAAATACCTCGTGAAATTATCTAACCATCTCACTGATGTGCATCAACTGGATCACCTTCAGCGAAGAAAGTACCTGCAAGAGGCCAAACTGCAACCCAAGGTAACAGTGGTTATCTATCATGAAACGGAGAACAGCAAAGACTCGAGAGTATGTTCCACAAGTAAAACATATCCATCAACTCAACAAGAAGAAAAAAGCGTTGTTTATAATCTATCTATACCTAGGAGAGCAAAGGGTTTATTGAAAACAGGAACAGGAGGTGTTGGAAAAGCAACCAAAACCGCCAAATGTCGTAAAAGAACAACACATTCACCTCCTCGATGGTTTATTTTGTAAAGTGTATACATAATACGGTGACTGTAAGAAACGCCAACTATACACGTGACGTGGATGTACCCTTCCTGTACCCCTCCTGTACCCCTCCTGTACCCTTTCTGTACCCCTATCATTTGATCACAACAGTAAATACGGGAATCTGGTTACTTTTTTCTTTTTTTTTTTTATATATATGATCAAGGATTTGCGAAAACAACCTCGAATATTAAATTTCTTGGATGATAAACTGGGCACTTATAGTGAATTCGCGGAACGTCCGTAAAGTTATTTCATTCTAACATTTTGTTATCAAACAAAACACAAATCAATTCATTAGGATTTTGCCGCGTAACCGCGCCTTTATCGAAATATATAAAAGAAACACCCCATCAGCTCAGTATAGTTTAGTGTGTTGTCCGAACTTGTGCAGTTAAGATCACTGACGATGTGGAGCGACTATCAACAAGGGAATGGGTATTCCGAAGAAAGCGAAAGTTCGCAAGAAAGCGAACAGTCATCTCAAGGCTCTCAATCTAGCGAAGAAATGGGATCTTCCCAAGAAGAGAAAGAGCAGATAGATCCTTGGTCGCGTATTCAAGATGAAGCTTTTAGTCGCCACGAAGCCGAGTTCAACGCTTTGATAAATGAATACGAGCAAAACGGAGATTCACACAACGTGGCTCGCATTAAAGCTGAAAATGCCTTGCTTCCTGTTTATAGAAAGGAACTGAGAAAAATACTCTTAGAGAATCTACAATGGATGCGTGCTATGAAGAAAGATTCGACCTTTCGAAAAGTTATTCAAACCCAGCAAGAGTTAAAAGACACAGAGGGATTTGATTGGCTCGAATCGACAGAACTTGCCATCGATAAGCGAAAATTCTTACTCAATCGATTGTTTGTCAAACAAGCTCTTCCCGATGAATAAGACTAAATCAACTCTGTTCCTTTCCATCTAAGCTTTTAAATTGTCTGTATAATTATGAACTTGTTTGTTATCAATAAAAATAATTTTGAACTTAACAAAGTGTGGTTTTTATTGTTTTAGCGCGCGCGTGTAATTGGTTGCTTTGTTTATTTTTCCGAGGTGCTAATTTTTCATGCAAATTTAGTTCAGTGTAAGTTCGCATAATTAAAAGTTTGAACATTGAAGCTACCGGAAAAGAAATTAAAACTTAAAGTGGGTGATGGCTGAGAAACTGAAAATCGATATAGTCTAGCGATGAAGCGGCAATGAGAATGTTGCGGATCTTAGTAAAGTAAAAAGCGGTTTGTTATACTGTGCAATTTATTTGCTTCTAAACTTGAATGTTTCGGAACCCTTTTATTAGTTTCATTCGGTTATAATATCCACAGCTTTGATGGTCTAGTGGTTAAGACACTGCGTTGTGGCCGCAGTAACCCAGGTTCGAGTCCTGGTCAAGGCATGTTGTTTTACTCTATTTGTCTGTAAAGTTATCTGTGTCAGTTGTGTTTTGTTTTGAAGTGAGTTGGGATAGAGCGGGCAAGTTTGGGCAAACCTATTGTTTCTATTGTTTCAGAATAACACAAAAGGTATAGGCAGTTGATAATACATATAATAATAAGTTACCTATACCAAACTACGTCATCACCTAGGCACCTAGGCACCTAGGCACCTAGGCACCTATCAACTAATGCATATTAATGATTTACCTCGACCTTCCTCGACCTACCTCGACCTACCTCGACACTAACAAGGTTAAATCTAATCACTCTCTACTACTGATGACTTAATCCATTTTTGTGTTTTGCTGACATTACAATGCAACATTGTCAACGAACATTTATGTCCGAAACTTTGTTAAGGTTTTCCTTCCAGTAGTGTGTGACAACAATAGAATGTGTAACAATATATACATAAATCACGTCAACCAATCAAAGCAGAGAACTGATGAAATTGGAAGTGGTTCTAATAATTCTGTCATATGCTCATAACTCAAATAATATATTCCATGTATTCACTTCAATTAAAGACTGAATTTCAGCTAAAGAGTAGGCTATCAAGATTTCAGAATTTATCTGCCACTATACAGACTATTTCAGCTGTCTAAAGCAAAGCAAAATCACATGACGACTCATATCATATCAGTTTGTTTACTTGTGACTGGGAGAAATTATAATTCTTCATGCTTTTAACCTTTGAGAATTCATAACTTGAATACAATACATCAATTCACTTGATCAAGTCTCGCTAATATTACAAAAATCTGGTGATTGTGAATAAAACTTACAGTGGTAACTTACATTATTTTGATCGGTACTGTATTTAATATATTACCAGATCATGTTCAGCTACTTAACAAAAACCCTAACCTTATCCCGGAAAATTAACTGGCTATTTTCCAGAAACTCAATTTTCATACCATGCACTGATCAGTTTCCTGGTAAATTATTTTAGACCAATTAACTCTCTGATTTCTATACCCTATCCCAGACCAAACTATTTGAAAGCCATTAATCCTTCACAGCGGCACATACCAATATAGCTTTGCATATGAGAGAACCCCAATTGTGCTGCTCAATATCAAATTTCTTGGCTATATTGAGCTCACAGCGTTAGAGCGAATTTGTACATTACTAGTATAGTAACAGAACCATGGTGCGATGCTGAATTGTCAGGGTTGTTTTGACATGTCATCTTCAGACCTGCCAACCCCTGAGAAAGGAAAATCTTGCTTAATGGTCTTGTATGTTACATGCAGAAGGTTCATTTTTGAGGAGAGAGGCATACAGTTGTACGTACATGTAACAACTGCAGAACCTAGAAAAATAAATAAAGCTGCATGCATGGACCAGCTAATGCATGTACTAATGGTGATATGATGGTGTGTCTGGATGAATACTACACCAACCTTCTTCACAGAGTCCAGAACCTCTCCTGGAAGAAGCTGACTCTACATTAAATCAAATATACATGTATGGGAGCATTCCTCATTTTAGCTCTTGCTTTATCGCTTATCAATTTGTCTTATCACTTATCGATTCTCTGGACATTGTTTCCGTGCAAAAGATGAGTTGGTAGTCATGTATCGACTGATCTCATTCTTTGGAAACTATCTACATTGTAAGTGTTAGAAGTTCACATATCCTAACCGCATCGTAAGAGATTGGCGACCTGACAAATGCTATATGGAGAAGTATATGGAGAACAGTGACGACCAGTGACTACTGGAAAGAATTTGTGCGAGGACTGGCTGCCTAGACCCCAAGACAACGATCGATGATGTAATTCTTTCAAAATTATATGTACATGCATGTGTAACTTATAAAGTCATTAATATATACCATACGTAGAGTTTTGAAAGTAGCGGGCCCCGTTACTTTCGGATTTAGCAGGCCTAAGGGGCCACAACTTTTGGGTAGCTGTTACTTTCGGGCACCTAAAATATGTGAGTAATTGAAAGAAAGAATGATGATAAACACAACCACGGAATTAAGGCATAATGTCATTTTAATTCTCTCTTTGTCGTTGATTATTTGGTATCCCAGGGGTGGATCCAGGAATTTCTGAAAGGGGTGGGGGGTCCGGGTGCATGTTTCCCGGAAAAATTTTCCGATTTTACCCTCTAAAAAGCCATTTCCGGCATTTCTGAGAGTCGAAAAGCATTTGTTAAGTCAAAAACTTGACAATCAGTCAATTGGTGGAAGTGAAACAACTACGTATAAAACAATTTTATTGTATTATTTTTATGAACCACTTCATGGGAGATACAGGTCTGATAGGGGGGGGGGGTCCCTCCCCCTGGATCCGCCACTACATCCCTCGGCAGTACTGTACAGTAAAACATTAAGCTATTCCATCTGCAGGAGACGTTAGACCTTAGTATGGATTGGACCATTACTTACAGAGAAACGTTACTTTCAGGTGTGCCCACCTTCGGGAATTACTAGGAAGGTCTGAAAATTAACGTTACTTTCAGGTAGCTGCCATTTTCGAACTCTTATGGTAGCCCCTTTAAGAAACATGCAAATACATTTAATGTACCTCTTTTTTAACAGGTGACCAAAGTAAACCTCGAGCGCAAGTCTACCCAGTTGTTAAGGAGGTCTTTGCTGGACAGGACGTTAACTTTTCATGTCAAGCTCTTGGTGATGGTGTGTCTATGCAATGGTTAAGAAAAGGTCAAACCATCTCAAATATCCAAACGCACAGAAAAACAAGGAAAACATTGAGAGGAACCTTTCTAGAAAACATTTTGATACTAAGAACAGTTTCAAAGGTGGACAATGGTAGTTATACGTGTGTTGTTACAACTTCACAAAATCCGGGGTATTCTAATCAAGCAACTGCAACATTATTAATAAAAGGTTTGTAATTTTCATCGGTTTGTTGTGCAAAACAAAAACATATCAGGTCTGAAAAGGCAGCCACCAACAAGCACAGTTTTTAGTATGGAAATGTCATTGAAGCCTGTACTTTTGCGAGTTTGTCACAAAATTTTCCTGAATCAATAAAATTAAGTTGAACATGAATAAACGTGAAAATGTCATGCCACCTTAACTTCCTGTAATTGGCAAATATACTGTAGTTCTACCTTTTGAGTCTGTTGACGAAATCCGATGGTGTGACTATTCATCCTCTTCAGCAGTACTTTTTCTATACCATTTGTTTTTTCAATATTTCGCAAAATGAAATTTGGGATTTTTCTTGAATTTCAATTTTTGGCACTCTTGGGAGTCTTAGGTTAACTCACTGTATTTTCCTGCAGAGTGTCTTGATGGACAATTTGCTGACCCCAGTGATGAATTTGGTTACTTTGACTGCACACATGGGACTGCTGAAAAGAAATCCTGTCCAGACAGACATAGATGGAACCAACAGGAAAAGAAGTGCTCAAAAATTAAGCTTTGTAAGTTGCACAAAGAAAAGTGTTAAAAGCATTTTAAATTTCTTCTTTTAAATTAGCCTTTTAGCCAAGGTAAAGGTAAAGTTGCACACTAGCCACGGATGGCGCACACGAGCCACAGGGTGCCCACACGGCCAGAGCTTAACTCGGTTTCTGTAGCATGAAGCAACTAGGAATATTGCTACTCCCCCTGCAGGATAGGATGCCAGTCCATCGCAATTAGGTTACCCCCGGCATTTTGTTGCCGGTACCCATTTATACACCTGGGTGGAGAGAGACAATGTGGAGCAAAGTTTCTTGTCTAAGGAAACAACACGGTGGCAATGTACCCATTTATTAACACCTGGGTGGAGAGAGACAATGTGGAGCAAAGTTTCTTGTCTAAGGAAACAACACGGTGGCAATGTACCCATTTATACACCTGGGTGTGGAGAGAGACAATGTGGAGTAGAGTTTCTTGTCTAAGGAAACAACACACTGGCAACGTATACCCATTTATACACCTGGGTGGAGAGAGACAATGTGGAGTAAAGTTTCTTGTCTAAGGAAACAACACGGTGGTAGAGATCAGGCCCCAACCACCGACCTTCAGGTTGAAAGTCTGATGCGCTAACCACTAGACCACCATGCCATCATCTTTTTTAGCCACAGTGATCATTGTCAAATTTCTCCTTGCATTTTAAGCATGACATTTTTAACAGGTTGTAAGAATATTATAGGAAATGATCACCAAAGATAAATTATCTTGATACTTGAACAACTTCTCCTACCTAGAACAGTCAAACGCAGTTAATTAATACAGAGACCAAAGGGATCACAGAAACTGTCTGTATTAATAAGGTGTCTGTGTTGTGTGGGTTAACATGAATGACAAAATGTATGCATTTTATTGTTTTGAAGGGAAAATACAATAAATTAATTATTACCACACGCCACTAAAACACTAAAAAAAATCTAATGATTATAGACAGACGTTTGTATAGCTTTCAACCCCTTCCTTCTCATAAGGAAATTTAAATATTATCATGAAATTTCTTTTAAAATAATGTGTTAATCTATAAATTGATTTTGATGGCTTGGATAGTTAACAACAGATTGTCCATCATTCTTGACACCCGGACACCCTTTGTGTTGGACTGCCGGCTAAATGATCCTAACATAGCAGTGGAACTCTACAGAGCAACACTCAGTGACCAGAGTGAACGAAAAGTCAATCCACAAACTGACCCATCTGTGACACAGAATGGTCAGAAGTTCACTATAGACGTCTCAACGTTGACAGATAAAATGGATTTTGAATGTAGGGTTATTGGAAGTGGTAGTAACATTGTTCTTGAAAAGTCAGTGACTGTTCTAAAAACTCAAGGTGTGAACTCACATATTGAACTTATACTTTTTTAAAAGAGGTCTAGTAAGGCTGTGCTCTAAGAGTTATCGTAGGGAGCCAACTATTAAATTTAGGGTGCGCAGCAGTAATAATTAATTAAAGCTAAGTGCAAAAACTGTTTTTCTTTTCACTGAAGACAAAAGTAAGTCACCCGTGGCACCCGGGCACTGCTAGAGCACAGCCTTGTCTACATACCCTGCCAGTAATCATATAGCTTACATAGCATGCGTAGTGAGTAGATTCACCAAAGTCAAATGTTGCTTTAAACCTCGTCCAATGCCTTTTTTAGCTAGACAGTGTTTGAAGCCTAAGCCAATGGCCGAGGCTGTACCATACAGGTTCTAGAGTGATAAAAATTGAAATTACCTGCGAAGCGTAGATACCAAATGCTAAAATGATAAATTTCGACGCTATTCATATAATTTTGATACCGACGTTTCAGCAATGCTGCCTTCTTTAGGGTACAAAAGCATAAAAATTCTAGACTGAAAGAGCATGTGACATACGTAGTAATCAATGAAAACATTAATCATGATATTTTGAATATTCTCAGAGAAAATAAAAATAGTCAAATTAACAATGAATGTATGGCAAGAGTTTCTACTTTATACTTTAAACTTAGGTTCTTGTGTGGAAAGTTAGTTGCACTTTTTGCTTGCCAAGCTCTTTCATTTGATGGAGTTCTTTATTGGTAGCTAGTTGTGACAGTTAAGCAAAGTATGCTAACTCTTTCATTTTCTGTTTCAATGGCAGACTTTCAGGAGAAGGTGTTTGTTGAGATTCTTCCTTCATGCTCCAATGGTCGACGTGGTCCATTAGCTATTCATGATTCTATCATTTTAACATGCCATGGGTATCATTACGGCGATATCAAATGGTACAAGATAGACACTTCTTCTAAAGTGCCCAGGGAAATAAATGATACAGACTCAAGACTTAATGTTACAAAAGGCTGGACTAGACGTGGTAACTGGGAGGTAAACGCAGTGTTGACTCTTCGCGATGTATCAAAAAATGATGCAGCAGCTTACGTTTGTTGGAAATCAAATGGATACAAATATGCCAAAAATGAAACTGTTTTCATTGATGTCGCAGGTACAGTATGTCTGTTCATTCATGCAACAAGAGAACCTTTCAGAGCTAGTTTGTAGTACCAGTTCACTCTTAAGGACGGTGCCACCTATTGTTATTGCGCATACGTTCTGCGCATGCATTGCGCGATAGTCGCGCGAGACACTGGTTATTTTTAAACGCGAACGCGCGAGATAAAGGCTAAGTTCCGCCCACTCCCTGGCTCTTACAAGATAAATAGAGTTCTCAAAAATCTATGAAAATGTGTTTATAAACCTTCTGCAGCCTAAAACTGCTAAATTCTTTCTCTATTTTGTAAACGACAGAGCCTCGGTAATGAAACTATTTTGAGCTAATTGGCGATGCCGCCTCGATCAGCAGAACGCGTACGTTTTGCCTTTCTTTACGAAGATTGTTTACATTGGCTACTTTTCTCCATTCAAAATTTCAACAAAACTTCAAGTCAAACCAGACTAGTGTTTTCTTTATATATATAAAACAAGCATCCTCAAGGCATAAAATCCAAGGAAAGGCTGGCATGTTGTTATTTCCAATTAGCACAAGTTTTTGTTTTGGCGGCCAAACTCGCGTTGTTTGAAATTTCTGTTTATCTGCAAAAATCTTTTGCCAGTGGCCATTTTCGCGAATAAAAAAAAAGTATATAACAAAAGCAGAAAAACAACTGTTCCAGTTAAAGCAAACAAATGTCGAAAAGGAGAATTGAGATGAGCAAAGTGTTTTCAAAAAGACCGTTTTTGACAATTGACTAAGATATAAAAACAAGGCTGAAGCAAGTAAAGAAAACTGGCCGCTCCAAAGCCGCGAAGCATCTGGCTAAAGTCTTCCCTCCCTCGATTGCTGGCAAGCATGGTTTTTAGTGTAATCTTTCGTAAACACATTCGTGCATTTAGGTACAATTGATTTCCTTTATTCTCTATTATAGGCAAGTGATGTTTTTCGAAGTCGCATCGTGTCAGTTCTCAACTTCTTTGCATCAGAACAAATTTTGATAGGCGAAAAACGTGCCATGATAAACTGACAAGAAATCCATCTTATCTATTTAGATCAAATAAAGCCGTAGACGTCGGTAAAAAAGTGTTTTATTATTTCACGATTTTTCTGATATTACGGTGTACCGACTTATTTTTTTCCAAAGTTATCAGAGAATCCATGAAAACAACAGGAGCTTCACAAGAAAAATATAGGTAAACACGCGGCCAAATGAAATAGCACAACTCAAGCACTTTTCGACAAATATTTTTTTGACTCCAAATAACCGTTAAAAGACTAACCTGCCAATCTAGAGTTTTTCGGCAGCCGACCAGTCACCTCGATATAGCACTGATGTTTTCAAGTTGGTAATGGATCGGAAGAAGATGCACACAATGTAAAGTTTTTGTGCTCGAAGGAACATAATAAGCTTATATCCGTAGATCCACTGTAGATCAATGGAAGTGAACCGATTTTTGCGTTTTTACTCCTTTACTGTACTGCTTGACCTTGCAATCCCCGAAAAATGTTTCTCAAAACAATGTTTGTCTTTTCATTGTGCCTGAAAGTACGTATAAAAAGTTTTGAACGGTAAGCCGTCAAGTGGACATCCCAGCATGCCCCCGAAAAATACACGCACAATATTTAACTTACCAGGGAGGGCATAGAAAAAAAATGTCGCGGACCCCGAAAACGTTTCCGTAAAAGTTGAAAACATCTAAATATAACTTGTGAAAACGCGTGGTGACCCCTACTTTTTATCTTATAAAATGAAAGTGGTAAGCATATTAAGCACGCAATTAATTTTTTGTTGTGGGCAAAAGTTATTTAGACTGTATTTTTGGCGAACGTGGGAAAGCTGTCAGGGCCGATAATGGCTCCGTTGTGATGATTTTGTAGCTTAAAACATATAAACAGTAGTTGTTGTGTTACCATTCGTTATGTGTTTTAGAGATTTTTAGAATTATTGTTGTTTTTGTGTATGTAAAGGTGAATTCTAAGGAAATCCGCGAAGAAAGATCTATTTTTCCTTTTTTCGAAAAAATGCTGATGTCAGCATTTTTTCAAGATTGAAGCTTAATTATCTCCGAAAAATGCGTGGTTACCCCCAATTTTCTCTTTGGATTCCAATAGCCCCTGCTAAGATCTACTTTTCCCGCATAGTCAAAAGCCTGGCAAAATACCTTGCCATTAGGTGGCACCGTCCTTAATAATTCCACTTCTTGAGTCCCAGCTTGAATTATTAGCTCAGGGGCGCCCATTAGTTCACCGAAGGCTTTATAAAACATCCATGTTTACGTTTCTTTTGATGATTTAATGTCGTTTAAAAAGATGTTGTATCAGCAACCAATTGGATGCCTTATTAGCTGAAAGTTTAACAAAATCCTTTTTTTCGAAAAAAGTTAGCTAAAATATGATTTCCGTGAATAATTATTTTATTGTGCTTCTCAACATTTTTACCTGAGTGAAGCAAAAAAAGCATTCATTGTTTTGAAAGTGTCGGACGTAGTTTTATCGGGAGCTGAAAACTTCAGTTCACATTTCCAGTTTGAGAACCTTAACTTTTCATTTAATTATTGTGACGGTGGTATGAGTGCCCCAACCGTTATTTGGCGAAACTATTTGTTGGTTGCCTTTTATAATTACTTAGTTTCTACTTTTTGTGAGAGTTTCAGAGAAGTCAGCACTTTCCTGTAGCGCTCTTTACTATAATGTATAAAGTGCATGGTTTTAACTCTTGACTTTATGGAAGAAATTCTAAAATGCAATGATATTTGAAAATTTTTCCATTGAAGGTTATACGCTCTGGAATGAAAGGATTAAATTTTGCAAGTATTGTTGCTTTTCTGCTAGAACCCCAAGAAACGACTTTACAAGAGTCACTGAAGAGTCTATGAAGTTTTAACTTAAGCTTACCTTTTCTAACGCAAAGCTGACGATAAGCTACCCTGCGAGCGACTTCAATGATTGTTTGTTTTTCGCTGTTTTCATGGCTAATAGTATTCAATAATCCTTTATAAGAGCCACAGATTCTTCACTGCTTTCTGGTAATATTCACTTTACTTCCAACCTTTTTATTGGCGAAAAGCGACAAAAGTGCACAAAACTTGATGAATGGCCAGAGCGCTGGGAAATGGCCGAGGGATGAAGGTAGTTCTCAGGTCACTAACTGTCGAATTCCAAAAGGGGCATTTTTCACCTTGAGCTCGTTTGAGAAATGCGCGCACAAAGTTATGTCGAAAAATTTTAACATTACATCTCAGCTGTATTAACTAATAAGCGGATTTCAAAGTTTCATTTTTCTTTTCAACCTAGTGATCTGTTATTTTTGTACACGTGCGTGTTCTAAAAGTTTGAAGGAAATGTAACTGACAGGAGGCGGATCTGTTGGTCTTTTAATTATGCCTATACTGGCTTAGTTTTAGTATCAGCTTGTGGTCAGAGCGACACTAGTCCTACGCGGTCGTCACGCAATGCTCCTCCCTCAAAAAGTATTGCGTGACGACCCTAAATACGGCTGCGTTTGGGACAAGAGCAGGACTGGAACACGAGATAGTCCGAGTTTGAAGTCTGGAGCCCTAACCAGTAGGCTATGCTGGCTTTATCATAAAGCCAAATGCTCATTCAAATTATTATTGATTTCCATTGTCAGATCGCTCATCAGCCACTGTAGAAAATCTCGACTCACCACAGACGGCGGTAAACGAGGGACAGAATGCCAAATTCCAGTGCACTGTAAGTGGCTCTCCGCGACCCAAAGTAACATGGCTGAAAGGAAAGGATACTATAGCGGTTTGCGAGGGTAAACAACATGGAACTTGTACAACTAAAGACAGTTCTAAATACAAGGCAGATTGGAGAGACGACAGATCATGTATGGGTGAACAGTCGCTTGGTCCAACGAGCGGCGGGTGGGTGAGCTGGCTGAATGTCATCAACACACAGTCACCGGTCGATGCTGTGAAATACACTTGTGTAGTCGGCAATGGTATTGGACAACAAGAGGAGGAGGTTGCATCACTTGCCATCAACGGTTAGCGCACAAATTTATTACATATTAACAGTGTATCTTAGTTCACACATTATTGTAAGAAGTTTTATGGTTAAAGTGTGTTTGAAGATCATCCAAAAACTTTCGACAGTTGCCGAAATACAAACCTAACGATTGGAAGAATTTCGAAGTTCACTGATCCGAAGACTTCCGACGTTGACTCGAAGACGTCCGAAGATGTTTGAGTTCGAACCGGAATCTTCCGAAGATTCTCGAAGACATTATCAACATTGAAATGGGACAGAGGGGATGTCATGGAGCAGGGGGCGTAGACTAGTTAAGGGGGGATGTATTGGTAATTCGATACGGCACGGGTCTCAAGTCCTCCTCTCTGACCACAACCATAAACTGGAGTTGTAACGCAGTGGTATCTTGTTCAACTACTCCACCACGCTGTGAAAATGGCCCAGGGTTCAACCTTCTACCATTTTGGATTTAATTTGTGATATTGTTTGTAAGCAACTGGTTTTACCCTCCAAAAATGTTTTTGTTACCATTTTAGCAAGATTGTACAGTATATTAAACTGACTTCCTCCTATCTGTTATTTTTTTAGTTGCCCCTGTTTTAGAAAAGAACACAAAAAATGGCATCGAGCAGATCTATGGCATTAAAGACGAACGACAAGAGATAGAGTGTATAACAGAGCGCAGCGTTCCTCCGGCGACCTTCAAATGGCGGTATCAGCCTCTAAATTGCACTGTGGGTATGCCGACTTGCCCAACACCTAAAAATAAATGGGAAAAATTCGCATTTGGAAACGTAGAGGAACGTTCTGATAACAGAAGCGTCCTTATACTGCCAGGGAACATTGGAAACATGTATTTTAAGTGCACTGCAGAAAACAAAGTCACGCGAGCGAAGGACTCCAAGCAATACCAGTTTATGCGGATACCTCGTAAGTACTGATATAGCGCCATGCAGTGCCATTTCTCGTTTTGCGTGCATAGCAGGGATATAATTTTTTAATGGGATGGGATGGGTGCGGTGAGGTGGAAGCGAGCGCCACATTTATACCGCCTTTTTGAATTCGTGTCTAAAGAAGAGCCCAAGGTCGTCGAAAGCAGGCTACAAAGGAACGACTACACGCGATTTCTCTATATAGGGGGTAAAATGAACAATTTTCCGTGAAACTTCCCCTTGGAAAATAATTGATCAACAAGGTCACTGTACTGCTTGATAGCTTACTTTTGAAGAGTCATGCTTACGATTTCATCTAATAATTCAAACGTTAGAGACTGGTTGTACAGCATTAGATACAGCGCTGCAGGTGCGCAAACTGTTCACCCTCTTACCCAATTACGCATTATAGGGAGCAAGTTTTCCTACACGACATAAAGGCTTTATTGACGGGACGAACGTATATTTGTATATAGGCTGATGCATACAAACATGAAAGTAAGATAGATAATTTAAGAAAACCCAGACTCAAATGTTGGTTTTACACAAATATTGTTGCGTTCTTCTGAGGCTTAACTTTACTCTTTTCACTCCCAAGGACCCCCAAAATAAAACAATGAAAAAAATCATTCAAAAAGTCCAACTTTGATTTAATTTGTGAAAAGTTGACTGAAAACAAACTGAACCATGTAAAAGTACTGTTCAGTAGCTTCCATTTGAATGGTCACACAAAATAATTTGATCCACAGACTTGGTTGTAGGAGTTTAAAAGGGTTGATAACATAATTGTAATTTTTCTCTTGTTGCACAGCAAACGAAGCTCTCAAACACCTTGAGGTAAGGCCTGACCCTTATGTCACCACAAGTGAAGGAACCCGGACCACTCTACGCTGTAAGGCAGCTGTTGGGTTTTTCAAAGAAACGCCAACTTGGAATTTTAAAGGCCAAATCTTTGGGACAAACAAGGATAGCAGAAAGTTTGTAGAAAATCAGAAAACGGTCAGTGATCTGCATATTCAAAATGTGGAGTTAGCAGACAGTGGTCTTTATGTGTGTTCTGCTGTGAAGGTTGAAGATGGCAAAGTTGCTCTAAGGTCTATTATACTAACTGTGAAAGGTGAGTAGACGAAATAACAATTATTAATGATAATAGTAATAGTTGAAATATGGGTATTAGTTTACTTTTGTACATCATAATAAACAGCACCACAGGCAAGTACTGCTCGGTAGCTTTCAATTGAATGGTCGCACTTAAGGATTTCATCCACAGACTAAAAAGTTAGAACCACCTTGTACCGCGTAATAAACAGCACCACAGGCAAGTACTGCTCAATAGCTTTCATTTGAATGGTCGCACTTTAGGATTTCATCCACAGACTCAAAAGTTAGAACCACCTTGTGCCACGTAATAAACAGCACCACAGGCAAGTACTGCTCAATAGCTTTCATTTGAATGGTCGCACTTTAAGATTTCATCCACAGACTCAAAAGTTAGAACCACCTTGGTCCACCTTGTACCGCGTAGTAAACAGCACCACAGGCAAGTACTGCTCAATAGCTTTCATTTGAATGGTCGCACTTTAAGATTTCATCCACAGACTCAAAAGTTAGAACCACCTTGGTCCACCTTGTACCGCGTAATAAACAGCACCACAGGCAAGTACTGCTCAATAGCTTTCATTTGAATGGTCGCACTTTAGGATTTCATCCACAGACTCAAAAGTTAGAACCACCTTGTGCCACGTAATAAACAGCACCACAGGCAAGTACTGCTCAATAGCTTTCATTTGAATGGTCGCACTTTAAGATTTCATCCACAGACTCAAAAGTTAGAACCACCTTGTACCGCGTAATAAACAGCACCACAGGCAAGTACAGCTCAGTAGCTTTCATTTGAATTTCAGACACAATGGCTCATATTCGATTTCTCTAGGTTTGACTCTTGAGCTAATCTTTCTATTGTTTGGATAATTGCAGAGCACACTAAACCAACCGTGATTATTTCCTCTAATGTCACCAAAAATAAAAGCCAGGCTGTTGAATTAAGTTGTCACGTCACTGGGAATCCCCAACCAGAAGTCACGTGGTACAGAAATGGCGAAGAAATCAAAAGAAATGAAATTGACAGCTTGGATTGCAAACAGCTCAAAAGTGGTTTCTATAAAGCGAAGGGCGAAGAAGTGGCGAAGGACGGAGTGTCACTATTATTGGTTTGTTCTGCAAGCCACTTACATCACACTGGCGAGTATACGTGCAAAGCAAACAACAGTATGGGAAATGCCACTGCAGCGACTTATTTAAATATTTTGGGTGAGTAGAGGTGCAAAACATGGCGGGCTTAGATTCGCTGTAAAGATTCTTCAACATCAATCAGAAAATTGTACAGACCATTTCTGGTTTACTTAAGGTTCGATTATCTAGCCAATCAAAAAGCACAAAAAAAAACATCACTGGGGTGGTCTCTCGGTATGTGCTAATTAAAATAGGGCTAGGCTTGGCACTGCAAACTGTTGTGGATTCGCCACTCCAGAAACTGTGTGGAGACTGAGCACCAGGTTTTGGCACTGAGATTTCTGGGATCGTTTGGGTAACCAGTCTGAGCTCTGATTGGTTAATGGGTAACCAGTCTGAGCTCTGATTGGTTAATGGTTGACTTTAGAAACCATCAACTTATCGTTAATAACGCTGGTTACCCAAACGATCCCAGAATGCATTAGTTCCGAAAGGTGATTCTCAGTCTCACCACAGTTTCTGGAGTGGCGAATTACAAACTGTTGCTTACACTGTGTTAACCTGACTTGAGCATTTTGAAGTGAATTTGCGTTGATGAAACTACAAAGATGCAAACCTTAAACTAAACGCTTTGTTTTCGTTTTCAGAGGAACCTACAGTGACAGTGAGTAGATGGTCAATCGACAACACAGTAGAGCTTACATGTAATGCGACTGGTAACCCCCCTCCGTTGGTGTCCTGGCAGAAAGAAGAAAGCGAAGGCTCGTTTGTTCCTCTTCCAGGGAATGATGGTCACTGGATGTCAAGCCCGAGTGTTATCAAGGTGGAGATGTCCGAAGATACCTATGGGACGTATCGATGCGTGGCGAGCAACAGTGAAGGAATCGTATTCGAAGATGAGGAGTTAACTCCAGATAAGTTATTTTGCTTATCCTAGCTCACACACAGGCATCATCAAAACGCATGTACATGTCACGTTCAGGAAGGAAAAAGTTATTGAAATGAAGTGTCAACAACTCAAAATAGCACCAACTTCACATTTTTACTGTTTTTTCCCCCATTGATTTGCCAAACGAAGGGGAGTTCCGGAACCCCTGGAACTCTCCATGTGCAATAATAATGTCCCGGGCACTAGGTACAATGCAGTAACTGTTTGTACCGACCGCAATAACACTCTCTGGTTGGTTCGTCTATACTCCACTATCAGCTTATATCCTTATACATGTAGTAAAGTAGCTGTTGGAAGAAATGGCCAGTACAGTGAAATCCCGATATAACGAAGTGCCAAGGGACTGGAAAATGCGTTCGTATGTTAAAACGGTGAGTCGTTATATTGGGGTTTACTATAACTGGGCTGAGGAATATCGTTCGTTATACCGGGGTCTTCGTTATAATAAGAGGGCTTCGTTATATCGGGGTTACACTGAACTTCTATGTTAATCAGTTTAAAGTACTTGTTCACAAATCTCAGTGAAAAATTTAACTGACATTTTTCTTGTGACGGAGTCATTTCGACAAAGAGCAATTTAACCAAGGTAGCAAAAACCAAACACCAAACGAGCACCAAGTCCTTCAGTTACTTCACTTAATTGTTGTTTTTCTCTCAGGTCCGGATGCTATTGGTTACAAACAAAATCGTGGTGACGGCGACATGTCAAACGTGTCAAAGATCGTGATGATAGCGTCAGTTGGCTTCATATGCTTGTTAGTTCTTCTTTTGATAGCGGTTCTCTATCACAGAAAGAAGAAGTATGGCGGATTTTACATCTTAACACTTCCACCCGCTCCCGATTACATCATGAAGTTGGATCCCGAGAGATCTTTATTGGAACAGACAAATAAACTGCCGTACGATGCTCAATGGGAATTCCCCAGAGAACGTCTCCAATCAGGTACGTATGGCATGCATAAGCATATACATCTGTAGATAATAGGCAAATATAGCGTGTGTACACATGTGTGGTTTATAACTACGTGAAGTGTACTAAACCAAACATACTCCTCTTCTTTTATAGGCACGTATAGCGTACATAAACTGTTACATATAAATCGCCAAGTCCTGGTTGTTCAAAAGGTGTATAGCGCTATCCATCGGATAAATCACTATCCAGTCGGGATAAGTATTAACAAAATCCATTGTGTCATCCGCTGAATAGTGATTTATCCGGTGGATAGCGCTATCCAACCTTTGAACAACCGGGCCCAGAAGTGTAGATTTTTTTCTCTACTACAGTACGTTGCATTAGCAGTTTATTTACTGTTTGTTATTTCACTTACAGTTAAGCCTTTGGGATCTGGGGCCTTTGGCCAAGTATTTCTTGCGCAAGCAACTGGGATCGTTGCTTTCGATCCTCGTGGCAGCACAAAGCGAAAACCTGGTCGCAGACGATCAAGGTTTAGATCCAAAAGTCGGCCATATTACAACGACAAACGAGTAACAGCAGTTGCAGTAAAGAGTCTTAAAGGTACGTCTGTCTGTCTTGGTTTTACTATAATCATCGACAACTTCAATTTCCTTATCGCTACCATTATCAGCAGCAACTTTATCGTAGTCATCGCCAACATTTTCTGAAATAATATCTTTATAAAAGATTTGGGCGACCGACTGTACCTGTAGCGATTGATTTGCTCAAGTTCAATTACAAACATTTTTTTAGTTCAAAGACTAAATATTTCGTACATGATGACGGACACACATTTTGTTAGTCCTTAAGTTTGAATATATACAGTGAACTCGGACTAAGCCGGACAACTTCAGAACCAGCTTTAGCTGTCCGCCTTAGAGAGGTGTCCGTCTTATAGAGAGTTCAGTTACAAACGAACAAGTGAAATTCAGCCAGAACCAATAATTGATGTTCGCCTTAGAGAGGTGTTTGCCTTATAGAGAGTTTAGTTATAGACGAACAAGTGAAATTGGACCAAAACCAGCCAATAATTGATGTCCATCTTGGAGAGTTGTCCGCCTTATAGAGAGTTTAGTTACAGACGAACAAGTGAAATTGGACCAAAACCAGCCAATAATTGATGTCCATCTTAGACAGGTGTTTGCCTTATAGAGAGTTTTGTTACAGACGAAAAAGTGAAATTCGGCCAGAACCAGCCAATAATTGATGTCCGCCTTAGAGAGGTGTATGCCTTATAGAGAGTTTAGTTATAGACGAACAAGTGAAATTGGACCAAAACCAGCCAATAATTGATGTCCATCTTAGAGAGGTGTTTGCCTTATAGAGAGTTTTGTTACAGACGAAAAAGTGAAATTCGGCCAGAACCAGCCAATAATTGATGTCCCTCTTAGAGAGGTGTCCGCCTTATAGAGAGTTTAGTTATAGACGAACAAGTGAAATAGTCCATTTTACAGTTGTGTGCTTGGTGACCTTGCCTTTGAGTGGAAGTGAGGCTGGAGGTGACCTTGCTTTGATACAAACCTTTCTGCCTTTCATATGTTAATAATGCTGTTCCCATGCTAACTAGGTAAATTTACATCTGAAAAGCTCCAAGGTCTGTATCCTCGCTTCCACTCAAAGGCCAGGACACTAAGAAGACAACTGTAAAATGGTCTATTGGACCAAAACCAGCCAATAATTGATGTCCGCCTTAGAGAGGTGTCCGCCTTATAGAGAGTTTAGTTACAGACGAACAAGTGAAATTCGACCAGAACCAGCCAATAATGGATGTCCGTCTTAGAGAGGTGTTTGCCTTGTAGAGAGTTTAGTTGCAGACGAACAATTGAAATTCAGCCAGAACCAGCCAATATTTGATGTCCGCCTTAGAGAGGTGTTTGCCTTGTAAAGAGTTTAGTTACAGACGAACAAATGAAATTCGGCCAGAACCAGCCAATAATTGATGTCCGTCTTAGAGAGGTGTTTGCCTTGTAGAGAGTTTAGTTACAGTCGAACAAGTGAAATTCGGCCAGAACCAGCCAATAATTGATGTCCTTCTTAGAGAGGTGTCCGCCTTATAGAGAGTTTAGTTACAGATGAACAAGTGAAATTCGGCCAGAACCAGCCCATAATTGATGTCCGTCTTAGAGAGGTGTCCGCCTTATAGAGAGTTTAGTTACAGATGAACAAGTGAAATTCGGCCAGAACCAGCCAATAATTGATGTCCGTCTTAGAGAGGTGTCCGCCTTGCAGGGGTGTCCATTTACTGTAACCTTTCTAGTCCAACCTGACCTCTCAACTATTTTATCCACAGAGAGTGCAACTGAATCGGAGTACAAAGATTTGTTATCAGAACTGAAGATTCTGATCCACATTGGGGAACATAAGAACATTGTCAACTTGTTAGGAGCGTGCACTAAAGGTAGGTGACATCATCACAAGCTATTCCTACTCGGAGAATATTCCAAGGGTTCAATAGGAGTGCCTGGAGTAGAAACCTTGAGCTTCCAGGAACCGCTGACAGGTGTTCTAAGCGATAAGATAAACGCTGTGAGCTAAGCCATGATGTGCATTTTGCTTTGATCAGTAAATGCTGAAAGCATGATATCTTGTTATGAACATAGTTGTCGAGCTACACCAGCCTTCTTCATTAATGACGAATAATATGTTGTAACATGCTTTTCTTCATTCAGGTATGGAGCGTGACCTGTGGGTCATAATTGAGTACTGTCCCCATGGTAACTTGGTTGACTTCCTGCGCAAGCGTCGTGACATATTCGAGGCGACGTGGACCACGCCCACCGAACATGCTGATGTCACGTTCACGACAATCGATCTTTACATTTGCGCACTGCAAGTCGCCCGAGCCATGGAATTCTTAACTTCAAGAAGGGTAAGTCTGTCTTTTGCCATTCAGAAATTGAGGGTCGTTATTGAAACTTATGATATATCCCTCCGCTAAGAAATGTTGTTTTGAGCTTAGATCTTGGATTAGAGCCTTCTCCTCTTGCTTAAGCTTATAGTCCTTTCGTTCATAGTTTTAGAAAACCTTTGAAACTGTAAATCGCAACGTTAACATGCGCAACCCTTTTTTTTTTCAGTGCGTCCATCGTGACCTTGCCGCCAGGAATGTGTTAGTGGGCGAGAATTACGTTCTGAAGGTAGCCGACTTTGGTTTGGCGAGAGACATTTACAAAGACGAGCATTATGTTAAGACAACAGCGGTAAGAATGATCATAACCTCGCTCTTCGTAATCAATAACTTTGTAATTGAGCGGTTTTCAATTGAGTATCGAAAGTATTTTCACGATTACTTTGGTTTTGCTTCGCTACGCTTTGTGATTGGCTAAAAAAAACTCGCGTCACTTTCTCAACCAATCAGAAGTAAAGCCAAAACCAATCTCATGGATTTCCTACACGCGTTTTCCCGCGCTTGGCGCCCGCTACATATATTTTCATCGAGTTCTGATTGGTTCGTTGGTTTATCTGCGTCTGTTGTGATTGGTCAGAACGACACTCAATTGAAAACCGCTCTATGATGACGAATCCAAAGGGACTCCATGCACCTTTGAAGGCAAACATCATTTATTTTTGTCTTTTCTCCCGCTAAACGTTATCTTTATTTTATTGCCAGGGCCTACTTCCAGTCAAGTGGATGGCTATCGAGGCGCTAGTTGATCGTGTCTATACTCACAAGAGTGACGTGTAAGTTGTCTAAACCCTTTAAGCTCTAAGAGTGATCACAATGAAATTTCTCCTTGTAACATCAATGCTTTATCAATCAAAAAGGTCATGAGAATTAAGGACATGATCACACAAGATGAATTCTCTTGATATCTAAACAATTTCTCCCCACTACTTCTATACGAAATGTATGGGGACAAGAAATGAGAATTTAAATTTTGATGTTAGGGCTTAAAGGAATTCATCAGGTTTGAACAAAGTGAAGGAGAATTGGATATGTGATACTAATTACCATAAAATTTGGCCATTTTTTTGCGTATAATTTTATCAAGAGGTATTCTTAATAACATTTAAGATCCTGATTCTTACCTTTAAGGCCATTCATGGGTTGGTCCCCACTTATATAAGAGACTTAATAAGTATCAAACGTTCGTCTACCTATGCATTGCGGTCTAATGACGTTTTAACTTTAGAACACCCTAAAGACCCGCACCAAAAGAACATTGGGGGACAGGGCATTTTGTGCCGCTGCCCCCAAATTATGGAACTATTTACCTATAAACATCAGGAAGAGTAGGACATAGGAACATTTTAAGCGGTCTTTAAAAACACATTTGTTTAGGGAGGCCTTTTATCATTTTTAACCTGTTGTAAATTTTTATATGTTGTAATTTTTAACATATTGTAATGCGCAGGCGATCACATATTCATGTAGTCTGCACAATATAAATACCTAAATTTTTATTATTATTATTATTATTATTATTATTATTTTTAATGGCTTGAGAAGCTATATTACATAAATGAGCGCTTTTCAGAAAATCATTCTTGCTTTCAGTATGTTCACAATTTGAAATGTTAAACGTACAATGCTATCACCCATATTAATTTAAATATTTTGTGTTTGAGGCACTCAAATAATGATTCCATATTTTAAGCCATTCAGAGCGTGCGTTGCATTGTTGTCATGTTCTAACTAAATTAACAGAACTTTATTTATTTTTCAGATGGTCTTTTGGAGTTCTTTTATGGGAGCTGTTTACATTAGGTGAGTTTTATGCTTAGAATTTATTGGATTGCGAAAATACTGAAGCGTTTTAAAGATTAGTTTTTTTACTATTATTATGAAACTCAACTTAAAGGTCAAATGAACCAAAAATTTGAATTTTTTTCTTTATCCATTTAAAGCTATTTAAACGTTAAAGGAAACCATAATAAAGCATACTCACGCATCAATTTGCCTTCCTGAGCCTTTAAGGAAGTCACATAGCTAAAAGTACGAAGATTTCCGAAGACTTCACGAAAACGTTTCTGAAATGGCCGCGCGCTTCAAGTGGTAGGATTGGTAAGGATTATGACGTCACTATTGGCGAGCCAACCGTGCTCCCAGTGTCCTCTCTTCTGGCGAATACATGAGTATTCTAACTTGCGTGTAAGATTTTCACTGTTTTCGTATTGAAAATAGACAATTGTTGCTGCAGTTTATCGCAGAACAAAACACCATAGTTTTCCGCTCAGTCACCGACTTTCAACTTCAATCCTTGACTGTTTTGAGGTGGTCAATAGTGACGTCACTATTGGTTTCCGACAATTTTCCCGATCGCTCTACGATTATGAAGATTCAAATAGGATGTAGCTAAGAGCCGGCTGCCGGCTAATTTCACCACCTGAAATTGAACTAATCACCGGCTGAAATTTCACTAAAAAACAAAGACTTTGGGAGAGTTTGAAGGTGCACAAGCCAGAAAAACCGGCTGAACTTGTTAATGAGCCTGCTAAGTGTTTTCTTAGCTACACCCCTTAATTGAAGGCCAAAAAGTTTCATTTTTCAACTTTCAATATCTCTGCGATGCCAAGTCCAATTGGTTTTAACTTCAGAATATGTTTATTTGGTCCTCTTTCAACACATTGCGCTAATATTGGACTAAAAGAAAATATGTCAAATTTTTGGTTTATTTGACCTTTAACCCAACTCAAAACATCGCATCTTGTTTCTTTAGGTGGAAGCCCGTACCCAGGTCTCCCGGCCAATGAAGTGTATCAGTACTTGATGGAAGGACAGCGCATGGACAACCCCTTGAATTGCCCGGATGAAATGTAAGCAGTTCAGCAGCCGTTAGGTCAATTACACATCTTCAATCAGAAAATGAACTCGAGACAAAAACGGTACCTAAGGCGGTGAAATGCGAGCTAATTTCCCAGTTCGGTGTGGACAAAATCCTAAAGTGTGACCATTCAAATGAAAGCTATTGAGCAGTACTTGCCTGTGGTGCTGCTTATTATGCTGAACAAGGTGCTTTTGAGTTTGTGGATGTAAGCCTTATTTTAGTGTGAGTGTGGCATTTGTAATGTCACTGTAGTGCTTTTCATGCACGGTAGTTGTATCTGTGACCATTCAAATGAAAGCTACTGAGCAGTACTTTCCTGTGGTGCTGTTTATTATGCTGTACAAGGTGGTTCTAACTTTTGAGTCTGTGGATGAAATCCTAAAGTGTGACCATTCAAATGAAAGCTACTGAGCAGTACTTTCCTGTTCATGGTACTGTTTACTATCCTACACAAGGAAATTATAACTTTAAAGTCCGTTGATAAACTCCTAAAATATGCCCTTAAGTCTCATGGTTCGTTTTTCCCCCAGGTATGAAATAATGCAAAATTGCTGGCAACACAGCCCTGACGACAGATCTACATTCGCAGAAGTTGTGGCTCGGCTTGATAAACTTTTAGAAGACAGAACGACTGAGGTAACGTCTCTATATATTAAAATTAACTCCTTTAAGATCCAATAGTGATCAACATCAAACTTCTCCATGAAATATCTGTGCTAAATCAATCAGAGAGGTCGTAAGAATTAAGAAAGTGATCAGGCAAAAAGCATGGGGACATGAAAGGTTGTAAAAAGGTGAAAGAAAAAGGTGCTAAATTAATGCTAAGCTCAGTTTATGTACTCATTCATATATTTTTTGTTGTAGAGCGGGGAAGGATACCTTGACCTCGGTCAACCAGAAGATGAACAGAACTTAGACGAGCCGATATTTGAGGATGAATATCTTGATCCTGGAGAGAGACTTCTCCCGTCCCCTGGTAGCCCTACCTCAGAGGAACGGATGAACTACCCTCTGCCTCCCCTTCCTAGCGAGGAAATCGAGCTGGAAACATTTGGATAGCGTCCACAGGAAGAGGAAAAGAAGAAATTCATTCTTTTGGATCCACCGAAGGAAAAGCGAACTGTTCGAATGGACAGCGAGCTGGAAAAAGTTCGTAAAGACACGATGGAGAGAGAGAAGTCCAAAGATAGCGTTGGACAATTTAACGAAGACGAATTTGTCAGCGAGAAAGAACAGCTTCGATCTGATGACGAGGACAAGGACATCTGCGAAAGGAATTCGGGTGTTTTTGAGTTTCCTCCCGATTATGAGCCCAGACAGTCGCACATTCTAGAGATCCCCCCTCAGGAGAATCCTTATTACGGTGAACAACGGCCTCCTTCAGAAGGCGAGGTTAATTTTAAAGCAGGAAATGGCTTTCGGGGAAGACAACCTTCCAACAGATATGTGAATTCATAATAGAACCAACAAGAATGATGTAATGAAATTTAGTTAATTTTCGTTGCTGAAGTTAGTATTGGAGGCCGGAATGTTTCATAAACGCACAGAAAGAATTGGATTTACTAGTTGCAGCCAAGCTGACAAACACATGGGCCCGGTTGTTCAAAGCTCGATTAGTGCTAATCCTAGGTTAACTCTAAATAATACCTACAGAGTTAATCCTGGATTAGCACTAATCGGGCTTTGAAAAACCGGGCTCTGAAGAAGAAGAACCGCAAACCCAGTCGAGATACTTTCTCGGATACAGTTTTGCGATATTCAATTACCGATAGACATTCAAGTAAGATTAATCTGACTTAGACTATACCCCTCCCCCTTCCCCCTCCTTGCTAACCTCACTGGAGCTGGTAGCCCAGGACGATAACTAAATTACGTTTGGCGCGGGATATAAGAAAATGAGAGTCTTATAGTCTGTAGGGACGACAATGTTTGCTGTAAATAAGATCAGAAGTTTAAAAGAAGGCGCGCGAGCGAATTATATATATTATTTTATTTCAATTTACTAGCATCGTAAATGTCATTATATGACATGTCAGTTTATAAGGAACTGAAATCTGCAAACGGATGCCATCATGTCCAATAAGTTTATTCTAAATGGCTTTTAGCCAAAGAGAGTAAGCGAAATTACGTTATTGCCTTATAAATATAAGGATTTTGGGAAAGTAACCAATTTGTAAAATACATTGAAACCTCGAAGCGAGGATAAATGTAAGTAGACAGCAACTTTCCAGTTGTTATCTTGCAGTAACTTGTACTGAACTATTTCGGAAACAGAAAACGCTTTCCATATTTATCATCCAAAGAATTATGGTAGTGCGAGTTAAAGCCTGTGGTTGATGTATCCACAGTATTCCTCGTTCTCCCAAACTTTCATTAGTGCCACCATAACTCAATGGAAACAAGGAAAGAAAGGGTTTTTTTTTAATTACTAATATAACTGAAATACAAAAATCTAGTAAGATAATTTATCAGAGGAGGTATTTAATGTGAACAATAAATAGAATACATGTAACTGGGCTATAATAATGACTCGTTCTTTTGTTTGTTGTGTCAGAATTTATTAATTTTGCTTTGACCAGTATGCGGAAGTTGAGCAGGCGAGATAAAACAGAAACAATTAACTGAACAAATTACAAGCGATGCTACACATCAAA
Organism: Cladopsammia gracilis; assembly: GCA_022457155.1. Taxonomy (NCBI): domain Eukaryota; kingdom Metazoa; phylum Cnidaria; class Anthozoa; order Scleractinia; family Dendrophylliidae; genus Cladopsammia; species Cladopsammia gracilis. The sequence continues at coordinate 302,896 of JAJGOT010000052.1, read as the reverse complement.
CCATCTAGACCATGTTATAAGAAAATTGTTATCTAACTTTTGGAATTGGTAAAAAAAAAAAAGCGAACTGCAGGCTCAGTCTGTCTTGTAAAAGTTCTCTGCGAACAATCTCACAGTAATTATGGCCGCGAGGAAACGTACAACTTCGAATGCTTCTCTCTCGTGCTAGACGATCTGCTATGAAAGCTGGTACGGTGTTATATTGCAGATACCATTGACGCTAATCCGTGCCCTGGTATAACGTAGAAGCCCGTGGGTATTGAGGGTATACGTAGGGGATAGCCATAACACTGCCCCCGCCCATGTAAATTTCGGACACACCCGCCTGCTGCAGAAATAGCTTAAGGTGCGAGTACAACAGGCGTGGCCTGGGTCCAAAATAACGGGTATAACAACCTACCACGAAGGCGCAAATTCAGAAATGTGTCAACAGCTGTTTCAAAGACAAAAATTAAAAAGAACTTGGCAGATATTTCGTTAAAGAATTAGTGTTAGTATTCATGATCTATAACTAAGAGAATATGAACAATTCTAAAACGTTAACCCATTTAAGCTCATCAGATGTTATTTCTTGTGCCTCAAAATAGGAATTATACGCTTTGTGATTGGCTAAAAAATCTCCCGTCCCGCCACTTTCTCGCCCAATCAGAAGTAAAACCAAAACCAATCGTGACTTGCTCGCACGCGTTTTCCCGCGCTTGGCGCCGCCGACATGTAATTGCTTCGAGCTCTGATTGATTCATTGGATTGTTTACGACTGCTGTGATTTGTCGGAGTAATTAAATACTTTGGTTTTGGTTTTACGACACTCAATTGAAAACTGCTCTAAGAAGAGAAATTAAGAAATAAAAACACTATTCATTCTTGAGATAAAAATTGATAGAAATTTGTTTCGAAAAAATATCTGTTGAATGGTCATGTATGCGAAAGAATATCTCTGGGAATATCATTAAGGTAATTAATTTCTATTTGTTATCTTGTATTTTCTATGATAACGTTTCTTTCTGCGATTATGTGAAAAGCAAATTTTACAGTGTAATTGCAATTTTAATTTTATAACTTTTAATGAATTGAAATAAATCATTTTTCCATGTTAGACAGTTAAGTAACAATTTGTGATTTACTTTTTTTAATTCCAAAGTTAAAGATTGATTTTTGCAGTTTATTATTCCTTTCTAACTTTTGAGTTCTTACTTTTTAAAACCTGAATGTGCAACGTCGTCGTACTTTTCTGTGCTCTGGTATGCAAAATGAAATCCTATTTTTAAAGGGTTTTGGGCTCGCGCTTTCTATGGACTAAAGGTTATCACAACTTATATTTTAATTATGACGATCGAGCTCATTGTAACGAAATAATATAGAAAGAGCAGCTTAAATTTTTTATCTTTATTTATGAAATATGGGTGTTATGGGTGCGCCAGGCAATACCGCAAAATATCCGGCCTACATATCACGCATGCACCACACGGTAGCAGGTCAACAAAGACGGCATTGAATTTCTGTTATTTTTAAGGAAACAATAATTAGAAAGACCGGAATTCATCGCTACGTTTTAATTGATCAAATATTTTGTTTAGACATTATCGAGTATTGCGGACGCGCCTGTCTGTTTCCTGAACAATCAAAACATGAATGAAATTTTCCATCTCGTATCTTTGCGTGATATTGTTGTTATATGGTACACTTCGTTTCAAATTCCCTTCGCCGCCGCGCAAACGTCAGAGAGTCAAGTCGCAGTTTAGGAATGTCGTGTTGTTAAATAACTAGAGCATCACTGAAGGACTACGATTAGTAGTTAATACAGAACAGGGCCCATACTGCTACCTATTTTGTAGTTGGTAGCGTGAAATTGGAAATGGCGAGTTCGCCACAGCGGTATGTTCTATCATCTGTCAAAGCAAGGAGGCTATTGGCGAGTTTCCTTCGTGTGTATTCATCACTGTGCGTTTGGGGGATTTTAAACACGTATGTTCAAGGTACACTGTTCTCCTTCTCTTTCATAATTTTCTTTTTATGTGGTTATGTACTGTAGGCCCGTCTTTCTAGAACTGTTTTCGCGTTCTGCTTCACTGATATTAATTACAACAATACTGTTGTGTTCTTGCCACATGTGAGGCTGAACGCGGTGAAATATCTTTTAGCTATTTTAAATATTAGTTTACCCCAATCCTATCCGATAAGAGATTAAAGATGATTATTTTTTGGGGTTTGAGGATTTCGCTGCACGCTACCCCAGGGTGTTGCGGAGGTAGTTATTCCACGCTTTCTTACAAATGTAGGCGCTCTGTCAAAGCACTGAACACACTCTAGAATCTCTAAAGCGAAAAAGAAGCGTTGTTCACCTAATATGATCTATTAAGATTTTTTAGGCTATTGCAAAACAATTTTTCGTAAAAGATAGATTCCTATCCTCGTGTTTTGAGAATTATTTTAAGAAAGCAAAGTTTGAAAATTATATTTGCCTATTGCTCCCTACTGCATGTTTTCAGTACTTTTCAGTACAGTTCCCTAGAGAGGGGTTGACAAAATTGTAATTTAATTCGCTTTCCTAATTACTCTCGGTTGCTGTAGCTCAATTTTTAGACATCAATACATTCATTAAATTAAAAATGTTAAAACTGACATCTGAAACTAAAATCAAGTGGTTTAAACTGTTCACAACTGATAAATACAGACATGGTCGGTGTTAATGAGTTTTAGACATGGTCGAGAACATGCAAGTTTCTAAACATAGACGAGACTGCAGACACAAAGGTTTTTTTCTAGAAAATATTATAATGTTGAACCCACTGAATGTAACTGCACAAACTTCTGTTCAAAACAGTTCTATGCTTGGAATAGTTGTGTACTGAAACTACGATAACTAAATAGAATTAAAAAAGAATTAAATGGAAAGCTGACATTTTTTAATAATTGCTTTAAAATCTCACGGTGTGATTCAGTTTACTCTTATTTCTATTGTCTACAGTTTTTGGATTATGAAATCAATGTCTAAAATATAAAATCTTTCACTGTATTGATAGAAAACAGCCATTGCAGATTATGTATTTTGTCAGCTTTTCACTAGTGACCTTTCTTTTCACTAGTGACCTTTTTTTTTGTCTCGACTAATAGTGATTTTATTTTTATTTTTTCTTTCTTAACTTTTTCTTATTAATTTATCTCATTAATTTATTTCATTTTTTACATTAAACATTTATTAATTTATTTTTATTGATTTATTATTTTCCGCCGTCCGCCGTCCGCCGTCCGCCGTCCGCCGTCCGCCGTCCGCCGTCCGCATCCGCCGTCCGGATCCTCGTTTTACAGAGTCCCCCTTTTAGCAGCAAAACGTATCCGAAACAGCCATATCATTTTCCTTGTTAGTAAATTTTGTTTCCGTATTAAAACCCGCGATGAAAACCACAGACACGATGGATTCTACTGAGAAATAACGCTTTCAAAGGGATTAACAACTTCATCTTTAAGTGGGCAAACTTTCAAGTATTTACCGACAGATTAGGACATTTTTTTAATGTCAATCGGATAAAACGATATGATAAATAAAGGTAAATTGTATCTTTAACCTTGAAAGAAGAAGCTAAACTAAGCCTTGGTGTTACGTGCGGACGAACCACAGCAGCGCAATCTGATAAGCTTTTCGGAAAATCTTTTATTTTGAACCCGAGAATAAAATCATAAAGTAGCTTAAAGTGGGACCAGTCAAATGAAAGTCGTTTACCAATACTTTCCTGTGATGCAGTTTAGCTTTACAATATTTGCAAAATGTAGTCAAGTTTTCCGGTTTGTTAACTACTTTAAGCTTAACTGAGGGATTCCTGTATATTATTTATTAATAAGTACTTAATAATCATATCGTTGTTCTTATCATGTGTTATCTTTGGTCCACTGTTTTTATCGTGTTTGTTTTGGAATTATTCCCTACGCACTGGTAAATTTTATCTAAAAAAGAAAACAGTTTGGGTGGAGTAAAGATTTATAACTTATGGCTCCGGCCAATTCCAAACCTGAGATGTCGACTCCCTCTAAGACGGACTCCGAGAGGTAGTCTCTGCCGTACTACATATAGTTACTTATTATACGGTCATTCCTGTCCTCCTCCCCAGGGAAGGACTGATATGTAAAGTGGATCAGTAAAAGGATACAGTCAATCTGTTGTAATGAGACTACAAGCAGACCCAACTGAACTCTCCATAAGAAAGATGCCTTCGTAAAAGGAAAAGAAAATGTAATTTAAAAACGCCATGTCTAAATGCCCGGCAGCCGGGCACGGTCTCAAATAGACTAAATGCCCAGCAGTCTGAAATTTTCACAAAATTTTCACTGAAAGGCTCTTTCAAACCTTTTGAGAGTATTCGATGCTCGTTTAGAAATGTCAAGCGCTTCCAAAAATTATTTTGCTTTTCCAGTTGACGAAATATCCAAGCTTGGGCATACTATAAGATCGCTATGACCCGCTATGTTCTCGACACTTAGAAAATTTCTGCCGAGACTCGCAGTCAGAAATTTTCACAGAATTTCGACTGAACGTCTCACTCAAACCTCTTAAGAATATTCAAAGTTCGTTTAGAAATGTCAAGCGATTCCCAAAATTATTTTGATTTTCCAGTTGATGAAATAGCCAAGCTTGGGCATACTATAAGATCGCTATGTTCACGACACTAGCTTAGAACATTTCTGCAGACTGCCGGGCACGGTCTGAAATAGACTAAATGCGCGGCAGTGAGAAATGTTCATAGAATTTTCAAGCGCTTCAAACAATTATTTTGCTTTTCTAGTCGACGAAATATTCAAGCTTCGGCATACCATAAGATCGCTATGTCCCCCCCCCCCCCCCCCCCCCCGGCTATGTTCTGCAGACTGCCGGGCACGGCCTCAAATAGACTAAATGCCCGGCAGTCAGAAATTTTCACAGAATATTTTGTCAACTGGAAAATCAAAATAATTTTGGGAATCGCTCGGCATTTCTAAACGAACTTTGGATACTCTTAAGAGGTTTGAGTGAGATGTTCAGTCGAAATTCTGTGACAATTTCTGACTGCCGGTCTGCAGACATTTTTAAAGTGTCATGAACTTACGATCTTAGAGTATGCCGAAGTTTGAATATTTCGTCAACTAGAAAAGTAAAATAATTTTTGGAAGCGCTTGACATTTCTAAACGAACATCGAATACTCTCAAAAGGTTTGAAAGAGCCTTTCAGTGAAAATTCTATGACAATTTCTCACTGCCGGGCATTTAGTCTATTTCAGACCGTGCCCGGCAGTCTGCAGAAATCTTCTAAATGTTGTGAACATAGCGATCTTATAGTATGCCCAAGCGTGGCTATTTCATCAACTGGAAAATCAAAATAATTTTGGGAATCGCTTGATATTTCTAAACGAACTTTGAATATTCTTAAGAGGTTTGGGTGAGACGTTCAGTCGAAATTCTGTGAAAATTTCTGACTGCGAGTCTCAGCAGAAATTTTTTAAAGTGTCGAGAAAATAGCGATCTTATAGTATGCCCAAGCTTGGATATTTCGTCAACTGGAAAAGCAAAATAATTTTTGGAAGCGCTTGACATTTCTAAACGAACATCGAATACTCTCAAAAGGTTTGAAAGAGCCTTTCAGTAAAAATTTTGTGAACATTTCTGACTGCCGGGCATTTAGTCTATAGGGCCATTTATACGAGACCAAATAAGTCGCGACTTACATAAGTCGCGACTTACAGAAGACGCGAACCACTCGTATAAATGATACAAAAATGTGTTCGCATCTTATTTAGGTCGCGACTTATGCAAGCCTCACTCGTATAAATGGTCTAGTTCGCGTCTTCTGTAAGTCGCGACTTATGCAAGTCGCGACTTATTTGGTCTCGTATAAATGGCCCTTATTTGAGACCGTGCCCGGCTGCCGGGCATTTAGATACGGCGTTTAAAAAAAAAACTTCCAAGATACACTAATATGGTTGTTCAGGCAAGCTTAGGCCCAGTTCAAACGTCGAACTTCACATGTGCCGAACCTAATGCAAATTAGCAAGAACAATAGATTTTGCTCATTTGCATTAGGTTCGGCACATGTGAAGTTCGACGTTTGAACTGGGCCTAAGGTGAAATTTTGTAAAAGTAGAGGACTCGATATCTTTTGCCACCTCAACGCATTCCTCAGTTATCAGGAGTACCCAACGAGAAAATTTTCAGAATCGATTTATTATTGCCTGAAACGATTACTAGACATCCAGGGATTTGGGGTTAATAATTAACAACCGTGGGAAAATAATATCCGCTCTTCAAAGCCAGCTAGCTGTAGATACCTAATACAAGTTACCAGCCAGGATTTGTTTCGAGGATGCTTTTTCCCAGCCAGGATCCGTTTGGAAGATGCTTTTTCCCAGCCAGTGCCGGTTATTTAATGCGGGTATTCTGTTTGCCAGCCAGGAAAAAGCAACTTTAAATCATTTTCCAGCACTTAAAAAGGGCTCAAATATGAATTTTATCTGATCTTTTTTTATCTTTAAGTTATCTATACATTTCACTCACCTCGCTTGAACGAGACATCTGACTCACCAGTGACTCGATCGTCTCTTCGTTTCCATTGATAAAATAACAAACTTAAACGTCGCTGAATGTATTTCAAGCTGAATTAATGTCTTCAACTGCCAAAACCCAGTGTTCCATTAAAATGTAAATTTATTTGCTTTAAAAATAATTCCTTTAAAACGTTTTTAGGCTATCATGATAGATTACTCAACTATAAGCGCAACCTGGTTTTAATTTATAAACTCTATATAAACTGCACTAAAATATTTCACGAGCTTTTTCAGGTTAACTTAAGATGAAACATCGACTCTGTACACAACCAAAACGGTAAACGTGGCGAACAATTTATGTTTTCGCAATGAAATGTTTTTCTTTCTGGAATAAAACATATTTCTATTTTTCGAACTACTTGTACCAAATACTTCTGATCATACGCGAAATTCACCTTAACAAAAAGACCAAGATCTAGATGAAGAGCTCAAATTGTAATTAGTTTATAGCGATTTACAGAGCTATCAGTATTATTCGTATTGCAGCTACTAATGAATGATACTGGTGCAAAATGCACCTTTCCTTCCTTTGCATTCCCTTCTTGTTTTCCTTCATTCATTGTTGAATCCCCAACGTATCTGCAAAACGAAGACAATAAACACAGTAAGGTGAAAGCGCCAATGATACGTACAGTAAGATACCTTGCTATTGTTTGGAAAAACCAATCGCCAAACATTACAGCATGAATTTACGACTTTAGTTTTTATGTCTTATTAGGTACCTTGAGTTAAACCAAAATAATACACAGATTGTTATAACTTGTGAATATTAAGAAAGTGAAAAGCTGGTTTTCTTACATTGGCCCAGAATTCGTTGACAAGTTTAAATGTTGTCCATATCGCAGCTGCAATATCTGAAAAAGAAAAACATAATTGACACTGAAGCTGCAAAAGGCAAAAAATGTTTCTATTTTATAAAAGCTTATACAACAACTGATACTTTCTCTCCCACTGCCAAGTAGTTCGAGAAACCTCAATGCAAATGTGCAGAAGGCCAAAACTCCCACCAATGTCGAATTTGCAATAAACCAAGAAAAACCCATACCGAATTTGTAATAGCAACAATTCGCTGCGAGTACTCGCAAACACACCTGGTATCTCTACCAAGTAGTTCGAGAAACCTCAATGCAAATGTGCAAAAGGCCAAAACTCCCACTCATGTCCAATTTGCAATAAACCAAGAAAAATCCACACCGAATTTGCAATAGCAAGAATTCGCTGCGAGTGCTCGCAAACACACCTGGTATCTCTACCAAGTAGTTCGAGAAACCTCAATGCAAATGTGCAAAAGGCCAAAACTCCCACCCATGTCCAATTTGCAATAAACCAAGAAAAACCCATACCGAATTTGTAATAGCAACAATTCGCTGCGAGTGCTCGCAAACACACCTGGTATCTCTACCAAGTAGTTCGAGAAACCTCAATGCAAATGTGCAAAAGGCCAAAACTTCCACCAATGTCGAATTTGCAATAAACCAAGAAAAACCCATACCGAATTTGTAATAGCAACAATTCGCTGCGAGTGCTCGCAAACACACCTGGTATCCCTACCAAGTAGTTCGAGAAACCTCAATGCAAATGTGCAATAGGCCAAAACTCCCACCCATGTCGAATTTGCAATTAACCAAGAAAAACCCATACCGAATTTGTAATAGCAACAATTCGCTGCGAGTGCTCGCAAACACACCTGGTATCCCTATCAAGTAGTTCGAGAAACCTCAATGCAAATGTGCAAAAGGCCAAAACTCCCACTCATGTCCAATTTGCAATAAACCAAGAAAAACCCATACCGAATTTGTAATAGCAACAATTCACTGCGAGTGCTCGCAAACACACCTGGTATCCCTACCAAGTAGTTCGAGAAACCTCAATGCAAATGTGCAAAAGGCCAAAACTCCCACCCATGTCCAATTTGCAATAAACCAAGAAAAACCCATACCGAATTTGTAATAGCAACAATTCGCTGCGAGTGCTCGCAAACACACCTGGTATCTCTACCAAGTAGTTCGAGAAACCTCAATGCAAATGTGCAATAGGCCAAAACTTCCGCCAATGTCGAATTTGCAATAAACCAAGAAAAACCCATACCGAATTTGTAATAGCAACAATTCGCTGCGAGTGCTCGCAAACACACCTGGTATTCCTACCAAGTAGTTCGAGAAACCTCAATGCAAATGTGCAATAGGCCAAAACTCCCACCAATGTCGAATTTGCAATAAACCAAGAAATTGTAATAGCAACAATTCGCTGCAAGTGCTCGCAAACACACCTGGTATCTCTACCAAGTAGTTCGAGAAACCTCAATGCAAATGTGCAAAAGGCCAAAACTTCCACCCATGTCGAGAGGTTTGTCCAATACTGTCGACTGGAATCCAGTGGTATCCCCTTGCTTTCCATTGGAAAACCGGAAGTCTAGTGGTACTGTTGACTGGAATCCAGTCGTATCTCCGTGTTTTCCATCGGAAAACCGGAAGTCAAGTGGATGAGATGGATGAGGGGGTAGAAAGTCGTTCCGATGGAGTCCATCGGATCCATTGGAAACGATTAGATTCCGATGGAAAAGTACATTTTCTATTCGTGAGAGACTTAGGAAAATTCCACTCATATTGGATGAGGGCGTAGAAAGTCGTCGTTCCGATGGAGTCCATCGGATCCATTGGAAACGAAAAGATTCCGATGGAAAAGTACATTTTCTATTCGTGAGAGACTTAGCAAAATTCTACTCATGTTGGATGAGGGTGTAGAAAGTCGTTCCGATGGAGTCCATCGGATCCATTGGAAACGAAAAGATTCCGATGGAAAAGTACATTTTCTATTCGTGAATGACTTAGGAAAATTCAACTCATATTGGATGAGGGGGTCGAAAGTCGTTCCGATGGAGTCCATCGGATCCATTGGAAACGAACAGATTCCGATGGAAAAATAGATTTTCTATTCGTGAGAGACTTAGAAAAATTCCAGTCATGTTGGACTGAGGGGGTCGAAATTAGAAAAATCTTAGAAACGGATGCTTATTACAGATTACATGTACCACCGTTCAGTATAATCGTAGAACGCAGTCGTAGAGTAGAAGAATGGGACGATCGGAAGCATCTGTAGTCGAAGTAGCGCGCTTGTTTCAGGTCATTGCTTAATCAACGAACTATATAACCCGTGTGTAGCGTGCTTGTGTTGGGTCATGGCTTAAAGAACGAGGTATATTGCATGTGTAGCGTGCTTGTCTCGGGTCATGGCTTAAAGAACGAGGTATATTACATGTGTAGCATGCTTGTCTCGGGTCATGGCTTAAAGAACGAGGTATATTACATGTGTAGCATGCTTGTCTCGGGTCATGGCTTAAAGAACGAGGTATATTACATGTGTAGCATGCTTGTCTCGGGTCATGGCTTAAAGAACGAGGTATATTACATGTGTAGTGGATCCGATGGACTCCATCGGAACGACTTTCGACTCCCTCATCCAATATGAGTGGAATTTTCCTAAGTCTCTCACGAATAGAAAATGTACTTTTCCATCGGAATCTTTTCGTTTCCAATGGATCCGATGGACTCCATCGTAACGACGACTTTCTACGCCCTCATCCAATATGAGTGGAATTTTCCTAAGTCTCTCACGAATAGAAAATGTACTTTTCCATCGGAATCTAATCGTTTCCAATGGATCCGATAGACCCCATCGGAACGACTTTCGACCCCCTCATCCATCTCATCCACTTGACTTCCGGTTTTCCGATGGAAAACACGGGGATACGTCTGGATTCCAGTCAACAGTACCACTAGACTTCCGGTTTTCCAATGGAAAGCAACGGGATACCACTGGATTGTTTACACTTCCGTTTTTATCTTGTGACTAGTCTCCCGGTAACTCAAGTGGACTCGACTGTACTTCCGGTTTCATTTTTCGACTAGACTCCGTTGGACTCCAGGTTTTGTCCACTGGAATCTAGTCGAGAGTATAAACCCATACCGAATTTGTAATAGCAACAATTCGCTGCGAGTGCTCGCAAACACACCTGGTATCCCTACCAAGTAGTTCGAGAAACCTCAATGCAAATGTGCAAAAGGCCAAAACTCCCACCCATGTCCAATTTGCAATAAACCAAGAAAAACCCATACCGAATTTGTAATAGCAACAATTCGCTGCGAGTGCTCGCAAACACACCTGGTATCTCTACCAAGTAGTTCGAGAAATCTCAATGCAAATGTGCAAAAGGCCAAAACTCCCACCGATGTCGAATTTGCAATAAACCAAGAAAAACCCATACCGAATTTGTAATAGCAACAATTCGCTGCGAGCGCTCGCAAACACACCTGGTATCTCTACCAAGTAGTTCGAGAAACCTCAATGCAAATGTGCAAAAGGCCAAAATTCCCACCCATGGCGAATTTAGAACTTGCAAAAAGTTGATGCAAATGCTCGCAGAAAAGCTACTACAAACACTACCGAGAAGTGCGGGACAAAACCTCATTTCAGCGTATGTGAAAGAGAATAAGTCGATCTTGAAGGGTATAGTCAGTATTGGTGTGCAAACAAGTAATTGCTACCTCTATAAAGGTTGCTGGAGACTTGTGACATTGTTCTGGTTCCGGGTATTTGTGTAGTCCATGTGGATCCTTCCAGATGTACACATTTCGCGGATCCCAGCACGCAAGCTCGATAGTTAATACTTTTCAAGTACTACTACTTTAGTTTAGTCAAACAGAAAGCTTCTTTATACAAAGTTCCGAAATCGACAATACTGATTTTGTTTACTTCTATTTTCTATTGCCTTCGGTTGGTAAGCAGTTCATTTTGTTCCATTCGTTAATAGTGTTTTCGTTTTTAACTATACTCCATGCTTACTATACTAAACTGGTTGAAATGCAGATACCCGTAGCCCTTAATAGTTATGTTTTTTGTAGTAGTTATCTAACAACGAACATCAGCTAGTCTGAATAAAAAAATTACTTCCATGCACTTCTTGTTGCTTGCTTCACTGTTGTGCTGGATCATTGGAATTACAACAGCACAGTTGAAAAAGATGTAGAAATAATTTCAACTCGGACAAATTGAAATTGGCAGACAACATTTGTAAGTCCCCGAAACCTCCGGATTTGTCCTTTCTGTCATGACGTACGTCAATTTTTGCTTCAAGCAGATCTAGGCCAATGTTACCTGTCACTTTCAAAAGGTACTTCGAAAATAACATCAGGAGCAATAACTGTGTAAACTACAAAATGTAGATTGAACATGAGATTCTTAGGCCAGGTTCAAACGTCGCACTTTTGCCGTATCGAATTTAATTCAACCATTCAAGTTTGGCAGAAGTTAGACGTCTGAATCGGCTGTCGAACTTCTGCCGCATCTTCGACTGAGTCAGTTGAATATTCGACAGAAGTTCGACAGTCCTTTTATACGTCGAACTTCACATGTGCTGAATTAAATGCATAAATTATTTTTAATTATTTTTAATGATGTTTTAACCACAATTCTACATTTTTTCCTAAATGTCATGCGCGGATCGGAAGACACGATTGGGAGAAGCAAAATGGCGGAGTCGGCGGGAAACACAAATATGTGAAGTAGTTCTTGTTTTTCGCGGACAGAGTATACACTTGTTTAAAATGCGGCTATTTCTATTGCATGAAGTGTTCTGTGTTTGAAAATGATGAGGACACTATAGGATGGAGGAAAGGGAAATCTGTGGCGTATTGTGAAGTATGTTTTGAGAAGATGCTGAAAAGCAAACAAGACTCAGAAGAATGTGGTTCAAGATGTAACAATGTCTGCTGCATTAGTAATCTCTCCTTGTTACTTGAAAATATCTCTTCAAAATGAACAACCTTCGTTTCCGAGCTGGTACGTCCGCCATATTGCTTTCCACCTTTTCCGCTGACTGACGGTACAGTGGACTCAACATTACATAAACGCGGCAAATTTAAATTCGACGTTTGAATCAACAGTCGAACTTTTGCTGAACTTAAAGTGGTAATATGATCACAATTTTGCACTTCTCTATCTCTTCAGTTTTGGAAAGTAGACGTGCTGAATACTCACCATGCCAAATTTAAAGTTCAAATTCTAACGGGAAGTGCAGTTACTTTAAACTTAAAGTTCAGCTTCGGCTTGCCGCTGTCACAGTGATATGTGTTCCCCGAACACATATCACTAGCGATATGTGTTTCTCCTCAAAGATGGCGGCCAGTGATATGTGTTTCCCTTCCCCCCCGCCCCTCCCATCCAAAGTCCAAATTCCCGCACGAATTATGCTTTTCGCTGCGAGGACAAATTCTAAACTAAATAAAATGCCGACATTGGCAAAACTTAACCTACCCGAGGGTAGGTCACCTACCCTCGGGTTAAATCGGTTTTAACCAGCTTTCGAACAACCGGGCCTGAAAACGGCGAATTTAAGCGATTTGAAGAGTTTTGCATCGGACGTTTACCTGAGCGTATAGTGGAGAGACAAGGGAGGAAAGCTTGATTTTGGATCGGTCCAGCGCCGAGCCGATTTCACCAAGAAATTCCCATCGCACAGCTTCCAAACCCCGCACCAGGCAAGCTGAAACCCAGAGGTTTCTTCTCGTACCATTACATTTTAAATCCGTCCAAAACTCGAAGCGCTAGACCCCAAATAATATCGAGAAATCCAGCATTCGAAGCTCGATAGAGCCGCGGCTGGTAAAATGTGTGCCGGCCTCCAACAGTCACGCTGGATGATAACAAACAATGCCCTTTCATAAATTCGTCCCGGGGGAGGGGAAGCAGGGGCAAATATTAAACAGCAACTTTCTACTGACGAACTGATAACGCATGGAATGCGTGATAGTCTTGAACAAAGGCGATTCATGTCGTCGGTTTAATTTACCCGGGGTTAACCATTCAAATAAAAACGCACAACTGTACCGATATGTCACAAATAAAATCGTCGGTTTTATTGGAAACATGCTTATATTAGTTTGGTGTGGTTTGAGATGCACCCCAGGGGGGGGGGGGGTACTCAGGTATATTAGTGACGGGGAGGTGCGAAGACCTTTTTTGGGTTTGAAATTAGCGATCTGAAGACTTTTTTGGGTTAGAAAAAAATGGTGTCTTTTTTTGGTGAAATATTTTGGTAAGAACTTTTTGGGGGGTGTTGACTAAAAGCGAAGCCCAGGCTTCTCATTTTCATGTCACACAATTGTATCAGTTTCATGTACAAACGTAAACTACATGCAAATGACAAGGAGACTTCCTGTTTTAGCGGTTTTTTTGATGTGCATTTTTCTAACTTTTTTTATGCAGGAAAAACAATGGACTTTTTGGGGGTTACGTTCTGGGCCGTTGGTCTTTTTTGGGTCTGGTTTTGGCCTGATAGGACTTTTTTTTTGGTCTAACAATTTGGCCTCATTCGCACCTCCGCGTCACTAATATACCCGAGTACCCCCCCCTCCCCCTCCCCTGGATGATGCACACACACACACACACACACACACACACACACACACACACACACACACACACACGAAAGATATTTGGTACGGACGTCGCGTGGCATGAAAGTTTTGGCGGAAAGATCCTATTTCAACGGCATCGTGGATTAGATATAGAAAGTCGTTGCATATAAAATAATCATGATTCTGCGAATGTTTGAAACGTGAAATTGAGACAGTTGAAAGAAGGGATTGCGCTACTTAATATATAGTTACATGTATTTTATTAGCGGCACCTACCTCAGTGTTACCACGATCGCGACCCATGGCTGACAACTGTCCGCTAGGAGTGGATTTCAGTTCTGGATTTTCTTCAGCTTTCTGACAAATTCGGCCAGGCGAGTTTACTCGTTCTTGCCGTTAAAAAAACTGAAACAAGAAATGAAAAACATAAGCTTTCACAAAAGACCAAACAGCGGCATTTGTAAACCCTTGTTCGATCAGTTCTTGTTTCTCCGTCTAATTTAACTAAGAAATTCAAAAAAGCAACTGACAAGAGAGTCACAGTTGAAAGTCGCACTTACTCTTATGTGATTTTTCCATGGCTCTGAACTGGATGAAAACTCCATGTACGACTGAAACAGCAAAGTTTTTGGCTGGATCATTTTAAAACGAACTCCGGCCCGCGCGCTATGGGCCATTCCATTTAATATCCGCACCCCCCCCCCCCCCCCCCCCCTATTGAGGGGTAATTATGAATTTTACCCCTTTGGAAAAAAAAGATCAAAGTGCCGACACATTTCCCCCTTCAGAAAAAGGAAGATGTTGTTGATTGATCAAAGGTTCCGACAAAGTTACCCCTTCAGAAATGACTCTTGAACCCCCTCCCCTCCCCCTAGGATTTCCCTACCCTTCAATAGGGGGGGTGCGGACATTAAATGGAATGGCCCTATCTACAAACTGAAGTTAATTGAACTGAATTGAATTGAATGGAACTATTGTTTTCTGTCAGATCGTTGCGTGACGAGAGCGTCGTATAAGTTTGACAGAAGCCAGAAACACTGGCTAAAAGCAAAGTTGGTGTGACTCTTTCAATAATTCATTGTGTGATTCCAAGATGCACTAAAAACTGTTTTTTAAATGTCATCTGACACAGTTCAGGGCAGTTTATGTCACTGACAGCCAGGAAAAACAATCTGAGCTTTTTTATTCAGCCAGGAACAATGTCTTAATCATATTCTCTTCAAGCCACACGCGGTTAAATCATGTTAAATCCCAGCCAGATCACTCTCCAGCGTTTAATTTCCCAGCCAGCTCCAAAACAGCCTGCAGAGCGGCTTTTTTGTGGAGCGGCTTCGTTGGGTACTCCTGTTTACAAACGGGAATAGAAGTGGTGTGCAAAGCATACGAAACTTTCCGCAATAACAACCCTCTGATACCTACACGTTTTCTTAAATGAAATGCTTGTTTTAAGCCTAAAGGAAAATTCGTTTCAGTTCAATGGCGAAAAATTATCTCCAAACTCATGGAACCGCTATGGGAACAAAAGTGGCAGTGTCATTTGCAAATATTTTCATGGCGGAAATTGAAACAAGAATAATTAAACAAAGCAATACGAAACCAATAGTATGGAAACGCTACATTGACGACATTTTCTCCCTTTGGGACACCAATATACAAGAAGTCAAACTCTTTATTGATCAAGTTTATAGACTCCACCCTACCATTAAATTTACAGCTGAAGTATCAGAGGACAAAATAACTTTCCTTGATACAGTTGTATTCAAAGGGGAAAGGTTTAAAAGCGAATCCATCCTGGACGTCAAGACACACTACAAACCGACTGGAACCTTTCAATATACACACTTTACCTCTTGTCATCCTCCAGGCGTAAAAAGAGGTTTTATCAAAGGCGAAGCAATTAGACTGCTGAGAACGAACTCTTCAAAAACAACATTTGAAGAGTGCCTCTCTAACTTCAAACTACGCCTTATCGCGCGTGGGTATCCAAAAACAGTCATAGAGAGGTCACTATCAGGAGTTAATTTCGCCTTTAGACAGTCGGCCTTGCCTTTTATCACTACGTACCACCCAGCAGTGCAAAATCTCAAACAAATAGTGATGGACAACTGGAGTTCTATACAAAAACAGCCACTGCTAAAAACCATTTACAAGAAACCTCCGATAATATAAAACAAAAGGGGCAAATCCCTCAAAGACACGCTCGTACGAGGAAAAATCTGAAGGCTCCAATGCGACGCAAACGTAACCCCACAAAGGGAATCAGTGTAGGCGTGCCATTTACCATTACCCTGGGTGCCAGAGGTTTTTATTTTTTAGTGAAAACGGCGAATTTGAGCGGCGAAGCCGCGACAACGAGGCGCAACGCGCCGAGAAAAAATACTGCAGATTCAGGTTGAGCGTTTAACGGTCTGAGTTGTCGCGTTCGTTGTAACGGTTGGTTGATTGCGTTGCGAGGCAAAATGACAGCCGTTGCTAGGCGGGAATGACGACGTTCTTTCTTTCTACAAACGCGCTGTATTCTAGGCTCATCAGGCCTTCCTCAACAAAAAATACTAGAGTTATTATTTTTGTAGAATAGTAGGAGTATTCTATCTTGATTTCAATCGCCATGATACTGGTAAGATCCAAGACGCGAATAACTCTTCTAGAAAAGAAATCGCTAGACGAGCGACAACATGCTTTTTCCCAGACAGAATGTCGTCATTCCTGCCTAGCAACGGCTGTCATTTTGCCTCGCAACGCAATCAATCAACCGTGACAACGAACGCGACAACTCAGACCGTTAAACGCTCAACCTGAATCCGCAGTAAAAACCTCTGGGCACTCGAGTACACAACCTCATTTCCATGCGATTTGTGGATCGGATATCTCACCAAACCGGTTTTAAACCTTTGGGACCAAAGCGTGTCTGTTTGTTTACATTAAATCTAACAGCTGACATGTTTAAAACGCGGTCGAGACAGAAATATTAAATCAAAAAAGATACATCGATGACATTTTTTCACTGTAGAGTGTCGAGAAAAAGGAGATAGAAGATTTTATTGTCCTTGCAAACAAACATTAATCTCAGACAAAGAAGTAAACTTTATGGATACAACCGTTTTCAAAGGCGAGAGATTAAACAAACAAAGAATCCTTGATATCCGCACACAATTAATCCAGTACACCTATTTCTCTTCCTGTCACCTACCAGTGGTCAGCGAAATCGTTCAGCGAGAATACCTGCAACTCCAAAGCACGCCTCCGTGCTAGAGATAAAAATTTTCCTCGTTCAAACAAAACTCTAAAGGTCACACTCCACGATAACACGAATTAATAAGTCGTGTCTGGCCTGTCAACACCTCTTTTCAAGACATCCTTGCGCTGAATAAATTAGTTCTCTGATATTTTGAAAATTTGGATACTAAAGAGTAATCCACAGCGTTTCTCAAAGATCGCAAAAAGCCATGATCTCTATCTACGTCCGCCATTGTTGTTTGTGTGGCTTCACTTTGGGAAACCGGTTTTTCACGCGCCCGTTGCGAATTGTTTCGGTCCAGCCAATCGAAGTTGCTGTTGCATCGTTAACTCTCGGTAGAGTCTGGAAACAAGTAGGAGAACCAATCAGCGACCTAGTTCAGATTCTGAACTAGATCCTCGCATGGAAATGAGGTTGTATATTCGAGTGACCAGAGGTCCGTCTCGCGAGCTTCTTCTAACCTTTTATGCGGTTAATTTCACTCATGATATTCAGAGAACGGACCTCTGGATCCAGGGTGATTTACCATCTATTCACTGGTCAAAAATGGTTTTTAAGTATTACACCTTTTTTTAATTAGTAAATGACAAACAAAGCAATATTTGTCTGAAAAAAAAACATTCGTGCAGAGGGTTTCACCTGCAAAAAAAAATTCTGCACAAACAATGGGCGAAAAAAAAAATTCGTGCAAGCTGAAAATCCCCCACACCCCCCATCACTTTTCTAATGGTCCGTCCCTTAGTAAGTATGTGTTGTAGTATAGTTTTAGCTGTCTATTTCTGCTCTGGCTTCTGAAAGGGACACCACGATTTATTTGATTTATTTTTAAATAAATGTGTCTATCTATCCAGTTAGAATGAATGAACTTTATAGCTTTTTCCTGCAAGTGTACATAAGATTGATGTTAAGGCTTAATCGATTTTTAAGAAATTTGTTAATAAAGGATATTTTTTACGTCTATCTATCCAGTAATTAACAGGCAACGAAAATGTTGTGAACTTGAAAAAAGTTAGGCGAAGACTCTGGTGCTCCTTCTCCTACCCCCCCCCCCCAACCCCCACCCCCTCCTCCCACACGCACTACAAATAAACCCTTCAAAATATTTCTTCTACGCTTTTTACAGGATTTTGCTCTCGGAATGACCATCAACATCGATTTAGAACCACGCTGCTAAAGGAATGGCTCCGAGAGCAGTTTCTGCTGGGACTATAATAATTAAAAACGTGGTTAAATCAGAAATTCTATATCTCGGGCCAAGCCTCCTGTAAAGCTCTCTCCACTCTGCAAGCACCTAAATGAAAACAGTTTTTTTGCTTTACGAGACAAAATGGCCGACACTACCAACTGAAAAGTACAAAGAGGAACAATGGTTACTAAGGCCGGATATGGCTCTTCCTCGATCTTGCTCAACAAAGCGATAGCCAAAGCGTAACTTAAAACTGTTCCAGACAAGTATTTTGAAGACCTGAAAAACATCTGAGAAAAATTGGCTACCATGCAACCGATAATAATGTCACCTGCACCAAGAAATACGTGTTCTTCCTGCGGGCCCAGCTTAAATGTGAAAATCGTTGGAAGTTCCCATTCGTTATTAACTTCAAGCGCGTTACACAGCACCGTCTCACAATCTCCTGCGCTGAATAAGGAAGGAAGGCTTCGAGACAGCAGCTTTACTAAGCATATATCGTACACAACTGCAATCCATAGGAACATTTGCAGCGAGGGAAAGTTTCGAAAATGTACATGACTGACCAACAGCGAGAACAACGCGATAACCATGTTATTCATAACCCAGCGAAGCGTAGTGGATGCGCTGGCAATCCAAGCTATGGAGAATAGACCACCGAAACACAGAGCTAAATGTGGTTGGAACCATTGAAGAAATGCAATTAAAATGCAGAATAAAACGGTGATGTGCTGAACAAAGATCATAAGGTATGGATGCGACTGAAAGAGGATAACCGACACGGCCATCAATACGAAGTATATTGTGTAGAAAAAGAAGCGTCGCAAAGTAGCGCCCAAATGCGATTTGATCATTTCGTGACCACTTGCTGATTCGTTCTCTTTTCCTGCCGAAGGAACTATCTCGTTTACCGGTCCAGTAAGTTTCATCCTCCGTCGCGTTATTTTCCCGTACCACGCGCTAATAAAAACCAGCATACTGGTAGTAATGTCCAACAGCCAAAAGATGACAGAACGATATAACATTTTAGCCACCTGATTGACCTGAAGGGGGTACGAGACAATACTGATCTTCCGATAGCGTGATCCACGCGTTATTTTGACTGTGTGTTTACAGTTTAATCGCGTTTTACCTGCAACTGTTTAAAATGCAATTTTTGTTTTTGAAGTCTCAAGCAAAGAATAGTAATTTATGGCTTTGTATTTCGTTGCGAATCAACTGCGAAGCCGCCGCGGAACGCATTGTCATCTGTTAACCTATTGCCAGGCAATTTCAACTCTCCTCGAAGTATTCCAATTGTATCGCTTTTCTGTCTTTTCTCGGCTCTAAACTTGACTTCCTTAGCCGAATCTTCAATTTGCTTAGCAAATCTTGCTCACTGCTTAGTTTTGATAAAAAAAATTGTCAAACCACCTGTGAGAAAACCTGGAGGAACAGGTGGAGGCTTGTGAACAGTGATTTGACGGAGCTGATCATGAAAAGGAAAACAGCGAAAAAAATTTCAATAGAGCAGTGAGAGCTAGGCTTTTACACAAGTTGTTCGGATATCTCTCAAAAGTTGCCCCAAAAATTTTCAAAAGTTGCCCAAAAGTTGCTCATTTCACGAAAAAGTTGCTCAAAAGTTGCTTTTTATCAACTCAAAAAAATCAGTTTCTACTAAAAAGTTGCTCGAAAGGCCAAAAGTTGCCAAAAAGTTGCCGAGCAACTTGTGTAAAAGCCTAGTGATAGCGCTAAATCCACATAGGTGTGGGGAATATCCAACCAGAAGTCACGTGGTACAGAAATGCAACGGTTTCAGCAACTTGTCTCGCAACGATTTCGCGTGTTGCGGAGAATGTTACACGGTTGGTCCGTGCAACTTGTTTCGCAACGCGGTTGCAAGACAAGTTGCAGAAACAATTGCACTGTGTAACAGCACCTTTAACAACGGACTTTGAAGTTTTCGCTCAAGAATAAAAATACAACAAATGAAAGCCGCGAAGGTTATAAAAATTCGACATGCTCAGTAATCTTACCTCAAATTGTCCAACTTCTCCATGGAGTAATGGCCTTTTCGATTTTTTTTTTTCGCATAGTTCTTGTTTGTTCTTAAATCAAAACCGTCACTTCGCTCCGCATGGGAAACACCCGAACAACTTCGTTTCTAGGTTTTTTCCAGCCATTTTAGTTCCCTTAGACCCCAGGACTGGCTAACCTTTGCTTACATATATGGAGATGGCCATAGACGCGTCTTTCGAGCTTCGCACGACGGTTCAGAGCTGTTTCCTGCGCAGTGGGTTTTATGGGTTAACACCTAGTGCTTAGCTTCCGCGCCTCGGGTTCGAAAAAAAAAGCTCTTGATTACCAGAAGACTTTACGAATGCTGCCATTAATCCTGAATTGAAAGCTTTGCGCACAAAATATTTGGTGAGAAAACACTCGAAAAGACACAGGATTATTTAATGTGAGCAATGTAAGTTTTTGTTTAGATAAATAAAACTTTATTTAATCTAAATACACTTTCCTTTCCTATATAGCAGGCTATAGCCCAAGCTATTATGGCGCTTTATCAAAACTGACAGGTCGGGCCCGGCGGTCAATTCGTATTTCTTAGCGCCCTTAGCCCTCTGCCCTTAGCCAATGTTGACAATTCGTTATAAACCCGATGATTGGGGGGGGGGGGTACTCTGCAAATGTTTGGGTGGAGGTGTGCCGCTGGGAATCTAAGACCCTCAACGTATACTAGACCGTTTCAGCTGCATTTTTCAATCTATTCTAAACTAAACACCGAGAAATCCTACCCTATCCTAGACTTATTGCAGAATCGCTATTCCTCCCCCCCCCCCCCCCCCCGGGGAGGGGGTATAGATACAACTGATGTCGTGTTAGAAGCTGTCAGGGACGAGGCTAAACTCACAGCGCCCTTCACAACAAAACCGGAAGTTCTTTTAGTTTCCGTGAAAAGCGAAATGAAATTTAAGGAGGGGCTGAAACGTGCCCTTTCTGGATTATTTGTTCTTTGCATAAGAATAAAATTTTCAAGATGGACTAAAACGCCCCTTCCTACGCATCAAGTTTTCCTTCCCAAAGTGATTGATCGTGAGGTTTAAGTCGTCATGCTGACCGCTGACAGCAGTATCGCATCGAGTTCTACACGTACTCAGGGCTCTAGTAAACGAAAACATACGGAAGTTAAACTGGCTTTTGAAATGATTAAATAATCAACAGACATAACAACAGAGGGAAAAGAAACAGGCAAACTGATCCTCGCGGTAGAAAAACAGAAGCAGAAGCAAATAAAATAAAATAAAAGTGGAATATAATAGTGCCCAATATTTCGCTTTTGAACTGACAAAGCTTCTTCGGGCGCTTTTATATTTGCTTCTGCCGGCTTCTGTTTTTCTGCCCAAGGATCAGTTTGCCTGTTTCTTTTGTTTCACTTCAAGTATTAATACTGATCTAGGTCTGGAAACTCAGATCTGGCCATTGTGCATTCTGTTTCTTTTTAACAGAGACAGTCATGTACCGTCATTAAAATGATTTACCATGTGGGCAGGGGCACAATCCCCTGTCCCTCCTTAACCGTTTTCTTATAGAGCCTTTGCCGGGAGCTTTAATAAGCTTCTGGTGTTTGCACATGACGTAATAAAAATTAAAAAATCTAAAGTATACATCCTATAAAGCTGTTTCTAACATGGTATGTGGATACCAGTGTTAAAATCTTTCACAACAAGTCTCACGCCCGTTTCTAGTTCTGCCACTATACTGAACTGTCAGACCAAAAGGTAACCAGGAGGGCAGGGGAGAGCATTACTATCGGGCACGGAAACCGCGGATACTGAGTTTTGCCCTGATTGGCAACTGAGCTCGGAAATGGAGTTTATTGGGTATTATTCGGCCTCAGGGAAAAGCGCACTAATATTTCAATGTTACAGCGTGTCTAATATCAGTCACGTGTTATCTTTATTTACGTGTCCAAGTCCAAAGTGTTCAATTTAGTTGCCAGTTTAAGTTTCAGCAAAATTAACCAATTGAAACCTTCCTCTTCTCTACTCGCCTTCCGGGTTCAAGAACATCCTTCAGACATCCGGCTTTTTTTTTCTTTTTCGGATATCAAACACCTAAAATAATACTACCTTTACCTTTCACTTTAACATGTTTATAAAAATAAGGCCAAACTCGTGCCTAATATCAGTCAAGTGTTATTTTTGATTTGAGAGTTAATATCCGGGGCATTCGATGCTCAGAATTGTCAGACTCTTGTCAGTTTGAGTTTTAACCACTTTCAGTCCATGGTCAAAATCAACCAAACCCCTCCTTGGCTTTGATAAAGCTTTCTATTTAACCCCTTTAGACCCGCATGATATCATCCTTATCTTTAATAAATGCATTTGTTTATAGTTATGCCGGCCAATATTGTTCAGCGGATTTTTGATATACGCTGGAACGCGCGTGATAACTCTGTTCAGTGCAGATAAGTTCAGAACTTTTTTAAAATTTAAGCTCTTTGTTTTCTCCTTCCTAATTTGTCGCAATGTCTCTTGCTACAGTGTAATATTAAAGGGATGAAAAAAACTTTTGCAGAAGAAAAAAAAACATATCGTGCACACTCCGCCGGGAAACGACGTAAAAAATATACTCGGAAAACTAGAGAATAAAAATTCATGCATAACATTAAGTCTAAAAAAAAATGCGCCAATTTGCCCTTCTCAAGCGAAATGTTCTTCAGAAAACACAATTCCAATAGCACTTATAGCCATTCATCCGGATGGTAACCGCCGCCTCAGTTTAGTGTCACTTGATCTGGAAGTAGTATTATTAGTTTCGATCCGGTAACCACTGTTTTCCTTAGCGAAACCGCCAATGGATCAAACCGACAGCAATCTGCCAAAATCGTTTCCGTTTATGGTTCACCAGTATCGCCATCATAGGAAACAAAAGTTCTGGCCAGTGTAGAGTGCTGGCCGTGTTTGGGAGGTTTCAATTAGAGCCGGGATTTGAGTAAGTGAATAAGAGGTCGGGACAAGAAAGCCGTTGTTGAGAGGTGGCCGTTGTAGAGTGGTGGCCGTTGTAGAGAGGTGGCCGCCAAAATAGAGGTTCAACCGTATTTCCGTAACAATTCTGATCTGAAGCCGCACCCAAAATTAAACTGGCAGGATAAATAATACGCAAGAGAGTACAACTGAAACGACGACAGCTGTTTAAGAAGGAGTATTCTTTGTCTTCTTTCAAACACCGAAAAATTGAAGTGCTCCATGGCCATTTCTCTTGAACACCCATGAATCGGTTAGGAATACCCTTTACAAATGCATCAATATCTAAGGAAATCTAACGGATTAAAATGGTCTGGATATATAGTGAGAGGTCCAAGGTATATCAAATTAAAATCTGTAAATTATTGTCGTTATTAGCTGTTATTCTACTGAACAGTACCAGCTTATTAGAGTCTAGCAAGCGTTAACTTTGAGTACACGTATCGCCAGGATTCTGTCTTTGAATAAAAAAACATCCAGCCCCCTCAATACTGAAGCCTTTTATTAGAACTTCCTCTATTGTTTTCCTCGAGTCATTTTCTTTTTGAAAAAATATTTGTGCCATGCCCACTCATATTATTTTTGTAGCATACAGCACATGCTAATTACAATGAGACAATATTGGTCCCTCAGCTAATCTGAAACGAATGGCACACCGGCTGGCACACCTTACATCTTTTAAATTACAATAACAATCGCGCATCGGCTTTCGCAAACTCTAACAGACTCCATTCACTCTCCATTGAGTTCTTTCGAAAGCTCTTTCGAAACCAAAAGAAAAATCTCAAATTTCGTTTTGTAATATATATAAAAACAGACGAAAAAAAAGGTACCATGCAAAAGGCTGCCGAAAGAGGTTTCATTTAAATGGTCACACCATTGGATTTTATTGACAGACGCAAAAGTTAGAACTGAACATTCAATAAATGACTCTGGGATTTTCTCTCCTTCCTTTTTTTTGAAAATAACAATGATTTTTCAGCAATATCAGCGTATGAGACCGTATGACAACAGCTACCTGGATGCTAAAATGATCTAAAATGTCATTCATTCGATTCTCAAAATACAGACGATATTTAAACAGGAAGTGGATTTTCTTTTCAGCCCGTTAAAGGTCACCTGAACATATTATGCTTTCTACCCACATTGCGTGACGAGACAAATGACGGCTGCGTGGGAGACTACCCACACCAAGGCTCTAGGGGACTTTGTCTGAAAATTTCTGCGTTGGAGTGCATTAAATACCGCACAAGAAAACTGCCTAATTTAGGAATGCAGTACTGCTCTTTCTCTCCAGCTATCTGAAATTTTATCATTTTAACTCCCAGGTGCCAAATATAAAATTTCAAAAGCATCCCAAATTTCATTTTGCAAAATATTGTAAGACAAATGGTACCATGCAAAAGTACTGCTGAAGAGGTTTCACTGTTTGAATGGTCACACCATAGGATTTTGTCCACAGACTCAAAAGTTAGAGCTACACTACCTGACCAATCCATAACTGATTTCGGGGGTGAAAGGGTTCACAGTTGAGGCTCAGGAGATCCAGAATGATCGGATGTATGGTTGAGAATATAAGCTAATATAGTCATTGACCACAAAAATAATCACCACTGTGGGTTCACATGACCAGCATCAAGGACAAACGGACCGTTTTATTTCGCTGGAATATCTGTTCAGATGACTCAGTGACGAAAAAAGTTCGGCGAAGATTGTTGGAACTCATGAAATGATTTTACTTAGTTCAGATAAAAAATACAAACATATCGACAAAAGTATCAAATTAAAATTAAAAGGCCCCAGGATTCGAAAGTATTTCGGTGTGTGAAGTGGCAATTTCTTCTATAATTCAAATACATCTGTAACCTGTTTATGCCGCCCGCCCCGGCTGCGAATGACATCTCATTTCAGTCATGTGGGATCCCACGCCGCCATGCATGGCGATAACAAAATTAACTATAAATTTAATATGTGCACATCTTTTCTTTTTCGATCACACGCCATGACTGAAGACACTGATCAACTTGAAGCCAAACCCGCGATATAAAAGGCGGCTGGATTGTCCAACTCATGTAAATGAGCGAAATTTATTGTTCTTGCTCATTTGCATTAGATTTGGCGTGGGGCTTTGCCCTTTTTTACTGCAGGTTCGCCTTTAAGGAAAGCATTTATTATCGGTTAGTTGCTCGAGCAAAGTTTAAAATCTATCGGTGGTGCCTTGTGCACCGAGAAACGCCAACAAGACCAACAAGGACATCGAACAAATAGTTTCACAGTTTTCATAAACATCAGGGGTGGCGTAGCCCCACATTTTTAACGCCAATTGCGTCAAGCACCGGAAACCGAGTTTGAGAATGCCATGGCAACTGTTCCCGCGGTATTTCCAGTGTGGTCTGCAGTCTTGAATATTGAATACTGTAAAATATGACGAAAGCAAAAAATGATTCTGGTTTTCATCAGTATTTTTTCTTTTATTCCACTTAAATTTCTTTCCCTTTCGCCTGCCCTTTTACGCTTATTTTTACCAGTAGTGAGGTTCATTCTTAAAGCGAACTGAATGACTTTCGGTTGTACAGTAGAGAACACATTCAACATTTGTTGTCGTCGTTCAACGGAATGACCTACATGTATTTCACGACATTACTATTACACTGCACTGTTCAATAGATTTGTTGAGCAACAGTCTGTTGTGATCAACTTCTATTGAACCATGTATTAAAGTACCTGACACGTCTGAAAGCATATATTCCGAACATTTGGAATAGTGGAGCATAAAAGTGAAAGGTTACTTGTAGCCCGGGACACACGCAGGCCGTATTATACCAAAATACCAACCTAACAAGTTTTCTTAATTTCCTGTTGACACTAGAAAAAATGCTGAAAACAAACTGAGCTAGACAAGTATTCAAATACTGCTCATTAGCTTTGAGTATACATTGTAACAGCTTTGAAAAGCATACGGGAGTGAATAAACACTTAAATTACTACAAAAACAAAACTATACTCATGCAATAGCCTTAATTTGCCTGCATCCACACTCACAGACTCATAAGTGGTTAGAAATTACTTGACTGTACTTTAACCAACCCACTGGAAAATAGTTTAAGGCGGAGCACATGCCTTATGTTGCTATAAAGCCACCCTATACAGCATAATATAAAACATTGCCCCAGCGCTACTCAAAGTAACCTTCATGACACTCAGTTATTTCAAATTTTAATATTTGCCTGATGGCAAAAATCCATGGATACTATGAGACCTACAAAGAGTACCTCTTTTAAATAATTAGTAAAATGGGCAAGTCATTCAGTGAGAGCGACAAATTAACCAATATGTAATTTTAATATATGTGTTGTAATTCCGATATATCCGCAAAGTCGGAAAATTTGGCAGATAGGCAAGAAATTGACTGCGCGATACTGTGAAATTTTTCGACTTTGCGGAGTTGTGTTACAGATATATCGCTCTGAATCTTAGCCCTTTTACCAATTGTAAGGACCTATAAGGTGTTATTCCAGCAGCGTCGATGGATTTTTGATCAAAACTTGAAAAAAGAAACCCGAGATGATGACGGTCAGTTTGAATGAGCACATTGTAGAGTTTCATTCACACTCGAGTCAAAAGTACACTGAAATCCTGAAAGTGCAACACTGGACTTGCCACAAGTCCCTTCCAATACTCGTTTTCGCTAAGTTAAGTTCTTCGTTCGGAAGGGACGTCCTCGCGACTAACTTAATTCCGCGCGCAAATTTCGACCGAAAAAAAACGAAGGTCGACTTGTGGCAAGTCTAGTGCAACACTGGCATACTGTTGATCAGTTTTGTCTGGCTGGGATTTTGTTCACAAGACTCAGTCTAACCAGTGTAGCCAGATGGCCGATTTTTTATTATTGTCATGATGTTGCCGTAGCAGGTCGGACAGTTTAACTCAGACGCTCTTGAAAGGACCCAGCGTAGGCAGCAAAGTTTATATTACATAATTCAAAACTTATACATCACTTTTAAGTCACTTCTTCAAAAACAAGGCCTGGGGAGTCTGGGTAGGCACACTCTGCAACCCCCGCCAAAAAGTGTCGCTAGGGACTAGTCCCATCTTATTTAATGACTTATTCGGCGCCGGGACCAAAAACAAAATTCATTTGCCACACACTGAAAGCTCGAAGTTGTCGGAGGGTCATTTTTATTATATAGGAGCACTGGCCTACAATATTTGTTTCGTCCTTTGACAATTTTATACTAGTTTTGGTCATTTTGAGCCGGCTTCTTATAAGCCACTTTTGAGTAGCGTCAGAGCTACCGTACATACATACATACTTTATTACCTTTCCCCATGGGGGCTTTTCAAAGATAATTGTCATAATTACAACTAACAATAATAATAATCGCAAATATAAACTAAGTACATTATAATCATAAATATAAGTAATATTTACAAAAGATAAATTGAATTAATAGCCGGCCAAAGTACCGAAATATAGGCGGCAGTTTGAGACAAATCTCATGAGCATTAAATCAAGACAAATTAGGCGGTGGTTTGAGTTCAAATAGACGCCTGTACATTGCGGCTGGTAGCCGCCTTCTAGTGTAAACGTTTACGGTCTGTTTTTCTTTTGTAACAGGGCCTCCGTTGATAACAGTGTTTTCACACTGAAGGAGTCGTCTTTTATAAATATAATATATTATCAATCAGATCTGCCATAACAACATATTTGGACTTCAACTCCCAAACCACTTAAACCCGGAATTCCAAAATGTGTCCTCTGGTTTTTTAATGTTTTCCTTTCGATTTCCCCTGCAACTGAAATCTCTCAACTACCAGACTATCAGCACGTCGACAGAAAAAAAAAATTATTGTTGACTTGTTTCTTGAGATGGAATTTGTAATTTATTTTCGTAACAAGTGAAATAAAAAAAGATCCAGTCAAATATCAGAATCTGCCTCTAACTCATACACAGCGAGTATAGCTATTGTTCTTTGTGTTTGCATTACAAAAGTTCATCAAACTCGAAGAGGATGTAATTTTAGAACCTTCCGTTCGCTCTTCTCGGTTCGTGCGATTGCTTTTAAAAAAGACGTAAAAAGAACCGTGACAGTATTTTCAGAATTTAGCAGGCTTGAAATTGACCTCTCGATTCTCGACTTTTTCTACGTTTGTACGAGTTGTTGATCAAATGTTCGAAGAATCCACCACATTCTACAAGCTTCTATAAAAGTTCCGTGACAAAGTCACTTTACACAGGTGGGGTACGTATCTTGTTGTCGCTGCAGGTATCTCGTCATTAAATTAACAAGCTTATTAGAATCTGAATGTCCTCCACAAGTTTTCACTAGATTGAACGTAGCTACGAGGTGTAGTTTACATGATTACGTGTCTGTTCGAGAAGTTTTGAGAACTAAACAGCT
Organism: Cladopsammia gracilis; assembly: GCA_022457155.1. Taxonomy (NCBI): domain Eukaryota; kingdom Metazoa; phylum Cnidaria; class Anthozoa; order Scleractinia; family Dendrophylliidae; genus Cladopsammia; species Cladopsammia gracilis. Next base: position 274,072 of record JAJGOT010000052.1, on the reverse strand, counting down.
TTGAGCCCGTACCCTGCCCGAGGTGTGACACACAATCTCGCCATCAGTGACGTGTTTACTTACGTATGCTTCCGTCCACACCCATTATTTCCCCTTGAGTGGTTTTATTGTCGGTCGGCATGTAACGATGCCTTAGGTGCTCAGTCATTATCTCGATCTCCGGTTCAGTGACAGTCGATGTTAATATCGCAAATCTTTAGGAAGACCTTTCACGTTTTGTGAACAGGAGTTCTGCTAAATCCTCAAACTCCTGATCGAAAAATTACACTGGTACGACGAAACATACGGATTTTTCACATTAACTGTGCAGAGCTACAAGCCTCTAGATGGCACAGATAGCATCGCTTCTAGTTGTTCTGGCCATCCTTTCCCGGTCTTCAGGTAAACGTTTCTTAGTTATTACTCAGTGTTCTAATAGATGGACCCTGTGGCTATTGCCTGGTGCAGAACCAAAGTTTAGGTCCGCGTAACAGCAACTGATGTAATTTTCTAACGGAGCTCGCACGTTTATTAAATGTTTATGTGCTGGGAAATTAAGAGCTATTATAAATATTCATAAATGCACAGGCATTGAAAATAGAGTTTAATTATTATGAGTTCATAAAAGCTTTCCAGAGTGCTTGGCTTGTTATTATTACACTGTCAAACCCTTTGTCACTAACTGTGCGATGGCCTTAAAGTTTTATTTCAGTTTCTAAATGTGCGAATGGGACGTGAAATTGAATTGAAATGGACATGTTGGCGGGTTGCCAGTTTCAAGATTCATGTCATTATTAGTTTTAACTTACTTTATTATTCATAATGTCGTATTAGTTGTACGTTTCACAGCTGTCCCTATCTCACGTCAAATTATCTCATTTGAACGGTGAAGGTTTATTACCACTGTTTGACTTTTACGATAAACAATGACGAACGTGGGCTTACGAGCGATTTCACAACTCTTAAGTTCTCCTTCAGCTGTTTAGCCGGACAATTGTACTTTGCATTCACTTTAAGAAACCACGTAAACGATCCTTTTTGCACGTTTATACTCTTACATAATTCATGACCTACACGACTAGGTTCACAAAACTGCCTTTTTAAAATAGAAACGTTTTCAAAAACATTTCATATATAAGCTTAAGCTTAACCTTAGTAAAACGTGGATGTACACTGAAGCACGCTATTAAACTTTAAAACGCATCATCAGTCATTACTAACGCGTACAACGAAGAGTTTGCTACCTTATCCTCTTACTATCGCCTTTCTCTTGTCACTTAGCATATGAAAGCACAAGCATATGAAAGAAATATGATTGTTCCCATCGATAGCGAGCGCCATGTTTTAATTTTAGTGAAGGAAGTCACTTGCCGAGAAGTTTTCACGCGTGAGTGATTTGCGTTCGAAAGCCTCAACTTCCGGTCAAGACGGTCTGACAGGTGTTTGCGATTGCATCGAATGTGGCATCAAGCTTACCTGTTTTGCGTATTGTTAAAGAATAGACAAAAAATCCTGTGGTTTTCTATAGCACTTTGATGGGACAAGTCGCTACGACCTACTTTCCTTTGCCAACCTAAAATCGTGGAAAATGGGTTATTCATGCAGATTGTTCCGTTAACGACAACAATGCTATCTTATTATTGTGTTACTGAATGAATGAAAATAAATTACACAGAACCTCCTTCTGGCGATATCTTTTTAATTTATGGAAGAAAATGTTGTGAGTTTAAAGAAAATTTAATATAAATTTTTATACCTGTAAATATTGATTTTCAGTGTTCGAGTGTATTTTCTTTAGAACTTGAGTTTAGGACAAAAAAGTGGCGTATATCACACCCGCGTAAATAACAAATAGCAAATGGCATTAATAATTTTACGGTTTTTCAACAATAGTAGTGAAGGAGCTTATTTGAACAAACAAGTCACAGTCACGTTTTCAATTTTTAATTTATTTTGTTTAATATCAGAAATTTGAAGATTTGTTTTTCATTTTCCAAGCGAAACACATATTTTCAGCCTTCAACACCCTTTACTAGTAATAAAGTTAATGTATATATTGCTCATGCTATAATCCAATTTTTGTTCTATTTTATTAACACGTCCACATTTCTGTGCGTACCTACCAATGTCCTAAACTCCTAAAAAAATGTTATTTATCCATGTGTCACTACCATTACACCAGTAATTATTTAGAGTTCCTTTTCCTGACCTACAGGTATTTTCAAATTAATAATTTTTCTGTTCTTTGGGCGTTTTAGTAATAGCAAATTGGTTTTACTGTATTTAAAAATAACATTATTGAAGAAAACCATAAAAGCATATAATGACAATTTATTATGTGTATTATTTTTTTATTTTGATCTATCCTAACTAATTTTTTATAATAGGTAAATGGATGGATTATTTCCTGTCCTTCATTCGCATTTAGACATAAAAAAATCAAGTATACAGAAATAAAAGATAATGTCACCACATGTAAGGTTTTGACAAAAAATGGCATATGTGTTTTCAACAATTTCAGTATTTAAGAATTTATTTGAACAGTCAACATCACGTCCTCGATAATTACGTGCATGTACACACTTCTCTAAATTTTCCTTTTTGAAGTTAAAACAAATTTAAGGTTTTTAATAGAAATCAGACCTAATGTTCCTTACTCACAGTATTTTCAAGGACAGTTTTATTTTCTGAGTTACTAATAATTATTCCTTATTCATCCAACATGTTTGTGTAATTAAAGATACCGGTAACTCCTTTCTTTTTGTGTCATCTCCTCCCCCATTAATTTGGAGGATGTTATCCCACAGGCAAATAAGAGGATTTCCCACAGACTAATTACACAAATAATCATACAAATAATCTAAGTTGTAGTTGTACATGTAATAATGAATAAAGATAAAGAATTATACCAAGAGTGGCTACGGACAAAAGGTGACATTATTTTTCAGATCCTGCTGACAATTAGAATTCCATCCTGTTTTTCACAAGGGTTACTATAAAAAGAAAAAAAACGAAAATATTATAATTAAGTGCATGAAATAATCATAAATTATATTCATCATGCAACCTTCATTGTGTAAATTGTATATAATTAATTTTGAATGTGTAGTTCCAGAAAAAATCCATACCCACCCCATGGAAGGTCATTGGAAATTCCTAGGGGGAGGGGGATCTTAAAAGCCAACATTTTAGAAGCAAAGTATGAAGCTAAACTGGAATTTCCTGGGGGGACGGGGGGTGCTAAACGAAAAACCTTCCGTGGGGGGAGTATGGATATTTTCTGGAACTGCACAATTTGAAAAATGTCACCACGATGCAAGTTATGTTATTATGACAATTGGCAGAAAAACATATATGCACCTACATGTAGCATTTTTCAGATCATTTACATGTACATGTACATGTAATGTATGCTGATTGCACATAATGAAGAATGAAACAACTTACTGGTTCCACTATTATATTGTCAGCAAAATGTTACCATGTTGCAGACTACATGTATGAGTAGTCCCTCAGTTGTTCTCATTTTTTTCTCTGCTACTGTCTCCTCCCTGTCACGTCTTCTCATGGTCTTCATACAGGTGGTAATTTTCACATATGCTCACATAATTATATATGGTTGCTCGCTTGACTATCCCTGAGAGAAATGAGGGACTGCACATAGTCTAATCCATGTCAGAAACATACATGTAAATACTTTAAGCTGAGAGAATGGTTCTGTTTTTTTTATTCCTTACAGGTTCAATACAACCTAGACTGATAAAAGAAGGGCGAAACTCTTTAATTGTTGCAAAAGGCTACTCTGTAGATCTTAACTGTCAATTAAATGACACCTTGGCTGAGGTAACATTACAACAAGACGGCAAGATCAGGACTGTAGATGGAGTCAAAGTTACTCAGAGTGGGCAGATATTTACCATAAATGATTGTCAAGATTCTGATAAAGGCAGATATTATTGCAAAGTTAGAGAATATGTTCTCCGTATAGACAGAATATGGCCTATTCTTTACGGAGAAAAAGGTAATCAATGCTTTTATTGCATAACATTTAAAAGGCCTCAGGCTTAATTTGCATGATACAGTAACACTTCCATGGCTAATGAAGTTTTTTTGTGCAAACCATTAATAAGTCGCCAATTATTTATTCATTTGTGTTAACATTATTGCAAACTATTTGTTGTTTCCAGGAAATTACATTTTGACACAATCCACTGTTCCAGAAAACATCACCATAAATGAGGGGGAAAGTGCAACCTTTGCCTGCGAAGTTAGTGGAAACGGCATTAAAAGAGTGGAATGGTATAAAGACAAAATGAGAATCTCCAGTAGATATAACAATACTGATAATTACAATGTTAGCATTGCTGAATTAACAGCAGTTACAACATCACAAGCTGGTGAATATGAGTGTCGAACAACTATTATTCCCAGGCGGTACAAAGGCTATAAAGCTAAATCAGCAATTCTTCACGTTATAGGTAAGGGTCGCCATTTTTTATTACCAGTATAAAGTACAGTTGAACCTCCTTAAAATGGACACCAAATGGACTGCAGACACAAGTGTCTGTATTATTGAAGTGTCTGTATCATAGAGATAGAGATAACATGAAATTTGGTGTCTTTGGGACCAAGAGAAGTCTGTCCCAAATAGACTGGAGGTGTCCATAATTAAAAGATCTCAGGTTTGATTGTATAAGAATGATTACTGCAGTTAATTTTTAATTAGTTATTAGTCTATTTTGCATTAATTGAATTTATAAACTTAGACCCAATTATATGCAACTTAAACCACATGAACTGATGACTTAATCCATTTTTGTGTTTTGCTGACATTACAATGCAACATTGTCAACGAATATTTATGTCCGAAACTTTGTTAAGGTTTTCCTTCCAGTAGTGTGTGACAACAACAGAATGTGTAACAATATATACATAAATCACGTCAACCAATCAAAGCAAAGAACTGATGAAATTTTAAGTGGTTCTGATAATTCTGTCATATGCTCATAACTCAAATAATATACTCCATCTATTCACTTCAATTATAAAGACTGAATTTCAGCTAAAGAGTAGGCTATCAAGATTTCAGAATTTATCTGCCATACTACAGACTATTTCAGCTGTCTAAAGCAAAGCAAAATCACATGACGACTCATATCATATCAGTTTGTTTACTTGTGACTGGGAGAAATTAAAATTCTTCATGCTTTTAACCTTTGAGAATTCATAACTTGACTACAATACATCAATTCACTTGATCAAGTCTCGCTAATATTACAAAAATCTGGTGATTGTGAATTTATTAAAACTAATTACAGTGCTAACTTACATTATTTTGATCGGTACTGTGTTTAATATATTACCAGATCATGTTCAGCTACTTAACAAAAACCCTAACCTTATCCCGGCAAATTAACTTGCTATTTTCCAGAAACTCAATTTTCAGTAATAGGTCCATGACAACCGTCACGTCACCAAATGAAGAAACCATAGCGAGGGAAAATGTTTCTTAGACCTAACGAGGGAAAACCTAACGAGGGAAAACATATTTTAAAACAGCTTTTCCATCGTTAGGTTTTCCCTCGTTAGGTCTAAGAAACATTTTCCCTCGTTATGGTTTCTTCATTTGGTGACGTGACGGTTATCATGGACCTATTACCCAATTTTCATACCATGCACTGATCAGTTTCCTGGTAAATTATTCTAGACCAATTAACTCTCTGATTTCTATACCCTATCCCAGACCAAACTATTTGAAAGCCATTAATCCTTCACAGCGGCACATATCCATATAGCTTGCACATGAGAGAACCCCAATTGTACTGCTCAATATCAAATTTCTTCACATTGAGCTCACAGAGTTAGAGCGAATTTGTACATTGTGTGATTCCAGAAAATATCCATACCCCCACCACGGAGGGAATTGGAAATTCCGGAGGGGTAGGGGGGTCAATGGCCCAGGAAATTCCGAAGAGGAGGGGGGGTTTGGAGGCCAAATTCACGTCCGAACGGTCAGGAAAACGATTGATTTTTCGCGAATTTGTATTGACTCCGTAAGTGTCACTTACCAATTTTTGCGGGTCATTCTGAAGCTTAAATCGGACAACCTGCGTTTTTTCTAACCGTGCTGCAGTTAAGAAATGTTTTTTTCTTTCTTAAAAGTTCTTTGGACGCAAACAAGCAACGCAAAGACGAATACTCTTCGTGAAGCAGATAAACCCGCCATTACTCGTTACCAGTTTCCAAATAGTTGTCCGCGGTGCACTGGTAACCAGCTACCGCGAACGTTCACGATCGATACAAGAAACTCGAGTGCGTTGTCGATGAACAAAGTGACAAATCACTTGGCTTTTTTTTACAGGAGGCTGAAATATGGCCAGGTAACAACAGAAAACTAGCTACTCGTTCATTTCTCCGTTTTTTCAAACTGATCGTAGTATTGCAGTTTGCTGACGATCGTGTTCATGTCAAGTTATGCAACGGGTCAGTTTCGTCAGAACATTTTTTTAGTAAATCGATCGAGAGCTTAAAATGCGAACCCCCTTCGAGTGCTAGCAACAGTGTGTAAGTTTTAGACAGGATCTTGTATGAAGAAATTGAGTTGATGTTATTTTTTAAAGCTAATTTACGGCGTTCATTTAACGCGGCTTTAGGATCATTTATAAAATAAATTAACAAATGAATGCGTATCGACACGCGGCCTTTGGTTTAGTGTTTGTTTAACTGTTGAACCCTTCAAAAGGAAGAAAAAACTTTCCAGAGGGTATGGGGGGTGGACGATATTTCTGCGGAAATTCCAGAGGGGTGGGGGAGTCAACGCTTCCTTGTGAAAATGGAAAATCCGAAGGGGTGGGGGGTCCTGTTTGAAATTCCCTCCGTGGTAGGGGTCTGGATATTTTCTGGAACTACACATTACTAGTATAGTAACAGAACCATGGTGCGATGCTGAATTGTCAGGGTTGTTTTGACATGTCATCTTCAGACCTGCCAACCCCTGAGAAAGGAAAATCTGGAGAAACGTAAAAAAATCTGAAGATTTTGTTTTTTGCCTAAGAGGTTAAGATTAAGCAAATGGCAAAACCCTGAAAATACTGATACCAGTGATTGGAAGGAACAGTTTTTGTTCCCAACTCAAACGTGCACCTTCTTTGATTTAAGGATGTGGAGGTATCACGTGTCACAAACTGGAACAACAACTTTTTTAATCCCTTGGGAAATACAAATTTGATCTGGGGCTACTCATTACATACTTTCGGTAAAAAGTGCGAAGTAGAAAAATACAATAAAAACAATAAATATAACAGTTCTAGCTTCTTAGAATTACATACTGTCACTAAATACTCTGACAATCGACAGGGTACTTTCATTTATCACTATAGTTTATGATTTGTACAAAATGTAAATCTTCCTTGTTCCCATCTAATCCTTATTGATACTGTTTCCAGGTTTTCATTTTCTTGCCAAGAACAAAAAATATCAGAGGCTATTTGTGGGGAACAGAGTAACCATCAACTGCAAGACAAATGAAGTGACAGCAACCTCTACTTTATGGCTGAGAAAAGATACAAATCCAGCCCAACAAATTCTTCCCAATGGTGGAACTATCACGCAGAAAGGCAACAGATTTATTTTTAACAGTCTAACACAAGGTGATGCTGGTCTCTACATATGCAAAGCCACTTCTACCCGCATTAAAAAATCTATTGAAGAAGAGATCACAAGTCTACTGATCTTCACAGGTAAAATAAATAAATAATTTAAGTAATAGAATAAATCAATTTTGTTTAATCAAAATAATGAGGGTGATGCTTAATAGTCTTGTATGTTACATGTACATGTATGCAGAAGGTTCATTTTTGAGGAGAGAGGCATACAGTTGTACGTACATGTAACAACTGCAGAACCTAGAAAAATAAATAAAGCTGCATGCATGGACCAGCTAATGCATGTACTAATGGTGATATGATGGTGTGTCTGGATGAATACTACACCAACCTTCTTCACAGAGTCCAGAACCTCTCCTGGAAGAAGCTGACCCTACATTAAATTAAATATACATGTATGGGAGCATTCCTCATTTTAGCTCTTGCTTTATTGCTTATCAATTTGTCTTATCGCTTATCGATTCTCTGGACATTGTTTCCGTGCAAAAGATGAGTTGGTAGTCATGTATCGACTGACCTCATTCTTTGGAAACTATCTACATTGTAAGTGTTAAAAGTTCACATATCCTAACCGCATCGTAAGAGATTGGCGACCTGACAAATGCTATATGGAGAAGTATATGGAGAACAGTGACGACCAGTGACTATATGGAAAGAATTTGTGAGAGGACTGGCTGCCTAGACCGCAAGACAACGATCGATGATGTAATTCTTTCAAAATTATATGTACATGCATGTGTAACTTATAAAGTCATTAATATATATACCATACGTAGAGTTTTGAATGTAGCGGGCCCCGTTACTTTCGAATTTAGCAGGCCTAAGGGGCCACAACTTTTGGGTAGCTGTTACTTTCGGGCACCTAAAATATGTGAGTAATTGAAAGAAAGAATGATGATAAACACAACCACGGAATTAAAGCATAATGTCATTTTAATTCTCTCTTTGTCGTTGATTATTTGGCATCCCAGGGGTGGATCCAGGAATTTCTGAAAGGGGTGGGGGGTCTGGGTGCATGTTTCCTGGAAAAATTTTCCGATTTTACCCTCTAAAAAGCCATTTCTGGCATTCCTGAGAGTCGAAAAGCATTTGTTAAGTCAAAAACTTGACAATCAGTCAATTGGTGGAAGTGAAACAACTATGTATAAAACAATTTTATTGGACTATTATTTTTATGAACCACTTCATGGGAGACACAGGTCTGATGGGGGGGGGGGGGGTCCCTCCCCCTGGATCCGCCACTGCATCCCTCGGCAGTACTGTACAGTAAAACATTAAGCTATTCCATCTGCAGGAGACGTTAGACCTTAGTATGGATTGGACCATTACTTACAGAGAAACGTTACTTTCAGGTGTGCCCACCTTCGGGAATTACTAGGAAGGTCTGAAAATTAACGTTACTTTCGGGTAGCTGCCATTTTCGAACTCTTATGGTAGCCCCTTTAAGATACATGCAAATACATTTAATGTACCTCTTTTTTTAACAGGTGACCAAAGTAAACCTCGAGCGCAAGTCTACCCAGTTGTTAAGGAGGTCTTTGCTGGACAGGACGTTAACTTTTCATGTCACGCTCTTGGTGATGGTGTGTCTATGCAATGGTTAAGAAAAGGTCAAACCATCTCAAATATCCAAATGCACAGAAAAACAAGGAAAACATCGAGAGGAACCTTTCTAGAAAACATTTTGATACTAAGAACAGTTTCAAAGGTGGACAATGGTAGTTATACATGTGTTGTTACAACTTCACAAAATCCGGGGTATTCTAATCAAGCAACTGCAACATTATTAATAAAAGGTTTGTAATTTTCATCAGTTTGTTGTGCAAAACAAAAACATATCAGGTCTGAAAAGGCAGCCACCAACAAGCACAGTTTTTAGTATGGAAATGTCATTGAAGCCTGTACTTTTGCGAGTTTGTCACAAAATTTTCCTGAATCAATAAAATGAAGTTGAACATGAATAAACGTGAAAATGTCATGCCACCTTAACTTCCTGTAATTGGCAAATATACTGTAGTTCTACCTTTTGAGTCTGTTGACGAAATCCAATGGTGTGACTATTCATCCTCTTCAGCAGTACTTTTTCTATACCATTTGTTTTTTCAATATTTCGCAAAATAAAATTTGAGATTTTTCTTGAATTTCAATTTTTGGCACTCTTGGGAGTCTTAGGTTAACTCACTGTATTTTCCTGCAGAGTGTCTTGATGGACAATTTGCTGACCCCAGTGATGAATTTGGTTACTTTGACTGCACACATGGGACTGCTGAAAAGAAATCCTGTCCAGACAGACATAGATGGAACCAACAGGAAAAGAAGTGCTCAAAAATTAAGCTTGGTAAGTTGCACAAATAAAAGTGTTAAAAGCATTTTAAATTTCTTCTTTTAAATTAGCCTTTTAGCCAAGGTAAAGGTAAAGTTGCACACTAGCCACGGATGGCGCACATGAGCCACAGGGTGCCCACACGGCCGGAGCTTAACCCAGTTTCTGTAGCATGAAGCAACTAGGAATATTGCTACTCCCCCTGCAGGATAGGATGCCAGTCCATCGCAATTAGGTTACCCCCGGCATTTTGTTGCCGGTACCCATTTATACACCTGGGTGGAGAGAGACAATGTGGAGCAAAGTTTCTTGTCTAAGGAAACAACATGGTGGCAATGTACCCATTTATTAACACCTGGGTGGAGAGAGACAATGTGGAGCAAAGTTTCTCATCTAAGGAAACAACACACTGGCAATGTACCCATTTATACACCTGGGTGGAGAGAGACAATGTGGAGCAAAGTTTCTTGTCTAAGGAAACAACACACTGGCAATGTATACCCATTTATACACCTGGGTGGAGAGAGACAATGTGGAGTAAAGTTTCTTGTCTAAGGAAACAACACACTGGCAATGTACCCATTTATACACCTGGGTGGAGAGAGACAATGTGGAGTAGAGTTTCTTGTCTAAGGAAACAACACACTGGTAATGTACCCATTTATACACCTGGGTGGAGAGAGACAATGTGGAGTAAAGTTTCTTGTCTAAGGAAACAACACACTGGCAATGTACCCATTTATACACCTGGGTGGAGAGAGATAATGTGGAGTAGAGTTTCTTGTCTAAGGAAACAACACACTGGTAATGTACCCATTTATACACCTGGGTGGAGAGAGACAATGTGGAGTAGAGTTTCTTGTCTAAGGAAACAACACACTGGCAATGTACCCATTTATACACCTGGGTGGAGAGAGACAATGTGGAGTAGAGTTTCTTGTCTAAGGAAACAACACACTGGCAATGTACACATTTATACACCTGGGTGAAGAGAGACAATGTGGAGCAAAGTTTCTTGTCTAAGGAAACAACACACTGGCAATGTACCCATTTATACATCTGAGTGGAGAGAGACAATGTGGAGTAGAGTTTCTTGTCTAAGGAAACAACACACTGGCAATGTATACCCATTTATACACCTGGGTGAAGAGAGACAATGTGGAGCAAAGTTTCTTGTCTAACATCGCCAGAAATAGCGGACATGTTCACCGCGCGTGCGCGAGTTTCAGTGGCAATATGGCCGCCAAACACTAGAAGGCTTTGTATGGCAGAAATAAAACAAAATCAAATTGGCTGGCTTTTAGCTTACCTGGAATATTTGCCGCATTCCGGGTAAATTTATGAACATCTTTTCAAGTGTTTTTGTAAGCTTGATTTTCCCCACAATTGTTACTGGCCCTGCTTTTCAACAAAACATATTTCCGAAGCTTCGCTCATATAATGCTCTCTATTTTAGAAGCCATTAATGCCGATTTTCACTCAAAACGGGATTTCGAGGCACCATAGTTCGTAAAGTGATGGGGGTAGCCAACTTGCCGCAATCGTCTGAGAAGAAGCACCGACTGAACTGACGATCATCGCATTCTCACTTTCTACGATGGTTCCTTCGCCCTGCTTTTTGCTTTCAAAAATCGTTCAGAGCTGTAAAAATCATTTCCACCAACAGTTTACGCTAAAGTCTTGAAGTTCGCTATCTTCGAGCTGCGATATTTGGGCACAGAATGCTCCAAATTTTGCTGCAAATCCCTCATTCAAAAGCTAAAGTCTTGTTGTTTTCAACTGCGAGCGAATTATTTCGGTCAGTGGTTTCTATATGCGCCTGAATACGCTTTATTTAACACAACAATTTTTGTCGCACCGAAGCCGCACCAAACGAATTTGAGCCCGTAGGGTGGAACAGCGGTGTATACCAATGAAGCGACATCGCAGTGTAAGACGCACGAAAATTCGCTGTTCCAATGTCCCTGATTTCTGGCGATGAGGAAACAACACACTGGCAATGTACCCATTTATACACCTGGGTGGAGAGAGACAATGTGGAGTAAAGTTTCTTGTCTAAGGAAACAACACACTGGCAATGTACCCATTTATACATCTGAGTGGAGAGAGACAATGTGGAGTAGAGTTTCTTGTCTAAGGAAACAACACACTGGCAATGTATACCCATTTATACACCTGGGTGGAGAGAGACAATGTGGAGTAAAGTTTCTTGTTTAAGGTGATTCCTCAGAAATAAAAGTTGTCGAACGATTTTTTTTTAATTTTCCCTAACAGCTCCCTACCATAAGTTGTTTCGAAAAATTCAATAAAAAAGATAGGTCACCATATGCATGCTCGGTAAAGAGATATGATGGACCAATGTTGCCCCATTCATGCCTATAGCAATACCGATCACGCACGTCATTATTTGATCGGTTCATGTTTCTTTTTCCGGTAACCCGTGAAAGCAAAGTTTACAATTCTTAAAAAAAAACTTGATAGGTTAAAGTCTCTACCATATGGGAACACTTTAAAATAAAATTTCTGAAAAAGTCACACAACTTCAAATGACACGGACTCAAAACGTTCCTCGCGTCCATGTTTTCAAGGTCAACAATTTGCTCCCACGAGTAACTGATTTGAGAACGTTTTTAGCGATATCTTTTTTTCCTGTCGAGGAATTTTTTTTTAACTTTGTTAACTTAAAAAGCATTAATTTAACATCAAAATGATGCAATAAAAAATATAGGTCACCATGCTCGTTAGAGAGAAAAAGACAGTCGTATTTTCTAACGAGCTTGCGGGCCTTTGACAAAAAACATTCCATCCTCCGAAATGTGCGCGCGCTCATTTTGCTCAACCGCGCACGCTCATTGCTTATAAATTATGGTAATTCTCCTTTTGAAAAATACTCGTAAGAAAATTAAATTTCCAGCTGCGTGTTTTAAAAACCGTTCACTAAAAAGAGTGTTGTTATCAACTGGCTGCCATGAAAGGACTATTACGTGTGTTATGCGCAGTACAGGATGCGCAGTGCAATACTGAGGAATCACCTTAAGGAAACAACACAGTGGTAGAGATCAGGCCCCAACCACCGACCTTCAGGTTGAAAGTCTGATGCGCTAACCATTACACCACCATGCCTTTTTTAGCCACAGTGATCGTTGTCAAATTTCTCCTTGCATTTTAAGCGTGACATTTTTAACAGGTTGTAAGAATATTATAGGAAATGATCACCAAAGATAAATTATCTTGATACTTGAACAACTTCTCCTACCTAGTACAGTCAAATGCAGTTAATTAATACAGAGACCAAAGGGATCACAGAAACTGTCTGTATTAACAAGGTGTCTGTGTTGTGTGGGTTAACATGAATGACAAAATGTATGCATTTTATTGTTTTTAAGGGAAAATACAATAAATTAATTATTACCACACGCCACTAAAACACTAAAAAAATCTAATGATTATAGACAGACGTTTGTATAGCTTTCAACCCCTTCCTTCTCATAAGGAAATTTAAATATTATCATGAAATTTCTTTTAAAATAATGTGTTAATCTATGAATTGATTTTGATAGCTTGGATAGTTAACAACAGATTGTCCATCATTCTTGACACCCGGACACCCTTTGTGTTGGACTGCCGGCTAAATGATCCTAACATAGCAGTGGAACTCTACAGAGCAACACTCAGTGACCAGAGTGAACAAAAAGTCAATCCACAAACTGACCCATCTGTGACACAGAATGGTCAGAAGTTCACTATAGACGTCTCAACGTTGACAGATAAAATGGATTTTGAATGTAGGGCTATTGGAAGCGGTAGTAACATTGTTCTTGAAAAGTCAGTGACTGTTCTAAAAACTCAAGGTGTGAACTCACATATTGAACTTATACTTTTTTAAAAGAGGTCTAGTAAGGCTGTGCTCTAAGAGTTATCGTAGGGAGCCAACTATTAAATTTAGGGTGCGCAGCAGTTATAATTAATTAAAGCTAAGTGCAAAAACTGTTTTTCTTTTCACTGAAGACAAAAGTTAGTCACCCGTGGCACCCGGGCACTGCTAGAGCACAGCCTTGTCTACATACCCTGCCAGTAATCATATAGCTTAATACATAGCATGCGTAGTGAGTAGATTCACCAAAGTCAAATGTTGCTTTAAACCTCGTCTAATGCCTTTTTTAGCTAGACAGTGTTTGAAGCCTAAGCCAATGGCCGAGGCTGTACCATACAAGTTCTAGAGTGATAAAAATTGAAATTACCTGCGCAGCGTAGATACCAAATGCTAAAATGATAAATTTCGACGCTATTCATATAATTTTTATACCGACGTTTCAGCAATGCTGTCTTCTTTAGGGTACAAAAGCATAACAATTCTAGACTGAAGAGCATGTGACATACGTAGTAATCAATGAAAACATTAATCATGGTATTTTGAATATTCTCAGAGAAAATAAAAATAGTCAAATTAACAATGAATGTATCAGTGGCAAGAGTTTCTACTTTATAGTTTAAACTTAGGTTCTTGTGTGGAAAGTTATTTGCACTTTGTGCTTGCCAAGCTCTTTCATTTGATGGAGTTCTTTATTGGTAGCTAGTTGTGACAATTAAGCAAAGTATGCTAACTCTTTCATTTTCTGTTTCAATGGCAGACTTTCAGGAGAAGGTGTTTGTTGAGATTCTTCCTTCGTGCTCCAATGGTCGACGTGGTCCATTAGCTATTCATGATTCTATCATTTTAACATGCCATGGGTATCATTATGGCGATATCAAATGGTACAAGATAGACACTTCTTCTAAAATGCCCAGGGAAATAAATGATACAGACTCAAGACTTAATGTTACAAAAGGCTGGACTAGACATGGTAACTGGGAGTTAAACGCAGTGTTGACTCTTCGCGATGTATCAAAAAATGATGCAGCAGCTTACGTTTGTTGGAAATCAAATGGATACAATGCCACAAAAAATGAAACTGTTTTCATTGATGTCGCAGGTACAGTATGTCTGTTCATTCATGCAACAAGAGAACCTTTCAGAGCTAGTTTGTAGTACCAGTTCACTCTTAACAATTTCACTTCTTGAGTCCCAGCTTGAATTATTAGCTCAGGGGCGCCCATTAGTTCACCGAAGGCTTTATAAAACACCCATGTTTACGTTTCTTTTGATGATTTAATGTCGTTTAAAAAGATGTTGTATCAGCAACCAATTTTCAATCTGTTTGGATGCCTTATTAGCTGAAAGTTTAACAAAATCCTTTTCTTCGAAAAAAGTTAGCTGAAATATGATTTCCATGAATAATTATTTTATTGTGCTTTTCAACATTTTTACCTGAGAGAAGCAGAAAAAGCATTTTTCATTGTTTTGAAAATGTCGGACGTAGTTTTATCGGGAGCTGAAAACTTCAGTTCACATTTCCAGTTTGAGAACCTTAACTTTTCATTTAGTAATTGTAACGGTGGTATGAGTGTCCCAACCGTTATTTGGCGAAACTATTTGTTGGTTGCCTCTTATAATTACTTAGTTTCTACTTTTTGTGAAAGTTTCAGAGAAGTCAGTACTTTCCTGTAGCGCTGTTTACTATAATGTGCATGGTTTTAACTCTTGACTTTATGGAAGAAATTCTAAAGTGCAATGATATCTGAGAATTTTTCCTTTGAAGGTTATACGCTCTGGAATGAAAGGATTAAATTTTGCAAGTATTGTTGCTTTTCTGCTAGCTATGGGTCTATAAGCTTAAGTTTAAAACATAACCCCAAGAAACGACTTTACAAGAGTCACTGAAGGGTCTATGAAGTTTTAACTTAAGCTTACCTTTTCTAACGCAAAGCTGACGATAAGCTACCCTGCGAGCGACTTCAATGATTGTTTGTTTTTCGCTGTTTTCATGGCTAATAGTATTCAATAATCCTTTATAAGAGCCACGGATTCTTCACTGCTTTCTGGTAATATTCACTTTACTTCCAACCTTTTTATTGGCGAAAAGCGACAAAGGTGCACAAAAACTTGATGAATGGCCAGGGCGCTGGGAAATGGCCGAGGGATGAAGATAGTTCTCAGGTCACTAACTGTCGAATTCCAAAAGGGGCATTTTTCACCTTGAGCTCGTTTGAGAAATGAGCGCACAAAGTTATGTCGAAAAATTTTAACATTACATCTCAGCTGTATTAACTAATAAGCGGATTTCAAAGTTTCATTTTTCTTTTCAACCTAGTGAACTGTTATTTTTGTACACGTGCGTGTTCTAAAAGTTTGAAGGAAATGTAACTGACAGGAGGCGGATCTGTTGGTCTTTTAATTATGCCTATACTGGCTAAGGATTTTGACTTAGTTTTAGTATCAGCTTGTGGTCAGAGCGACACTAGTCCTACGCGGTCGTCACGCAATGCTCCTCCCTCAAAAAGCATTGCGTGACGACCCTAAATACGGCTGCGTTTGGGACAAAAGCGGGACTGGAACACGAGATAGTCCGAGTTTGAAGTCTGGAGCCCTAACCAGTAGGCTATGCTGGCTTTATCATAAAGCCAAATGCTCATTCAAATTATTATTGATTTCCATTGTCAGATCGCTCATCAGCCACTATAGAAAATCTCGACTCACCACAGACGGCGGTAAACGAGGGACAGAATGCCAAATTCCAGTGCACTGTAAGTGGCTCTCCGCGACCCAAAGTAACATGGCTGAAAGGAAAGGATACTATAGCGGTTTGCGAGGGTAAACAACATGGACCTTGTACAACTAAAGACAGTTCTAAATACAAGGCAGATTGGAGAGACGACAGATCATGTATGGGTGAACAGTCGCTTGGTCCAACGAGCGGCGGGTGGGTGAGCTGGCTGAATGTCATCAACACACAGTCACCGGCCGATGCTGTGAAATACACTTGTGTAGTCAGCAATGGTATTGGACAACAAGAGGAGGAGGTTGCATCACTTGCCATCAACGGTTAGCGCACAAATTTATTACATATTAACAGTGTATCTTAGTTCACACATTATTGTAAGAAGTTTTATGGTTAAAGTGTGTTCGAAGATCATCCAAAGACTTTCGACAGTTGCCGAAATACGAACCTAACGATTGGAAGAATTTCGAAGTTAATCCGAAGACTTCCGACGTTGACTCGAAGACGTCCGAAGATGTTTGAGTTCGAGCCGGAATCTTCCGAAGATTCTCGAAGACTCTCTGCATTATCAACATTGAAATGGGACAGAGGGGATGTCATGGAGCAGGGGGCGTAGACTAGTTAAGGGGGGATGTATTGGTAATTCGATACGGCACGGGTCTCAAGTCCTCCTCTCTGACCACAATCATAAACTGGAGTTGTAACGCAGTGGTATCTTATTCAGCTACTCGACCACGCTATGAAAATGGCCCAGGGTTCAACCTTCTACCATTTTGGATTTAATTTGTGATATTGTTTGTGTAAGCAACTGGTTTTACCCTCCAAAAATGTTTTTGTTACCATTTTAGCAAAGATTGTACAGTATATTAAACTGACTTCCTCTTATCTGTTATTTTTTTAGTTGCCCCTGTTTTAGAAAAGAACACAAAAAATGGCATCGAGCAGATCTATGGCATTAAAGACGAACGACAAGAGCTAGAGTGTATAACAGAGCGCAGCGTTCCTCCGGCGACCTTCAAATGGCGGTATCAGCCTCTAAATTGCACTGTGGGTACGCCGACTTGCCCAACACCTAAAAATAAATGGGAAAAATTCGCATTTGGAAACGTAGAGGAACGTTCTGATAACAGAAGCGTCCTTATACTGCCAGGGAACATTGGAAACATGTATTTTAAGTGCACTGCAGAAAACAAAGTCACGCGAGCGAAGGACTCCAAGCAATACCAGTTTATGCGGATACCTCGTAAGTACTGATATAGCGCCATGCAGTGCCATTTCTCGTTTTGCCTGCTTAGCAGGGATATAATTTTTTAATGGGATGGGATGGGTACGGTGAGGTGAGGTGGAAGCGAGCGCCACATTTATACCGCCTTTTTGAATTCGTGTCTAAGGAAGAGCCCAAGGTCGTCGAAAGCAGGCTACAAAGGAACGACTACACGCGATTTCTCTATATAGGGGGTAAAATGAACAATTTTCCGTGAAACTTCCCCTTGGAAAATAATTGATCAACAAGGTCACTGTACTGCTTGATAGCTTACTTTTGAAGAGTCATGCTAACGATTTCATCTAATAATTCAAACGTTAGAGACTGGTTGTACAGCATTAGATACAGCGCTGCAGGTGCGCAAACTGTCCACCCTCTTACCCAATTACGCATTATAGGAAGCAAGTTTTCCTACACGACATAAAGGCTTTATTGACAGGACAAGCGTATATTTGTATATAGGCTGATGCATACAAACATGAAAGTAAGATAGATAATTCAGTTAAGAAAACCCAGACTCAAATGTTGGTTTTACACAAATATTGTTGCGTTCTTCTGAGGCTTAACTTTACTCTTTTCACTCCCAAGGACCCCCAAAATAAAACAGTGAAAAAATCATTCAAAAAGTCCAACTTTGATTTAATTTGTGAAAAGTTGACTGAAAACAAACTGGACCATGTAAAAGTACTGTTCAGTAGCTTCCATTTGAATGGGCACACAAAATAATTTGATCCACAGACTTGGTTGTAGGAGTTTAAAAGGGTTGATAACATAATTGTAATTTTTTTCTCTTGTTGCACAGCAAACGAAGCTCTCAAACACCTTGTGGTAAGGCCTGACCCTTATGTCACCACAAGTGAAGGAACCCGGACCACTCTACGCTGTGAGGCAGCTGTTGGGTTTTTCAAAGAAACGCCAACTTGGAATTTTAAAGGCCAAATCTTTGGGACAAACAAGGATAGCAGAAAGTTTGTAGAAAATCAGAAAACGGTCAGTGATCTGCATATTCAAAATGTGGAGTTAGCAGACAGTGGTCTTTATGTGTGTTCTGCTGTGAAGGTTGAAGATGGCAAAGTTGCTCTAAGGTCTATTATACTAACTGTGAAAGGTGAGTAGACGAAATAACAATTATTAATGATAATAGTAATAGTTGAAATATGGGTATTAGTTTACCTTTTGTACATCATAATAAGTGGGCGGCACGGTGGTCTAGTGGTTAGCGCGTCGGACTTTCAACCTGAAGGTCGGTGGTTCGAGCCTGGTCTCTGCTGTCGTGTTGTTTCCTTAGACAAGAAACTTTACTCCACACTGTCTCTCTCCACCCAGGTGTATAAATGGGTACCGGCGACAAAATGCTGGGGGTAACCCTACGATGGACTAGCATCCCATCCAGGGGGGGAGTAGCAATATTCCTAGTTGCTTCATGCTACGGAAACCGGGTTAAGCTCCGGCCGTGTGGGCCATCGTGGCCCGAGTGCGACTTTACCTTTTACATCATAATAAACAGCACCACAGGCAAGTACAGCTCGGTAGCTTTCATTTGAATGGTCGCACTTAAGGATTTCATCCACAGACTAAAAAGTTAGAACCACCTTGTACCGCGTAATAAACAGCACCACAGGCAAGTACTGCTCAATAGCTTTCATTTGAATGGTCGCACTTTAGGATTTCATCCACAGGCTCAAAAGTTAGAACCACCTTGTGCCGCGTAATAAACAGCACCACAGGCAAGTACTGCTCAATAGCTTTCATTTGAATGGTCGCACTTTAAGATTTCATCCACAGACTCAAAAGTTAGAACCACCTTGTACCGCGTAATAAACAGCACCACAGGCAAGTACTGCTCAGTAGCTTTCATTTGAATTTCAGACACAATGGCTCATATTCGATTTCTCTAGGTTTGACTCTTGACCTAATCCTTCTATTGTTTGGATAATTGCAGAGCACACTAAACCAACCGTGATTATTTCCTCTAATGTCACCACAAATAAAAGCCAGGCTGTTGAATTAAGTTGTCACGTCACTGGGAATCCCCAACCAGAAGTCACGTGGTACAGAAATGGCGAAGAAATCAAAAGAAATGAAATTGACAGCTTGGATTGCAAACAGCTCAAAAGTGGTTTCTATAAAGCGAAGGGCGAAGAAGTGGCGAAGGACGGAGTGTCACTACTATTGGTTTGTTCTGCAAGCCACTTACATCACACTGGCGAGTACACGTGCAAAGCAAACAACAGTATGGGAAATGCCACTGCAGCGACTTATTTAAATATTTTGGGTGAGTAGAGGTGCAAAACATGGCGGGCTTAGATTCACTGTAAAGATTCTTCAACATCAATCAGAAAATTGTACAGACCATTTCTGGTTTACTTAAGGTTCGATTATCTAGCCAATCAAAAAGCACAAAAAAAACATCACTGGGTGGTCTCTCGGTATATGCTAATTAAAATAGGGCTAGGCTTGGCACTGCAAACTGTTGTGGATTCCCCACTCCAGAAACTGTGTGGAGACTGAGCACCAGCTTTTGGCACTGAGATTTCTGGATCGTTTGGGTAACCAGTCTGAGCTATGATTGGTTAATGGGTAACCAGTCTGAGCTCTGATTGGTTAATGGTTGACTTTGGAAACCATCAACTTATCGTTAATAACGCTGGTTACCCAAACGATCCCAGAATGCCTTAGTTCCGAAAGCTGATTCTCAGTCTCACCACAGTTTCTGAAGTGGCGAATTACAAACTGTTGCTTACACTGTGTTAACCTGACTTGAGCATTTTGAAGTGAATTTGCGTTGATGAAACTACAAAGATGCAAACCTAAAACTAAACGCTTTGTTTTCGTTTTCAGAGGAACCTACAGTGACAGTGAGTAGATGGTCAATCGACAACACAGTAGAGCTTACATGTAATGCGACTGGTAACCCCCCTCCGTTGGTGTCCTGGAAGAAAGAAGAAAGCGAAGGCTCGTTTGTTCCTCTTCCAGGGAATGATGGTCAGTGGATGTCAAGCCCGAGTGTTATTAAGGTGGAGATGTCCGAAGATACCTATGGGACGTATCGATGCGTGGCGAGCAACAGTGAAGGAATCGTATTCGAAGATGAGGAGTTAACTCCAGGTAAGTTATTTTGCTTATCCTAGCTCACACACAGGCATCATCAAAACGCATGTACATGTCACGTTCAGGAAGGAAAAAGTTATTGAAGTGAAGTGTCAACTACTCAAAATAGCACCAACTTCTCTTCGTTTTCACATTTTTACTGTTTTTTCCCTCATTGATTTGCCAAACGAAGGAACTCTCCATGTGCAATAACGGTTACTACTTAACGTAAGCCTACGTATAATGTCCCGGGCACTAGGTACAATGCAGTAACTGTTTGTACCGACCGCAATAACACTCTCTGGTTGGTTCGTCTATACTCCACTATCAGCTTATATCCTTATACATGTAGTAAAGTAGCTGTTGGAAGAAATGGCCAGTACAGTGAAATCCCGATATAACGAAGTGCCAAGGGACTGGAAAATGCGTTCGTATGTTAAAACGGTGAGTCGTTATATTGGGGTTTACTTTAACTGGGCTGAGGAATATCGTTCGTTATACCGGGGTCTTCGTTATAATAAGAGGGCTTCGTTATATCGGGGTTACACTGAACTTCTATGTTAATCAGTTTAAAGTAATTGTTCACAAATCCCAGTGAAAAATTTAACTGACATTTTTCTTGTGACGGAGTCATTTCGACAAAGAGCAATTTAACCAAGGTAGCAAAAACCAAACACCAAACGAGCACCAAGTCCTTCAGTTTCTCGACTTAATTGTTGTTTTTCTCTCAGGTCCGGATGCTATTGGTTACAAACAAAATCGTGGTGACGGCGACATGTCAAACGTGTCAAAGATCGTGATGATAGCGTCAGTTGGCTTCATATGCTTGTTAGTTCTTCTTTTGATCGCGGTTCTCTATCACAGAAAGAAGAAGTATGGCGGATTTTACATCTTAACACTTCCACCATCTCCCGATTACATCATGAAGTTGGATCCCGAGAGATCTTTATTGGAACAGACAAATAAACTGCCGTACGATGCTCAATGGGAATTCCCCAGAGAACGTCTCCAATCAGGTACGTATGGCATGCGTAAGCGTATACATCTGTAGATAATAGGCAAATATAGCGTGTGTACACATGTGTGGTTTATAACTACGTGAAGTGTACTAAACCAAACATACTCCTCTTCTTTTATAGACACGTATAGCGTACATAAACTGTTACATATAAATCGCCAGGTCCTGGTTGTTCAAAAGGTGTATAGCGCTATCCATCGGATAAATCACTATCCAGTCGGGATAAGTATTAACAAAATCCATTGTGTCATCCGCTGAATAGTGATTTATCCGGTGGATAGCGCTATCCAACCTTTGAACAACCGGGCCCAGAAGTGTAGATTTTTTTCTCTTCTACAGTACGTTGCATTAGCAGTTTATTTACTGTTTGTTATTTCACTTACAGTTAAGCCTTTGGGATCTGGGGCCTTTGGCCAAGTATTTCTTGCGCAAGCAACTGGGATCGTTGCTTTCGATCCTCGTGGCAGCACAAAGCGAAAACCTGGTCGCAGACGATCAAGGTTTGGATCCACAAGTCGGCCATATTACAACGACAAACGAATAACAGCAGTTGCAGTAAAGAGTCTTAAAGGTAAGTCTGTCTGTCTTGGTTTTACTATAATCATCGGCAACTTCAACTTCCTTATCGCTACCATTATCAGCAGCAACTTTATCGTAGTCATTGCCAACATTTTCTGAAATAATTTCTTCATAAAAGATTTGGGCGACCGACTGTATCTGTAGCCATTGATTTGCTCAAGTTCAATTGCAAACGTTTTTTTAGTTCCAAAACTGAATACTTCATACATAATGATGGACACACATTTTGGTAGTCCTTAAGTTTGATTGTTATCTAGCTGGATACAACGCACGCGTTGATTGGTTGATTCATGGTCACATGACATCTAACAAATAAACTGTTTCCTACCAATTGTCCTAAGCGGGCAACATTTGCGAAAGCGGGCAACAATTTTGACAACAGAGGGGTAACATTGTACTATTGCCCGCGTGATCAGACCGTGACAAAAGGTGGCACGATTACTGATATTATGATGCGATTGATTATACCTCTAGTGCTCGGCGCGTCTTTCAAACTGTGTTGTGTTTTTTGTGTTGCTATATAACAAATCACTTAATGACTGGTCCCGAGGGAAACAGTGGATTTTGTTTCCCTCGAACATCGAGATACTCAGGAAACAAAATTCCCTGTTTCCCTCGGGACCAGTCATTAAGTGTTTAATATATACAGTGACCTCTGTCTAAGCCGGACATCTTGGGGACCAGTTCTGGCTGTCCGCCTTAAAGAAATGTCCACCTTATAGAGAGTTAAGTTACAGACGAACAAGTAAAATACGACCAGAACTAGCAAATAATTGAGGCCGAAAAACGACAATAACAACGATTTATTTTTTCAAATAATAAAATATAGTAGCAACCCGCAAATAACTAGAGTTAATCGTGGTTATTGGTTAACATCGAACAAAGACATTTCTCAAGTTTCATAATCATTGCACATTTTTTACTATGCTGTAACCTTTTTAGTCCACCCTGACCTCTCAACTTTTTCGTTCCACAGAGAGTGCAACTGAAGCGGAGTACAGAGATTTGTTATCAGAACTGAAGATTCTGATCCACATTGGGGAACATAAGAACATTGTCAACTTGTTAGGAGCGTGCACTAAAGGTAGGTGACATCATCACAAGCTATTCCTACTCGGAGAATATTCCAAGGGTTCAATAGGAGTGCCTGGAGTTAACCTCCGATCAGGCGCTCTTTTTTCCCCCTCCCCGCTTTCCGCCGACTTTTCCTCCGAAAAAAAGAGCGCCTGATCGCAGGTTAGCCTGGGGTAGAAACCTTGAGCTTCCAGGAGCCGCTGACAGGTGTTCTAAGCGATAAGATAAAGGCGGATGGCTTTGAGCTAAGCCATGATGTGCATTTTGCTTTGATCAGTAAATGCTGAAAGCATGATATCTTGTTATGAACATAGTTGTCGAGCTACACCAGCCTTCTTCATTAATGACGAATAATATGTTGTAACATGCTTTTCTTCATTCAGGTATGGAGCGTGACCTCTGGGTCATAATTGAGTACTGTCCCCATGGTAACTTGCTTGACTTCCTGCGCAAGCGTCGTGACATATTCGAGGCGACGTGGACCACGCCCACCGAACATGCTGATGTCACGTTCACGACAATCGATCTTTACATTTGCGCACTGCAAGTCGCCCGAGCCATGGAATTCTTAACTTCGAGAAGGGTAAGTCTGTCTTTTGCCATTCAGAAATTGAGGGTCGTTATTGAAACTTATGATATATCTCTCCGCTAAGAAATGTTGTTTTGAGCTTAGATCTTGGATTAGAGCCTTCTCCCTGATCTTGCTTAAGCTTATAGTCCTTTCGTTCATAGTTTTAGAAAACCTTTGAAACTATAAATCGCAACGTTAACATGCGCAAATCTTTTTTTTTTTCAGTGCGTCCATCGTGACCTTGCCGCCAGGAATGTGTTAGTGGGCGAGAATTACGTTCTGAAGGTAGCCGACTTTGGTTTGGCGAGAGACATTTACAAAGACGAGCATTATGTTAAGACAACAGCGGTAAGAATGATCATAACCTCGCTCTTCGTAATCAATAACTTTGTAATTGAGCGGTTTTCAATTCAGTGTTGAAAGTATTTTCACGATTACTTTGGTTTTGCTTCGCTACGCTTTGTGATTGGCTAAAAAAACTAGCGCCACTTTCTCAACCAATCAGAAGTAAAGCCAAAACCAATCTCATGGCTTCCCTACACGCGTTTTCCCGCGCTTGGCGCCCGCTACATGTATTTTCTTCGAGTTCTGATTGGTTCATTGATTTATCTGCGTCTGTTGTGATTGGTCAGAACGACACTCAATTGAAAACCGCTCTATGATGACGAATCCAAAGGGAATCCATGCACCTTTGAAGGCAAACATTATTTATTTTTGTCTTTTCTCCCGCTAAACGTTATCTTTATTTTATTGCCAGGGCTTACTTCCAGTCAAGTGGATGGCTATCGAGGCGCTAGTTGATCGTGTCTATACTCACAAGAGTGACGTGTAAGTTGTCTAAACCCTTTAAGCCCTAAGAGTGATCACAATGAAATTTCTCCTTGTAACATCAATGCCTTATCAATCAAAAAGGTCATGAGAATTAAGGACATGATCACACAAGATGAATTCTCTTGATATCTAAACAATTTCTCCCCACTACTTCTATACGAAATGTATAGGGACAAGAAATGAGAATTTAAATTTTGATGATAGGGCTTAAAGGAATTCATCAGGTTTGAACAAAGTGAAGGAGAATTGGATATGTGATACTAATTACCATAAAATTTGGCCATTTTTGCGTATAATTTTATCAAGAGGTATTCTTAATAACATTTAAGATCCTGATTCTTACCTTTAAGGCCATTCATGGGTTGGTCCCCACTTATATAAGGGGTGGCGAATGGTACCTTCAAAATTGTGGGTCTCGGAAAATTTTGGTCCGGTCTCGAAATCTCGGCAGTTTTTGTTTTAAGTCTCAAAGTCTCGTTTGGCTGGTGCTTTTTCTGTCTCGGAGTCTCCGATTTTTTTCCTCAAGGTCTCGGAGTCTCGGATACTTTTGTCAAGCATTCTCATGCTTCATCCTTGTTTGTTGTTTGATAGGTGAATCGGATATTTTTGGCATTAAGTCTCGGTGTCGGTTTTTTCCCGCATTGGGTCTCGGGCTCGGATTTTGTAACGTAGCTGCGGTCTCGGTCTCGGATTTTGAAACAAGGGGTCTCGGCGTCTCGGCGAGTCTCGGATTTACCATTCGCCACCCTTATATAAGAGACTTAATAAGTATCAAACCTTCGTCTACCTTCGCATTGCGGTCTAATGACGTTTTAACTTTAGAACACCCTAAAGACCGCACCAAAAGAACATTGGGAGACAGGGCATTTTGTTCCGCTGCCCCCAAATTATGGAACAATTTACCTATAAACATCAGGAAGAGTAGGACATTGGAACATTTTAAGCTGTCTTTAAAAACACGTTTGTTTAGGGAGGCCTTTTATCATTTTTAACCTGTTGGAAATTTTTATACATTGTAATTTTTAACATATTGTAATGCGCAGGCGATCACATATTCGTGTAGTCTGCACAATATAAATACCTAAATTATTATTATTAATATTATTATTATTATTATTATTATTATTATTATTATTATTATTATTATTATAAATGAGCGCTTTTTAGAAAATCATTCTTGCTTTCAGTATGTTCACACTTTGAAATGTTAAACGTACAATGCTATCACCCATATTAATTTAAATATTTTGTGTTTGAGGCACTCAAATAATGATTCCATATTTTAAGCCATTCAGAGCGTGCGTTGCATTGTTGTCATGTTCTAACTAAATTAACAGAACTTTATTTATTTTTCAGATGGTCTTTTGGAGTTCTTTTATGGGAGCTGTTTACATTAGGTGAGTTTTATGATTCCGAAAATACTGAAGCGTTTTAATAATGATTAGTTTTTACTACTATTATTATGAAACTCAACTTAAAGGTCAAATGAACCAAAAATTTGAATTTTTTTCTTTTATCCATTTAAAGCTATTTAAACGTTAAAGGAAACCATAATAAAGCATTCTTACGCATCAATTTGCCTTCCTGAGCCTTTAAGGAAGTCACATAGCTAAAAGTACGAAGATTTCCGAAGACTACACGAAAACGTTTCTGAAATGGCCGCGCGCTTCAAGTGGTAGGATTGGTAAGGATTATGACGTCACTATTGGCGAGCCAACCGTGTTCCCAGTGTCCTCTCTTCTGGCGAATACATGAGTATTCTAACTTGCGTCATGAGTATTCTAACTTGCGTGTAAGATTTTCACTGTTTTCGTATTGAAAATGGACAATTGTTGCTGCAGTTTATCGCAGAACAAAACACCATAGTTTTCCGCTCAGTCACCGACTTTCAACTTCTTGACTGTTTTGAGGTGGTCAATAGTGACGTAACTATTGGTTTCCGACAATTTTCCCGATCGCTCTACGATTATGAAGATTCAATATCTCTGCGATGCCAAGTCCAATTAGTTTTAAACTTCAGAAAAGAAAATATGTCAAATTTTTGGTTCATTTGACCTTTAACCCAACTCAAAACATCGCATCTTGTTTCTTTAGGTGGAAGCCCCTACCCAGGTCTCCCGGCCAATGAAGTGTATCAGTACTTGATGGAAGGACAGCGCATGGACAACCCCTTGAATTGCCCGGATGAAATGTAAGCAGTTCAGCAGCCGTTAGTTCAATTACACATCTTCAATCAGAAAATGAACTCGAGACAAAAACGGTACTTAAGGCGGTGAAATGCGAGCTAATTTCCTAGTTCGGTGTGGATAAAATCCTAAAGTGTGACCATTCAAATGAAAGCTATTGAGCAGTACTTGCCTGTGGTGCTGCTTATTATGCTGAACAAGGTGCTTTTGAGTTTGTGGATGTAAACCTTATTTTAGTGTGAGTGTGGCATTTGTAATGTCACTGTAATGCTTTTCATGCACGGTAGTTGTATCTGTGACCATTCAAATGAAAGCTACTGAGCAGTACTTTCCTGTGGTACTGTTTATTATGCTGTACAAGGTGGTTCTAACCTTTGAGTCTGAATGAAATCCTAAAGTGTGACCATTCAAATGAAAGCTATTGAGCAATACTTTACTGTGGTGCCGTTTATTATGCTGTACAAGGTGGTTCTAACTTTTGAGTCTGTGGATGAAATCCCAAAGTGTAACCATTCAAATGAAAGCTACTGAGCAGTACTTTCCTGTGGTGCTGTTTATTATGCTGTACAAGGTGGTTCTAACTTTTAAGTCTGTGGATGAAATCCTAAAGTGTGACCATTCAAAGGAAAGCTACTGAGCAGTACTTTCCTGTTCATGGTACTATTTATTATTCTACACAAAGAAATTATAACTTTAAAGTCCGTTGATAAACTCCTAAAATATGCCCTTAAGTCTCATGGTTCGTTTTTTCCCCAGGTATGAAATAATGCAAAATTGCTGGCAACACAGCCCGGACGACAGATCTACATTCGCAGAAGTTGTGGCTCGGCTTGATAAACTTTTGGAAGACAGAACGACTGAGGTAATGTCTCTATATATTAAAATTAACTCCTTTAAGATCCAATAGTGATCAACATCAAACTTCTCCTTGTAATATCTGTGCTAAATCAATCAGGGAGGTCGTTAGAATTAAGAAAGTGATCACCCAAGATAAGTTCTCTTAATAGTTCAATAACTTCTCCCCGCCACTACTAAGCATGGGGACAAGAAGGGTTGTAAAAAGGTTAAAGAAAAAGGTGCTAAATTAATGCTAAGCTCAGTTATGTACTCATTCATATATTTTTTGTTGTAGAGCGGGGAAGGATACCTTGACCTCGGTCAACCAGAAGATGAACAGAACTTAGACGAGCCGATATTTGAGGATGAATATCTTGATCCTGGAGAGAGACTTCTCCCGTCCCCCGGTAGCCCTACCTCAGAGGAACGGATGAACTACCCTCTGCCTCCCCTCCCTAGCGAGGAAATCGAGATGGAAACATTTGAAGAGCGTCCACAGGAAGAGGAAAAGAAGAAATTCATTCTTTTGGATCCACCGAAGGAAAAGCGAACTGTTCGAATGGACAGCGAGCTGGAAAAAGTTCGTAAAGACACGATGGAGAGAGAGAAGTCCAAAGATAGCGTTGGACAATTTAACGAAGACGAATTTGTCAGCGAGAAAGAACAGCTTCGATCTGATGACGAGGACAAGGACATCTGCGAAAGGAATTCGGGTGTTTTTGAGTTTCCTCCCGATTATGAGCCCAGACAGTCGCACAATCTAGAGATCCCCCCTCAGGAGAATCCTTATTACGGTGAACAACGGCCTCCTTCAGAAGGCGAGGTTAATTTTAAAGCAGGAAATGGTTTTCGGGGAAGACAACCTTCCAACAGATATGTGAATTCATAATAGAACCAACAAGAATGATGTTATGAAATTTAGTTAATTTTCGTTGCTGAAGTTAGTATTGGAGGCCGGAATGTTTCATAAACGCACAGAAAGAATTGGATTTACTAGTTGCAGCCAAGCTGACAAACACATGGGCCCGGTTGTTCAAAGCCCGATTAGTGCTAATCCTAGGTTAACTCTAAATAATACCTACAGAGTTAATTCTGGATTAGCACTAATCGGGCTTTTAACAACCGGGCTCTGAAGAAGAAGAACCGCAAACCCAGTCGAGATACTTTCTCGGATACAGTTTTGCGATATTCAATTACCGATAGACATTCAAGTAAGATTAATCTGACCTAGACTATACCCCTCCCCCTTCCCCCTCCTTGCTAACCTCACTGGAGCTGGTAGCCAAGGACGATAACTAAATTACGTTGATGGATTACCTGCGGGATATAAGAAAATGAGAGACTTCTTATAGTCTGTAGGGACGACAGTGTTTGCTGTAAATAAGATCAGAAGTTTAAAAGAAGGCGCGCGAGCGAATTATATATATTATTTTATTTCAATTTACTAGCATCGTAAATGTCATTATATGACATGTCAGTTTATAAGGAACTGAAATCCGCAAACGGATGCCATCATGTCCAATAAGTTTATTCTCAATGGCTTTTAGCCAAAGAGAGTAAGCGAACTTACGCTATTGCCTTATAAATATAAGGATTTTGGGAAAGTAACCAATTTGTAAAATACATTGAAACCTCGAAGCGAGGATAAATGTAAGTGGACAGCAACTTTCCAGTTGTTATCTTGCAGTAACTTGTACTGAACTATTTCGGAAATAGAAAACGCTTTCCATATTTATCATCCAAAGAATTATGGTAGTGCGAGTTAAAGCCTGTGGTTGATGTATCCACAGTATTCAGCCTCGTTGTCCCAAACTTTCATTAGTGTCACCATAACTCAATGGAAACAAGGAAAGAAAGGTTTTTATTTCTTTCGTTTGAAATGATTTAAACTTTCGAGACTGTTTAACCAATAAACAGTTTTCAATCAATCAGTTTTAGTAACTTGAATGTTAAATAGTTTAGACCTATAGTACTGAATAATAATTCGTTTAGTGCAATCGTCCAGGTGAGTAGCGCTACACCGTAATTTACTATCATTTTTTTAATTACTAATATAATTGAAATACAAAAATCTAGTAAGATAATTTATCAGAGGAGGTATTTAATGTGAACAATAAATAGAATTCATGTAACTGGGCTATAATAATGACTCGTTCTTTTGTTTGTTGTCCGGTCAGAATTTATTAATTTTGCTTTGACCAGTATGCGGAAGTTGAGCAGGCGAGATAAAATAGAAACAATTAACTGAACAAATTACAAGCGATGCTACACATCAAACCATCTAGACTATGTTATAAGAAAATTGTTATCTAACTTTTGGAATTGGTAAAAAAAAAAAGGAGCGAACGTGTTTCACTGAGGCGGAAAATGTGGCGTAATAGAAGGCGAAAGCGAAACACACAAGGGCCTTTTTCACTTTCAATATAGTTCTTATCCTGTTGTTCATTTTCTATATTTTTCAAAAAAGAAAAAAAGGCTTTACCAATAAACGGTTATGAACTGGCCGCTAACAGCCGCAGGCTTAGTCTGTCTTGTAAAAGTTCTCTGCGAACAATCTCACAGTAATTATGGCCGTGAGGAAACGTACAACTTCGAATGCTTCTCTCTCGTGCAAGACGATCTGCTATGAAAGCTGGTACGGTGTTATATTGCAGATACCATTGACGCTAATCCGTGCCCTGGTATAACGTAGAAGCCCGTGGGTATTGAGGGTATACATAGGGGATAGCCATAACACTGCCCCCGCCCATGTAAATTTCGGACACACCCGCCTGCTGCAGAAATAGCTAAAGGTGCGAGTACAACAGGCGTGGCCTGGGTCCAAAATAACGGGGATAACAACCTACCACGAGGGCGCAAATTCAGAAATGTGTCAACAGCTGTTTGAAAGACAAAAATTAAAAAGAACTTAGCAGATATTTCGTTAAAGAATTAGTGTTAGTATTCATGATCTATAACTAAGAGAATATGAACAATTCTAAAACGTTAACCCATTTAAGCTCATCAGATGTTATTTCTTGTGCCTCAAAATAGGAATTATACGCTTTGTGATTAGCTAAAAAATCTCCCGCCACTTTCTCGACCAATCAGAAGTAAAACCAAAACCAACCGTGACTTGCTCGCACGCGTTTTCCCGCGCTTGGCGCCGCCGACATGTGATTGCTTCGAGCTCTGATTGGTTCATTGGATTGTTTACGACTGCTGTGATTGGTCAATGTAATTACTTTGGTTTTGGTTTTACGACACTCAATTGAAAACTGTTCTAAGAAGAGAAATGAATTGTTAAGAAATAAAAACACTATTCATTCTTGAGATAAAAAATTGATAGAAATTTGTTTCGAAGAAATATCTGTTGAAAGGTCATGTATGCGAAAGAATATCTCTGCGAATATCATTAAGGTAATTAATTTCTATTTGTTATTTTGTATTTTCTATGATAACGTTTCTTTCTGCGATTATGTGAAAAGCAAATTTTACAGTGTAATTGCAATTTTAATTTTATAAGTTTTAATGAATTGAAATAAATCATTTTTCCATGTTAGACAGTTTAGTAACAATCTGTGATTTAATTTTTTTAATTCCAAAGTTAAAGATTGATTTTTTTGCAGTTTATTATTCCTTTCTAACTTTTGAGTTCTTACTTTTTTTAAAACCTGAATGTGCAACGTCGTCGTACTTTTCTGTGCCCTGGTATGCAAAATGAAATCCTATTTTTAAAGGGTTTTGGGCTCGCGCTTTCTATGGACTAAAGGTTATCACAACTTATATTTTAATTATGACGTTCGAGCTCATTGTAACGAAATAATACAGAAAGAGCAGCTTAAATTTTTTATCTTTATTTATGAAATATGGGTGTTATGGGTGCGCCAGGCAATACCGCAAAATATCCGGCCTACTCAAATAATATCACGCATGCACCACACGGTAGCAGGTCAACAAAGACGGCATTGAATTTCTGTAATTTTTAAGGAAACAATAATTAGAGAGACCGGAATTCATCGCTACGTTTTAATTGATCAAATATTTTGTTTAGACATTATCGAGTATTGCGGACGCGCCTGTCTGTTTCCTGAACAATCAAAACATGAATGAAATTTTCCATCTCATATTTTTGCGTGACATTGTTGTTATATGATACACTTCGTTTCAAATTCCCTTCGCCGCGCGCCGCGCAAACGTCAGAGAGTCAAGTCGCATTGAGATACAGACCATTACAGTTTAGGAATGTCGTGTTGTTAAATAACTAGAGCATCACTGAAGGACTACGATTTGTAGTTAATACAGAACAGGGCCCATACTGCTACCTATTTTGTAGTTGGTAGCGTGAAATTGGAAATGGCGAGTTCGCCACAGCGGTATGTTCTATCATCTGTCAAAGCAAGGAGGCTATTGGCGAGTTTCCTTCGTGTGTATTCATCACTGTGCGTTTGGGGGATATTAAACACGTATGCTCAAGGTACACTGTTATCCTTCTCTTTCATAATTTTCTCTTTATGTGGTTATGTACTGTAGGCCCGTCTTTCTAGAACTGTTTCGCGTTCTGCTTCACTGATATTAATTACAACTACACTGTTGTGTTCTTGCCACATGTGAGGCTGAACGCGATGAAATATCTTTTAGCTATTTTAAATATTAGTTTACCCCTATCCTATCCGATAAGAGATTAAAGATGATTATTTTTTTGGGTTTGAGGATTTCGCTGCACGCTACCCCAGGGTGTTGCAGAGGTAGTTATTCCACGCTTTCTTACAAATGGAGGCGCTCTGCCAAAGCACTGAACACACTCTAGAATCTTTAAAGCGAAAAAGAAGCGTTGTGCACCTAATATGATCTATTAAGTTTTTTTAGGCTATTGCAAAACAATTTTTCGTAAAAGATAGATTCCTATCCACGTGTTTTGAGAATTATTTTAAGAAAGCAAAGTTTGAAAATTATATTTGCCTATTGCTCCCTATTGCATGTTTTCAGTACTTTTCAGTACAGTTCCCTAGAGAGGGGTTGACAAAATTGTAATTTAATTCGCTTTCCTAATTACTCTCGGTTGCTGTAGCTCAATTTTTAGACATCAATACATTCATTAAATTAAAAATGCTAAAACTGACATCTGAAACAAAAATCAAGTGGTTTAAACTGTTCACAACTGATAAATACAGACATGGTCGGTGTTAATAAGTTTTAGACATGGTCGAGATCATGCAAGTTTCTAAACATAGACGAGATTAGCAGACACAAAGGTTTTTTTCTAGAAAATATTATTATGTTGAACGCCTCTGAATGTCACTGTACAAACTTCTGTTCAAAACAGTTCTATGCTTGGAATAGTTGTGTACTGAAACTACGATAACTAAATAGAATTTAAAAAGAATTAAATGGAAAGCTGACATTTTTTAATAATTGCTTTAAAATCTCACGGTGTGATTCAGTTTACTCTTATTTCTATTGTCTGTAGTTTTGGGATTATGAATTCAATGTCTAAAATATAAAATCTTTCACTGTATTGATAGATAACAGCCATTGCAGATTATGTATTTTGTCAGCTTTTCACTGACCTTTTAGCAGGAAAACGTATCCGAAACAGCCATATCATTTTCCTTGTTAGTAAATTTTGTTTCCGTATTAAAACCCGCGATAAAAACCACAGACACGATGAATTCTACTGAGAAATAACGCTTTCAAGAGGATTAACAACTTCATCTTTAAGTGGGCAAACTTTCAAGTATTTACCGACAGATTAGGACATTTTTTTTACTATCAATCGGATCAAACGATATGATAAATAAAAGTAAATTGTATCTTTAACCTTGAAAGAAGAAGTTAAACTAAGCCTTGGTGTTACGTGCGGACGAACCACAGCAGCACAATCTGATTTAGCTTTTCGGAAAATCTTTTATTTTGAACCCGAGAATAAAATCATAAAGTAGCTTAAAATGGGACCAGTCAAATGAAAGTCGTTTACCAATACTTCTTAACTGAGGGATTCCTGTATATTATTTATTAATAAGTACTTAATAATCATATCGTTGTTCTTATCATGTGTTATCTTTGGTCCACCGTTTTTATCGTGTTTGTTTTGGAATTATTCCCTATGCACTGGTAAATTTTATCTAAAAAAGAAAACAGTTTGGGTGGAGTAAAGATTTATAACTTATGGCTCCGGCCAATTCCAAACCTCAGATGTCGACTCCCTCTAAGACGGACTCCGAGAGGTGGTCTCTGCCGTACTACATATAGTTACTTATTATACGGTCATTCCTGTCCTCCTCCCCAAGGAAGGACTGATATGTAAAGTGGATCAGTAAAAGGATACAGTCAATCTGTTGTAATGAGACTACAAGCAGACCCAACTGAACTCTCCATAAGAAATATACCTTCGTAAAAGGAAAAGAAAATGTAATTAAAAAAAAAACTTCCTAGATAACTAATATGGTTATTCAGGCTAGCTAAGGTGAAATTTTGTAAAAGTAGAGGACTCGATATCTTTTCTGTCTTTTGCCAACTCAACGCATTCCTCAGTTATAATTACTAATTGCAGTGGAAATCCACCGAGTGCCGGTTCTTCTTGGAGGGAAGAACGCCAGAGAACCTGTTAAAAAAAAAACATTAAAGGAGCTACATCATTGGGATTTTGACGTTTTTTTTTTGGTCAAAACTGCCCCAAATTAAAACTAAATACCTTAATTTGTCAACCATGAAATGCTCATAGGACGCAAAAAAAGAAGATATGAGAGAGATTCTCAAAAATAGATTTAACCATACTCAGAGTTTTAGTGAAGGTTTTTCAAGATACAGGGCGATAATTTTTTTAAAGCTGCAATCCATTCCCATCCTGGTCATCTGAAGCCCGAGGCTTCCTAAATAACTAATATGGTTATTCAGACTAGCTAAGGTGAAATTAGTTATTTTTAGGTTTCCATTGATACAAATACAATTAATGTTGGTTAGTCTGAGCAATAGTAGAATATTTATAAACAAAACTGGACCATTATTTTTGGGTTTCACTGTTATATAAACATGTCTTTTTCAAAGAAACACTAGCTTGAAAATGGTGACATAGCCTCGTTGAAATCAGGAGGAGAACCAACAACATGTAACAAGATTTTAATAAAAACATTTATAGTTTTAGAACTGATGTGAGACCAGCTTTTATCATCGACACAGGGGCGGATCCAGGATTTTTCTTAGGAGGGGGTGCACCTTTAAGGAATGACGTAACTGAAGGGTGACGTAAACAAGAATACTAGTTATATTAGAAAGATGCAGGTCATCTCAGGAGGGGTGCGCACCCCTGCACCCCTCCCCTAGATCCGCCCCTGCGACATATCTTTACTGAGCATCCACCTGCAGCCAGACCCCGGGTTATAAAAGGTTAAGGTTTTTATGGTGGATATCAGACGAGTCTAAATATATAACAATTATCACATCCCTTGTGAAAAGTACTACTAATAATAAGACGTGTCAGACATAGTGAATGTGACCGGGTCATATTTTACCAGAGATTGACCTTCTCAATCAGCAAAACAGAGTGGTTCCGTTTATTTTGCCCTCCAGATAGCATGGCTCACTTTGTGGTCATTTTTAAAATTCCATCGCGAATTTTTTTACGAAGCGAGGTCAAGCGATAACACGCTCTCCGGGTCACACTATTTTTTCGTGAATCTGTTACGTACCGAAAAAAAAACGCCAAAATATGATTGGAATGGATATGATTAAGATATAACAGACATAGCAAAAAGCTGAGAATGTATACTAGATTTGGATAAAGATTTTTGCCCCCCCCCCCCCCCCCCCCTGCTCCCCAAAGAAAAGAATAGAATAAAAAAGAACTTGATTTTTGTGGACCAAGTCAATGGTTGATTGCCTCAAAACCATTTTTTTTTCTTAAAATATTCACTTATTTCTTTCAAGTTTGAAGATCGTAGGGTAAGTATAACAGGCAAGCATGAGAAACGCCATAAGATTAACTCTCCGTGAGGGATTGTCTTCCTGAAGTGCATGAAAATTGCTTGCTTTTCGGTAAATTCCCACCGCACATGTATGGAGTTTTCATATGTCCTCTTGTGACTCGCTCGTCGCTCAACTATTCCGAACGGAAAAGAGAGAATGTTTGTAGTCTACGTTTATATTCTAGGGAATGTTTGTAGTCTACGTTTATATTCTAGGGAATGTTTGTAGTCTACGTTTATGTTCTAGGGAATGTTTGTAGTCTACGTTTATATTCTAGGGAATGTTTGTAGTCTACGTTTATATTCTAGGGAATGTTTGTAGTCTACGTTTATATTCTAGGGAATGTTTGTAGTCTACGTTTATATTCTAGGGAATGTTTGTAGTCTACGTTTATATTCTAGGGAATGTTTGTAGTCTACGTTTATATTCTAGGGAATGTTTGTAGTCTACGTTTGTTTTCTAGGGAATGTTTGTAGTCTACGTTTATATTCTAGGGAATGTTTGTAGTCTAAGTTTATATTCTAGGGAATGTTTGTAG
The DNA here is from genome assembly GCA_022457155.1 of Cladopsammia gracilis. Classification (NCBI taxonomy): domain Eukaryota; kingdom Metazoa; phylum Cnidaria; class Anthozoa; order Scleractinia; family Dendrophylliidae; genus Cladopsammia; species Cladopsammia gracilis. The sequence goes on along the minus strand of JAJGOT010000052.1, from coordinate 237,575 downwards.
TCTACGTTTGTATTCTAGGGAATGTTTGTAGTCTAAGTTTGTATTCTAGGGAATGTTTGAAGTCTACGTTTATATTCTAGGGAATGTTTGTAGTCTAAGTTTATATTCTAGGGAATGTTTGTAGTCTACGTTTGTTTTCTAGGGAATGTTTGTAGTCTACGTTTATATTCTAGGGAATGTTTGTAGTCTACGTTTATGTTCTAGGGAATGTTTGAAGTCTACGTTTATATTCTAGGGAATGCTTGTAGTCTAAGTTTATATTCTAGGGAATGTTTGTAGTCTACGTTTGTATTCTAGGGAATGTTTGTAGTCTAAGTTTGTATTCTAGGGAATGTTTGAAGTCTACGTTTATATTCTAGGGAATGTTTGTAGTCTAAGTTTATATTCTAGGGAATGTTTGTAGTCTACGTTTGTTTTCTAGGGAATGTTTGTAGTCTACGTTTATATTCTAGGGAATGTTTGTAGTCTACGTTTATGTTCTAGGGAATGTTTGAAGTCTACGTTTATATTCTAGGGAATGTTTGTAGTCTACGTTTATATTCTAGGGAATGTTTGAAGTCTACGTTTATGTTCTAGGGAATGTTTGTAGTCTACGTTTATATTCTAGGGAATGTTTGAAGTCTACGTTTATATTCTAGGGAATGTTTGTAGTCTACGTTTATATTCTAGGGAATGTTTGTAGTCTACATTTATGTTCTAGGGAATGTTTGTAGTCTAAGTTTATATTCTAGGGAATGTTTGTAGTCTACGTTTATATTCTAGGGAATGTTTGTAGTCTACGTTTATGTTCTAGGGAATGTTTGTAGTCTACGTTTATTTTCTTAAAGACCATGTTTTGTTTCTAAATTGTTACATTAAGGCAGTCTGGAATTTTTAGTTAGTTAATGACTTCCTGTTTCCTGTTATCAATGGCTCGAAGACCATGAAAGAGATTAAAAAAATTATTGTAATTCTTAGCCAAGGAACCTCTCAGTCCGTTATTTGTCGTCTTACAGTTATAACTTTAAAAGGAAATACATCAGTACATACTTTATCGAACCTCCCCATTGCGGCTTTTCAGGATCAATTAATTTAATCATTAAAACATTTGCCATGATACTTGGAAATTTAAAAATAACAGTTCCATAAAATCTATATTTAAAAGGGATAAAATATTTACAATAATTTATAATAGTTACGATCTTATACTGTCGTTAATATTTTTTTCTGACAGATAGACCTTCTGTTTTTCTTTGCTTTTATTTTACTTACAATAATAACCAATCATTTGCTCGGAAACTTCTGCTGGCAGATTTTGTTGGGGCTCGCAAACCTCTAAAGTCGCTGGTAGACCTGGTATTTTGCGACTTTTTGAGACGGTCCAATAAAAACGCTTCTGTTAAGTAACGTCACTACTTCTGCAGTATAACCGAAGTTCGTGAACGTAAAGGTAAAGATTGTACGCGATTGTTGTTGTCCATGGCAGATTGCGAGGCTGGCACAACAATTCGCCGGTACCCTTTTATGCACCAGGGCGGATAGAGACAGTACCAAACCAGGGTAAGAGGCTCCTGACCAAACTAAGTATTGGTCCCCGGGGGGGGAGGTATTATGGCCAGGAACTTGCTTTATCATCTTAAAATAGGAAGGAAAAATCGCCAAAAGTGACAATCTTTATCTGCAAATTACAGCTTCTGTTTTGCTTTGCTCTCACTTTTTTTTATCCAATTTAGTTTTTTATTATATAAACACCAATGAAATACCAGGTGAGCTTTCGCGCGTAAACGTCATATCTTCACACGTGAGAATAACATGTTATCTTCACACGTGAAAAGATCACCCTTGACACGTTGTTCCACTTTAGGACTACAAAAAAATGTTAAAGTGAAATGGTTTGATTTCATTGGTGTTTATATAATAAACAGAACATTACATGGCCGCTCGAAGATACGAAATTTCTCTTCTCGTGTTGAAAAATATTTCACTCGTTCGCTGCGCTTACTCGTGAAATATTTTTCAACACTCGAAGAGAAATTTCGTATCTTCGCGCGGCCATGTAATATCCTCTATATATTTGGTGGCATGTGGCGATATAACACGGAAGTTAAGTATACAAAATTTCGTTATTACGGGCGGGACAGTGTCCCTTTAATGCTGGGAACCCAGCAAAGAGCCCCGTTTTTTGTGTCTTTTGTATTTCCACCACTTTTCCGCGTGCGCTTGCGTCTTTCGATAAAAATAACACGACTCCTACTCAAGACACTGACGATAGAGTTGAGCCTCTCCATTATTGGCAATGTTACGCTCTTTTACTATAGCGCAGAAAAGCAGAAAATCAGACTATATTTTTAAAGTTTATTCGTAAAACCATAGCACTTAAAAGCATGGAAGATTTCAACTTTCACTTTGTAAAATTCTGAGAAACGAACAGCGCGATTGAAAGTCCTGTTGAAGAGGTTTAGTGGTCACACCATGGCCATGGGATTTCATCCACGGGTTCAAAAGTACGAGCAACTTGCCTTAACAGCATAACAAGAAGCACCGTTTGATAGAAAAGTTCTGGTGAAGAGTTTTCATTTGAATGGTCGGCTTGAGGTCTTTTTTTACAGACTCAAAACTATAAGAATCACATTTAGAAAGAACACGACCTAAAATCTGGCTGCCGGAGGAACCGGTCGAACCTCCAGGTGCGATCACCTCTCGTGAGCGACCACCTCTCATAAGCAACAACTTTTCCAAAATACCAAATTTTTTCCAGTCAAATAATCATAGTTGAAACCTCTCGTAAGTGACCAAGACCACTTTCAACGCTGGCGATTTGAATTTTTCTATTGTTTTTAACCTCTGGTAGGTGACCACTTCTCCATATTTCGGTGCCACTGCATGCAGACGCAAAATAAGCAATGTGTTAAAGTAAAACTCCAATATAGCGAACATTTTGTCCCTTGCATCAAAACTTCTTTATGACTTTATGACAAAACAGTTTTAGTTGATAGGTGCTTTGTACATTTAAATTACTACAGGTTCATGTCATTCAAAGTTAAAACCCCTGTGGTCTGACCTTCCGTAAGCGACCACCTCCAGTAAGCGACCACCTCTCGTAATTGACCACCTCCCGTAAGCGACCACCACCCGTAAACGACCACCTCCCGTAAGCGACCACCTCTCGTAAGCGACCACCTCCCGTAAGCGACCACCTCCAATAAGCGACCACCACCTGTAAGCGATCACCTCTCGTAAGCGACCACCTCTCGTAAGCGACCACCTCCCGTAAGCGACCACCTCCCGTAAGCGACCACCTCCCGTAAGCGACCACCTCCCGTAAGCGACCACCTCCCGTAAGCGACCACCTTTCGTAAGCGACCACCTCTCGTAAGCGACCATCTCCCATAAGGGACCACCTCCCGTAAGCGACCACCTCCCGTAAGCGACCACCTCCAGTAAGTGTCCACCTCTCGTAAGCGACCACCTCCCGTTAGCGACCACCTCCCGTAAGCGACCACCTCCCGTAAGCGACCACCTCTCGTAAGCGACCACCTCTCGTAAGCGACCACCTCCAGTAAGCGACCACCTCCAGTAAGCGACCACCTCCAGTAAGCGACCACCTCCAGTAAGCGACCACCTCTCGTAAGCGCTTACGGGAGGTTCGACTGTACAGTCAGTAACGTTTTATTCATTCACTTTCAGGTGCGTCCCTCAAGTACATCGGAAAGCAGATCAGTTATCTTCGCACTGTTCCTGAAGGATCATCAGTGGATTTCAGCTGTGAGTTAAGTGATCCAGCTGTGACCGTGACCTTGTGGCAAATGCTGGGGACTGGAGGAATGTACACTCCTAGGAGAAACTTAGCAAAATATGGACAAGTTTTTACCCTTCACCGGGTAACCAAGAACATGCAAGGGATGTACCTATGCAGGGTCAGACGACCACTATTTTCCAAGAATATTGGTCAGATATGGGTCACGTCAAGTCCCAAAGGTAAGTAAAGAAAAAGCCTCGCTATCTTTTGGCGTCCGCCATAGGGCTCCCCTTACCGATTTAGCACATGTGTCTTTGCATGGGGTGCTCACTGCTGCAGTCTCGATTTATCTACCACAACTAACTGTTAAAAAAGCAGCATTTTTCAGCTGTCAGAAAAAAATTGCCTAGTCTCAGCTATCAGTTAACTTGATCTCCCGTCAATTTAGGATAGGTATATGCCGCGAAGGTTCTTCAATCCTGACCCGAAAATCAACACCGGATTATTTAAAGTAAAAGCGATAACTCGGAATTGTGTGAACAGGTCGTTTTTAAATCTTTTCTGTACCTGGAAAGTTAAAATTCAAGAAAAATCCCAAATTTCATTTTGTTAAATATTGAAAAACAAATTGTACCATGCAAAACTACTGCCAAAAAGGTTTCATTTGAATGGTCATACCATAGGATTTCGTCCACAGACTCAAAAGTTAGAACAAATGGTACCATGCAAAAGTACTGCTGAAGAGGTTTCATTTGAATGGTCACACCATAGGATTTCGTCCACAGACTCAAAAGTTAGAATTTCATTATATGTCTCCATAATTGGCTCTGGGAGTGAAAGGGTTAAGGAATGAGTACCTCAACAACCACACCCTGTCCCACGGCACATACGCGCGTCCCGGGCTTCATCCAGACCCTCTTTTAATGTTTCTTATTTCCAGACCCTCCAAAACCAAGCGTGGATCAAAGAGAAAAGATGATTTTTGTAAATCGGGATGCAAACCTCACATGCAAAGCTACAGGGACAAGAATTGCATCTGTGCAGTGGTACAAATGGGCGAAAAAACTCTCCATACAGCAGCAAGTGGTCACAAAAGAGTTAAACCTCAACGGAGAAACGTGGACAAATACTCTCACGTTAAAGAATGTGACGATGGACCAGGCCGGGTGGTACGAGTGCCGAGTGTTTGAAACTGGGCAGGATTACGGGTTTTGGTCATCCCATGAAAAACTGAAAGTGCTAGGTAGGAGATCAGAAATACACACAGTCGACCACCTCTCCTAAGCAGCCACTTTTTCAAAGTAACAATTTTTTCCCAGTGAAATCACTATAGTCGAGAACTCGTAAGCTACCACAAGTGACCACAACCACTTTCAATGCTGGTGATTTGAATCTTTCTATTGCTTTTCAATCTCTGTTAAGCGCCCACTCTTCCATATTTTTTAATGTCACCACAGACGCAGGTTGCATGTTACAATACAATGTAAAATAACACGGCAAACTGATCCGTACGGCGGAGAAAAGATTGACTCAAGAAAAATAAAGTAAAATAAAAGATATATATTTTGTGCCCGATATTTCGGTTTGAAACACAAACCTTCGACGGGGGCTAAAATAAAAATGAGTATATACGTTAATATCGTTACAATTTAAAAAGTTTAAAATATGGAACCAAGAAATATGATAGGTTACTACATTGACAGGGTAAAAAAGCGTCCTATGATAAACTGACAAATATAATAGTTGACTAAATAATGACAGGCAATTTTGTTAAGATAACATAATTAGTGCAGTTCATCGCGTTTATTAATACCCGAAGACCGTGACATTTATTCAAGTTTTTCTACTGATCCAGATCTCTGTCACAGATCCGGCACCTCCCATTGGTTTGTAGTTGTGGTTTCTACTGTTCATCGTTACAATACAAGTCCAATGAATAAAACGAACATTTTTCCGTTAAAGAATCTGACCCACCCAGTTTGCACTGCGCACCCACGTAGGTTCATCCGCCATTTTCAGGGCCCCCGAAAGTCCATACTGTATTGTAGATGAGAAATTCACTCGTGCAAGAGGTGATATGCATGCCCAAATATGGAATAGAGCCGTATCATAACAATAATAGAAGCGCGCAATGCAACTTGGGTGGGTCAGATTCTTTAATAATGATGCCATCGAAACGTCATTCTAAACTATTATCGCTAATTTTTATTCTTAATTTTGTCCTTTGCATCAAAACCTCGCTATGATATAATATTTAGCGCCTATAGGTGCTTTCATGTATGTTGAAGTCACTTCAGTTTTATATGATTCAAAATGAAGGTTCCCTATATTTTTTGTTAGGCGTATCTTCACACGGCAAATTAAAGTTTTTAAACTGTTGTTGGAAAATACAAAAAGGTGAAGATGAACGACGCAAAATCAGCTTGCGCGTTTTTGCGTCCAGTGTTTATACTTGCCAGCTAGAGTTTGCAAACTTCGGTTAGTCGTTTAAGGTGCGTTTAGGGCTCACTTCTGAAGACTTTCAGGTACGCATTTTCATTGATATGGTATGTGATTTTTAAGCTTGATTGTTTACTTGTTCTCTCTCGCACATTTCTAGGCAAGACTGAATGCCCGGAACTTAATGGCACTTTTGCCGACCCGCAGAGAGCAACTGGATATCTCGTTTGCTCGAATGGCAAAGCTACCCGGATGAACTGCTCAGAGGGACTGGTCTGGGGAGATGAAAAGAAACCTTGTGGTACGATACAACCGTTGTTTTATAAATCGTATTAGTATAAATCTACTAGCGTTTTATCACGATTGCTGTTCTCTTATTGGCTACGCTACTGACTGTCTATCCTGTTGTAGAAAGTAAGTAGAGTGAGTAGCCGATTATCCGCGCGTGGCGTGACCAACTTATGTCATTATTGAACGTCTAGCAGATTTATACTGAAACAATTAGATTACTCGCTCTTGATTTCTATGCGTGATAGAAATCTCGAGCTCATAATCTAACTGTTAAATACATCAGGAAATATCTATGGGAACAGCTTTTTCCCTGCGAGAAATATACGAGACTGGCTCTACCATATGATATTAAATGTTTTAAGCAAGCCTTGAATATCATGCGCTTTTCTGAACTTTATTACTTTCCTAACATTTTTTAAAAGTTGCACCATGCACCGTACTTCACATTATCTTTGACCTACACTTGCACTTAGCACTTTTTTTATTTTAATCTTGGTGCGATGGTAACTCCTTTTACCAAGCCTAAATGTAGATGTATGTGGATACCCACCTCTCTAAATATTGATTATTGTGCGTTTTATTGATAGCCAGTGAACTGTTTTTAATAGTGTATTGTATTGCTTTCCTTTCTTGTTTTCAGTAAAAGTGATAAAGTGGAAATCAAGTGATAGATTGGAGGCGGTCACTAAAACCGTTGGAGAATCAGTGACAATTGACTGTCAGTTAAACGATCCTAGTGCAAGAGTAAAGCTGAAACAAAGGATTTCTTCTGGACTGTTTATTGAACGATTCACTGATCGATGCAGAATCACCCGCGAAGGACAGAAGTTTGTTATCCATGCTGTGAATTTCAATGACTTTGGAATCTACTTTTGTGAGGCGCCACATGTGGAGATTAAACGAAAGCAAGAAGCTTTCCTGAAAATTGATCCAGGTAAATATGGATCATGTTGTTTTAAGGCGCTTTTAATGTATCTCTCGGAAGGAGGAGGAACACATCAGAATTTTAGATGAAGTTGTCTGTAACACAACTTTTTGAGATAGAAAACCTATAGCCACGTTTTAGACCAATATGAGTAACTCTCCAGCACCGAATTAACAAAATTTCGCTCACCTTATTTCCATGTTTTATCGCCAAATATACCAACAAATATTCAACTTAATTGGATAAAAAGATTCTGTAGAGCAAACAGAAGCAGTAGTTTGGAGATAAAGTGTAGGATTGCAAGGATGGAAGCGGATTACAGTTTATCAAATTTGATTTCCGATTCATGATAGGCGGTCAAGAAATCAAAATTGCCATTCTGGTGACATTTGACTTTTTTTAGTCGTTACATTGTCTCTTATTTTAATATTTCTTTGCTTTCATTACTTTTAGCGATTTTTTTCTTCCTATTTCAACATAAAAAAGCAAGCTTAAAGCAAGTTCCTGGCCATAATCCAGCACAAAACCACGATATATCAGTCGATATACAGACCTGGGGCCAGATTCACGAAGCCCTCCTAAGTTAAGACATATCCTTAGTATTGTTTCTCAACAATAGCCTATTGTTGGATTGACAATAGACTATTGTTAAGAAACAATACTTAGGATATGTCTTACCTTAGGAGGGCTTCGTGAATCCAGCCCCTGGGGTCTTTACCTAAACCATAGTTCTGATTAAGAAGTGTGATTCTTATGCCCTGTTTGAGACCAAACCTGAAAATCTTTTCCATATTTCAGGTGAGAAGATTAAAACACACCCAATTCCAAGCCAAAATGCGGAAATTTTTAAGACCAAGAAAGGGTCCTGAAGACACATTCCTTGGCTCCGCGCGTATCATGTATCGTATTAGGGAGTAACCCGGGGACTAATAATATTAGCCTCTAAAAATACCCATTATGGGCTCCGGAAAATACCCATTATGGGCTCCGGAAAATACCCATGCAAGGGAGATCTAGTGTCATTGTTTATCAGTGGTGAGTGAAAAGAATGGAACAATAAATTATTTTAAAGATAACGTTGAAGAAAAAGAACATACTGCTTAATTCAAAAACGCCTTTCGTTTTTCCTTCGTTCTAGCTCCAAAGTCTGCTCTTCAGCAAGGTTACAGGAACTTGTTTGTGACATTTGGAAGCTCTCTGGACCTCAACTGCGGTGCCCATAAAGTGTTTCAGCCTCGTATGTACCTGGAGATAATTCGCACGGACGGTATTACTCTGTTGACCCCTGATGGCGATAAGGTCACCTTGACCGGCAGGATCCTAACCATCCATGGACTGGACTCTAGTATGCATGGGAAGGTTGTCTGCAAGGTTGCTTCGTCATGCGCACGGACTCGAGAGGATGTTGATCTCGGGTTTCTTTTTCCAGTCGCTCAGAAAGGTGCGTATCACCGCAATAACAGCTGTTTCATAGTGTAGTAATTTCAGTGATTGACAGTTTCTATATAGAGTGGTTTTCAATTGTGTCGAAAGTAATTTCGCAGTTGCTTTGGTTTTGAATTGCTACGCTTTGTGATCGGCTTAAAAATCTCGCGCCACTTTTTCGACCAATCAAAAGTAAAACCAAAACCAATCGTGACTTGCTTGCACGCGTTTTCCCGCCCTTGGCGCCGGCTACATGTATTTACTTCGAGTTCTGATTGGTTCATTGGATTGTCTCCTTATGTTGTGATTGGTCAGAATGATTACTTTGGTTTTGGTTTAACGACACTCAAATGAAAACCACTCTATAGACTTGCATTACGAAAGAGAACTGATCAGCGATAGAGGAGCCGGATGCGAGCAGAAAAACAGCAATTTGTGTAAAAAAATACGGAATTAAGATCGGAGGTATAAATCAGCATAAAACGAAGTTTTGGAGACACTCCGGCTACACATGGGAAAATAAGCACTTTCACTCGGCTCGTACAAGAAATACACGGAGTGATCAATCGATAAAACTGATAATCAGCGGCAATCAATAGTAACCAATAATAATTAATCGATTAATAGTTTAACTCGAGGACCAATAGATGGCGGGAAAATATGTGATTTTTAATTGCGTCGTTTATTGTCGGTTTTTAATGGAAATATCTCGCAACTGTACAACCAACGCATTCTTCCTTTTCGAGGCAAGTTGCATGAAACATTGCCTTGTGTAACATCGCTATTAGGGAAGAGGAGGGACTGTTTTTTAAAAAGTTAAAAACGTTAATACACTTTCAAGTAAACTAGCCTGTTCCAGGCGTTCAGCTAGTGGGAAAAGCGCGAATAGTTGGGGAAGGCGCGAAGAAAAGCGAGCGAAAAAAATGCGGGGAGACGATTATCCTCTCCCCAATCTCCCCGCTTTTTTTCGCTCGCTTTTGTTCGCGCTTTCCCCACTATCAGAACGCCTGGAACAGGCTACAAGTAAACGTGCTGTATAATATACATGTATATGTTTTATTTCTCTTTCACCTTACAGGAGAACCACCAATACCAGTTGTATTTCCTGAACTCTCGGTCGTCAATGAAGGAGACAACTTAGTTATCACATGTTCAGTTTCTGTAGTAAAGCAGATACAGAATATCGCTTGGTACAAGGACAAAAAAATTGTCTCTGGTAACATGGCCGCGACAACTGCTTCTAGAAGCGTGCTGTCATTGAATAACGTCACCAAATCTGACGCAGGGAATTACGAATGCAGAGTAGTGGATTTTGGTGTTGGGTATTGGTTCAAATCAGCTACAGTAAAGGTTGAAGGTGAGTATACAGCACTTTGGTTCCGGGACGCACCATGTTACTTCTCCAGTCAACATGGCTACACGCTGAATATTCAACATTGGTAACCCGGATACCAGTCTCTAATGTTGAATGAAACTGGTGTTAGGTTTGCGTGTGCTTTGACATGCGCAACATGTACCTACAATTTTGACTCTGCTAGCAACTCCAGCGATTGCAGCAGCCATTTTTGCATACCGCACTTTCAAGAATGGGTACATGGTGCGTATACAAATCAGTCAATTGCGCTGAATAGACTGCAACTCAAATGTTCATTTCCTTTTCCAGTAGAAAATCAGACAAATTTAAGCTAATTGACGTGTTCTCGTTTTTGCTTAGAATTTAAACCTACCCCGTCTGTGCAAATAAGTAGCACCTCTACGCCACCGGATCCAAGTACACCACCAGTGATGACAATATTGCCGTACCAACCGGTCGACATATCTTGTAGCATGTTTAAAGCTGACACGAAGCTCGCTTTATGGCAAGAATCTACAACAGGAACTTTCATACAAAGAATACCTGACGGGGTGGCACTCGTTCTTCAAGGCAATGTGTTTACAATCACTCAAGGGCGACACAGTGATGGAGGCACATACTATTGTCAGGCTCTTGGGTCTCGGAAAGTTCCTGTAGTATTTTTAACGTTTTATGGTAAGATGCTAAAACCTTCTGCATGTAAACATCAATTCTAACCCGTATTCGCCAATGACAGCATGGAATTATAGAGTGTCCGTATTGTAGAGGTGTCCACGTTATAGAGGTATCCGTATTATGGAGGTAGAGATTGTATATATTGTGGCGTCTTCGGGACCAAGTTAACTGTCCGTAATAGACTGCTGTCTGTATTATGGAGGTGTCCGTAAGATGAGTTTCGACTGTCAATAGCTTAAACAAACCTAAACCAAAGAAATCACTTTGGCCAACCACAACAGACGCGGACAATCCAATGAACCAATCAGAACTCGAAACAAATACGTACATGTACCCGGCGCCAATCGCGGGAAATCGCGTGCAAGCAAGTCACAACTGGTTTTAGCTGTTTACGAACGTGATAACATCCTTCCTCGCGTTGAAAACGGCAAACGTAAAACATTGACTGTAAGATCATGATCACGTGGTATTTTCTCTCAACACCATAGATAGTACATAATATTTCTCTGTGCACTGATGTTGTGCTACTTAAACCTGCTTCAACGCATCTTAATTTATAGACTCTGACCTGTTTTATAGTAGTTGCCATTAGTTACATTAAAAATACGTCGTTTGGCATTCTTTTTCAGGCATCCCACTTCCCGAAAAAGCAGTTTGGATTCCAAACAAATCCCAAACCATCGATTACATGGGTGCAGCAGACATCGCTTGCATTGTGCATACCAGTGTGCCAGCAGACTGGAACGTCTGGTCCAAGACTGATCAGTCAGGACATTTTCACAATATCACAAATAACAAGCATAACATTGCATCTCAAACATTTGGCTCGTTTAGTGAACTTGTTCTTCAAGTGAGAAATGCAAGCAAAGAAGACGCGGGAACATACAATTGCCGGGCACAGTTCAGTGGAGACATTCAAGAGGCAGACGTACAAGTGGCAGTTAGAGGTAAAGTGGAGAGAGAGTAGTATATCCGACGTGGAGTTAGCCCCTTTCTATGGCGCTATATATTACCGTTATGCTAACGACTCTATGTTAATTAGTTACACTAAAATGGATGTCACAACTGGGATGTAAAGGAGAAATACCATAGTATAAATTACAAGTCAATCAATTGCATTTTTCTAAAGATTTTTTTCCAGGGGGAAGTGGGGAGGAGGTTGTGGGGTTGGAAGCTAGGAAGGAAACCGAGAGAGAAAGTTTGATGATTTAACAATTTATAATTGTTCTTATCATCCTGTACTCTGTGGACATTTTGTTCGCAAACGGATATCAATCAAATCTATCAATCCTTTATTTAGCGTGGTCGGTACGATAAGCTTAAGAGCTAGTTTCCAGGTACGCTACGAAATAATAAAGATAAAAGGTACAAAATAAAACTTCATTAGAAGTGTGTATGACAACTTGGAGTATCATTCACAGATCCAACGAAAGGTCAAGTTCTGCTGCATTCGGAATCCCAAACTGTAAACGAATCGCAATCAGCAGAGCTGTGGTGCAAAGCCGGGGGATCCCCTCAGCCTCAAGTAACTTGGAAGAGACATGGCCGAGATCTCGGAGAATGCAGTGTAAAATGGGGAGCCGTGAACTGTCGCTCCTTCTCCAAGCGACATGTGGTGGCATTCAGTAAAGGAACGTATTACCTGCGTGTTCCAAGCACGACGTTTTCTCAAGACTCTGGAAACTATTCGTGTCATGTAGAGAATTTAGCCGGAAGTGAAAACGTCACGATTCAGTTAACTGTTCAAGGTAACGGAAGTGATTTTGTCATTACTTACCTTTTTCGATTCCACTTCGAGTTTTCGCGTATTCCCAGACGTAATTCATGGAAGTTTAGTCATGGGTGTGCGAAGATGAAATTTCTCTTTTCATGTTCAACTAGACAAGAGAAATTTTATATCTCCAAACAGCCATGTATTATTTTGTTTATTTATAAACCAGGATAATTACAGTTTTCCGAAGATTTCTGAGGCTTTCGAAAATTCTCCGAATAATATCCGAAGGTTGTACGAACGTTTTCGATCATTTTTCGAAAATTTCCGAAGATTTCTGGGGGAGATTCGAAGATGTTTCGATTGTTGACCAACACCTTTCAACTTGTTTGACATTTAATATGGACAAGCATGGTAGCAAACCAAAAGATATTGATATCTTTACTCTTCACAGTGAAGGTAGAACTGATATCTTCACTCTTCATAGTGAAGATAAAATTGATATATTCACTCTTCACGGTGAAAATAAAATTGATATCTTCACTCTTAACAGTGAAGATAAAATTGATATCTTCACTCTTCATAGTGAAGATAAAATTGATATCTTCACTCTTCACGGTGAAAATAAAATTGATATCTTCACTCTTCACGGTGAAAATAAAATTGATATCTTCACTCTTCACGGTGAAAATAAAATTGATATCTTCACTCTTCACGGTGAAAATAAAATTGATATCTTCACTCTTCACGGTGAAGATAAAATTGATATCTTCACTCTTCACGGTGAAAATAAAATTGATATCACAAGTGTCGAGATATGATTTTTTCCATCCACGGTGGAAGAAATTCTACTATTTCACTAAAGTTTTTAAAATAGTCTCCTGTAATGATATATTGTCTTCTCTTTTAAAAGTACAACCGTCTGTTAAGAAGAACGCCAGTGAAATCCGGATGATAATTTCAGCAAGTGACAGCGTGTATATATCCTGTACCATCCTGCACAGCAACCCCCCACCTACCCTCTCCTGGTGGAATCAGAATTGTCTTGAAGACAGCTCAGAATGCAAACCCTCCTTACATGAGTGGGGAAGAGTGAAAACTGATAACACAAGCTCATTGGAACAGCTATTGATTCCTCCAAGTAACAGGCATGCGCTGTTTAAGTGCACCGCTGAGAACTGGTTGGGATTTGACGACGTAACATACATTATCCTTAGACGGCCTGGTAGGTGTCAAGTGAAAAATGTCATGGTCATTTTTTCTTCAGTGTAAGTTTACAAACATAGGCATGACAGTGCGGCTGAGAGTAACACAGAAAACCCATACACCCACTGTAAGTCTAGGGTGTCTGTGGTGAACCAAAAAAGCAGAATTATATAGTCCTCTTGTTGCTACCGAATGAGTAACACCTGCAGAAAGCAGCAAGTTTTCTCACGTAAGTTATTAATTTAGTACCTTGGTATAGAGCGGTGTTCATTTGAGTGTTAAAAGTAATTTCGCGATTGCTTTGGTTTTGCATTGCTACGCTTTGTGATTAGCTAAAAAATCTCGCGCCACCTTATATATCAACCAATCTGAAGTAAAAACAAAACCAATAGTGACTTGTTTGCACACGTTTTCCCGCGCTTGGCGCCGGCGACATGTATTACTTCGAGTTCTGATTGGTTAATTGGATAGTGTACGTCTTCTGTGATTGGCCAGAGTAATAACTTTGATTTTGGTTTTACGACACTCAAATGAAAACCGCCCTGTTTAACTAGTTTGTCTTGTTTTTCTTCTAGACATGAAGCCTCCAAATATCACCAATTTTTTGTCTAAACAATTTGTCAACGCTTCTGGAACTAAGAGACTAATTTGCGAAACAGAAGGTCAACCTCCATTCGCAGATATTCAGTGGCTAAAAAATGGCGCTCATCTGGGAAGCTGTAGAGGTGAACTACAGCACAATAAAACTTGTCATCTCCATGGCGACCGAGCAAAGTACAAGATTACCTGGATAGGGTCTGGGGCCGAGTTGATGGTTATGAATGCTTTACACCCTTTCGATAGCGGAGACTTTACTTGTGTTGCTAGCAATGCTGCTGGGAAGGATATCAAAATCGTTACTTTGGATGTTCATGGTGAGTTATTAACTTATCTCATTGAAACAAAACAGCGATAAGCAAACAGCGTGAAATAAACTCAATAAAGGAACTGCTACAAAGCTTTCATTTCATTTCTTTGGAGTTTCATCCACGGACGTTAAAAAACTAGAACCGTACTACTTGAGCTAAAGTTTGATTTTTGACCGCGGCAAGCGTGAGTCACTTGGGGCGTCTCCTCGAGGGGAATCTCATAGAAACATAACGGAGGAAACCGCCATAATTATCTCTAGGCTCCGCTAAGGTGTAAATGTAAACGTTAAATAACCACAATTAGACTCATCCCGAAATGAAATTACAAGAACTACATGTCAGAAAGAGTTGGTACCACTTAGGGGTGGAGATGAATTTGATGTTTTCCCAGGACCCAGAAAACATGCCCTGAAGAATCCAAACTTTCGACATTTTCGAGAAACGGTACATGTCCAAAAGTGCCAATAGTAATTTAAATGATTTGTGGTACCTTATCAATCACCAACAGGTATTTGTTTCAAGCGATATGTTTCTATATACGTTTTAGAAAAACCAGTTTTAAATAAGAAAAACGACACAGACTTCCGTGTGCTGGCCTTTGGAGCAGCCACTACGATCCAGTCCACTGCGTTGCGCGGTCACCCGAGACCTTACTTCAAGTGGTTTCGACAGCGAATCGGATTCTGCGCGTCAAGCTGCAAGCCTGACGACAGAAAATGGCGGCGAGTTCCTCGGAGCGTGATAAACCCATCTGCGCATGTTCCGTCCAGAATCAGCAGGCTGTTTTTGCCACCTTCTAAATCCGGGTACTATTTCCGATGTGTTGCCGAGAATGCTCTCGGACGGGACGATGTTGTGTATCAAGTGCATAGAATGGGTAAGAATAGATCCAGTAAGAATAGGTCCAGTAGATGTGTCGAACTTTCCACCTGAAACGAAATGGCTCGAGTCCTGGCCGCAGACATTTAGCTCCACATTGTCCCTTACCGCTAAGACGTGTAAATGTGCACCAGCGCTTGTTGGGTCGGCCCATCAAGATGATGAATGTGTGGAACGGTGTTAATGCTCCTGACCTAGTTAACATGAAGCTAAGGTTTCCAGACAATAATACCAGCTTCTTTAAGTGAAATTAAAAGTGCGAGGACCGGGGAAACAATGTATAAAACCCAATTTCTTTCTTTTTGAAACTAAACTATCAGTTGCAGATCATCGGAAATTGTTATATTTTGTTTTGACTTGGAGGTGAAATTGTTAATTTGTATGATAGGAAATGAAAAGGGTAGAATTTTCAGAAAATCATTGAAAACGAATGTCCGTACTCTTGTCACGTTCATGCAATAGTTCATTTTTCTTTGCTTCTTCACTTTGCAGACATCCAAACTGTCTTACCGGAAATCATTCACTCTTCTCCAGACCTCCGCGTGGACGAAAGAGACTCGTTCAAGCTCGTTTGCCAAGCGAACGCGGGGGATTTCCAGTATCTCACGTGGCAAAAAAGGGATGGGACCCGGATGCTGGAGTCTCAACTAAAAACAAACGATCATAACTTGACAAACACGTTATCTGTTGAGCATGCTCAGTTGGAGGACGCTGGCGAGTATCTCTGTGTTGGTTGGACAAATAACGACACCAAGATTTCAGTGATTACAGTTTTTGTTAATGGTATGGTGGCTGGTCTTTTTCATTTTCTAAATTTTTGCCTTGTAAAACTTAAGCAGTTAAAGAGAATGTGATCATCGCTGTAGCAATTGAAGGAGTTGCGATTCCGGCGCAAACGCTCTACCACTGAGCTACAAGGCATGATGGGAGCTTGGTCAATTGTGACTTCTATTATACCCAGTTCATATAGCTTCATATGAACTGCGGTAGAGCTTCCTTCTGGCCTTGTAGCTCAGTGGTAGAGCATTTGCACCGGAATCACAAAGGTCATGGCGGTTCGAATCCCGTTTTCTAATTGCAACTCCCTCAGTTGCTGTATAACTTTCTTGATCACATTCCAGTTAATTCTTTCTATCCCAGTTCGTATGAATTTATTTACATATTTTGACATGATCAAAACTTAGGCCCAGTTCAAACGTCGTACTTCACATGTGCCGAACCTACTGCAAATGAGCAAAAGCTATTGTTCTTGCTAATTTGCATTAGGTTCGGCACATGTGGAGTTCCACGTTTGAACTGGGCCTTACTATGCTCTTCTCTGTACTGTTGCCGCCACCGGACAAACGTTTTGGGTAATAAACATGCAGGAAGCTATCACGGCACAATTCTTGCATTCTTATTGGCCGGTTGGAACGGAAGCCATTAGATAGTTTTCAATACGTTGGTAAACACGTTGTCAAGCGTCAACTGTACGGTGCACGGAACTATAATCAGTTGAGGCGGCAATTGCCATTATCACTCAAAATTCCAACTAGCGAGAATAAAATGAAAGGATACCTTTCAGAAGAAAATTGTACAATAAAACTTTGCATTTGACTGTGTTTTATCGTGTTAATTTCTGATTGGTGAAGCAAAAATCAAAACCTCTTGGTAAAACTTGTTAACTTTTTAATTTCATCGTTTTCAGCCTTAATGTTTCTTTGTTCTCTCCAGAGTTTATTGCACCCGTTGTTTCTCTGTCGAACAAAACCATTCACAAGGCCCAAACGAACAAGACAAGTTTACATTGCGCAATCACATCCGGTTATCCAGCGCCAAATATCACATGGTACAAAGATGGCATGAAGTTGAACCTGCTTGCCTTTGGGTCAGAGGATGACTGCAGGATAAATGGATTTCACTATATGGAGAAACACCGACCGCCCAAAGCCGAATATCTAGTGATCTGCAAACCAAATCACGTGGAAAACACGGGGCTGTACAAATGTGAAGCTGACAACATCGCTGGGAATGATTCGAGTGAAGGCTTTTTAAACGTTTTAGGTTCGTCCATTGGACTTTCACAGTATTTATCCAATGTTTTGCTTTTGTATGCAGTGTTCTAGTCATCCTAAATCCACAGTGAAGCTTTCAAACAGGCGTCTTATCCAATTGAGTATTTAAAGTGCACCTAACCCCCAAAATGTTAATAAGATGACGTCAAATCAAGACTCGTTTATTATACAACTACTTGTTTCCACCTCCAAGTAATATTTTTTTCAAAAATCAATTGACTATTAACAGTTTTTATTTAGTATTTCTTAAATTGATTATCCTTAAGCTGTGAACTGCGTATTGTAAATTGAAGTAGAAATAATGGTAAAGTCTTGATTTGACGTCATCTAATTAGCATTTCGTAAATTCAAATCTCTATAACTCACTAACGCGACGTTAAAAACAAGAAATATTTCACTATTCGACTTTTCAACGTACATTGAGTTGATTAAAAGAAAAAATTAGGGGTTAGCTGCACTTTAACCCACAAGGACATTCAAGTTCAAAACTGCGTAAAAAAGAGATCTGTTTTGCCTCGATTTAATAAAAGAAACGCCGCTAATTTGCATTCATAAGAACGGACACACTTTAGGGAATTTATCCACAGTCTTCATAATTGGAACTTGGAGTGAAACGCAACAAATTCGTCAATTTAGAAAAATGTTCAGTTGTCAAAAGCCTTTTCTATGTATTATATTGACTAAGTTATACAAGAGGACGACCGTTAATTTTGAGTTTTGTCCCCAAATGGTAAGTAAGCGAAAGCTTTATTTACGCTAAAATTCTGTTCATGCGAGAAAAGGATAGCTGTGCTGATTCTGTCCTTTTATATTTGGGTGATGTAGAGTTAACAAGCCTTTCTTTCTTTTTATTTTTCAGCTCAGCCGAAGATCGTGGATATGAAGGATTCACTGGTAAGAGATCTGGGTGATAAAGTGAATGTAACTTGCAGGGCCACGGGTAATCCCGTGCCCTCGGTTAAATGGGTCAAGAAAACAGACAAAGGGAGTCACGCACCCGTCACGCAACTGGGCGAGAAGAACCACACCCTGCGAATAGACTCTGTACAGGAACATCACTATGGGGAATACATCTGTGTTGCTGAAAATAGATTTGGTAATGATACAGTGGTGCTAGCTGTTGGTAAGTGTTCAATCTGATTTATATCTGCTAGAGTGCGGAATCATATTTTGTTACAAAGATTACAAACCGCAAACGAGTGACTGCTTGTAGATGCATGGAAAACCTCAGTGTACTGTTCTCTGAGATTATCCGAAAATGAGCCGAGGTTAGTTTACATTATGAACCAAAAGACACATCGAAAGGTCCAACGAAGAATCAGAACTTTCTTATGGACTGGCTTCGTATCTCAATCAGTAAGGGGCGCGATTATTTTTGCAATAATTTGTTCTGGGGTTCTTATATTATATTTCCACCTTGTGCGGTGGCAATATCTTACAAGAACCAATGCTCATGCACTTTAAAATTGCCCAACAATTTACCCCCACGATCCAGTTGAGTTTTCATACATATGCATCCATTCGTAATTAAACGTCTTGTATCTTTAAAAACATTGCTTGACGTAATTAGGCTTCACTTTCTTCGCTAGGTACCCACCTTAATACACTTTTGCACCTCTCTTCTCCGCTGAGGCTCGAAGGGAGAATCTGCTAGTGAGTGAAGTGAGTGCAGGCGCAGAAGAACGTGGATGGCGCTCGATCGATCTTCCCGTCTTTTGCGCCTGCATTTACCCCCATTCAGCGGATTTCCCTTAACGTCCCATTGAGCCTCTGCGAAGGAGACTGAGACTGTTCACAGTCCCCTATTTTTCCGTGTGATCAGTCGAGGTCGATCGCCAGTTCGAGTTGCCGCCATTTTGTTTTCTCCCCCGCGGGATTTTTGCACTGGCTCTCCACAGTTCTCGCTCGCCATGAAAAGCCAAAATGGCGGCAACTCGAACTGTCGATCAACCTCACGGAAAAAATAAGGAACTGCGAACGGTTTTGGAGAAGAGAGCTTCTGTCAAATCTACTGGCCTCCTTCTCTCATGCAGGTCTCCCAGTCCTCTCATACAGTATACATTCATTTTATTTTTTATAGTTAAACGAACGCCCGTAGGAGCAGTGACAAACCCGCAACCATCCTCGAAGGTTACCTTTATAGTCGCCATATTAGTCAGTGTGGTGCTCTTCCTCTTGTTGCTGATAATAGCTGCCATTTTGTTTCGCCGGCGTCAGCTATATGGTGGTTTTTATATCTGCACCACTCCACCTCTCCCAGACTTGATTGCGAGGCTAGATGCCTCTATCCCGCTCATTGAACAAGTGAACAAGCTGCCGTATGACAAACGATGGGAGTTCCCACGTGAACAGCTGGAATTTGGTAAGGGTTAAAATGTGGTCAGATACTTCTATAGGATTTTCTATAACTAGAACGTTCTCTAAACTTTTTATCAAGCTGCTGACACAAGATGACACCTCTCCAAAACTATCAAATGAATGCCAACATTGTCTTTGTAGACTACAAATTTAAGCGAATAACCAACAAAGCAACCCCGATTTGATTTGAACGGCAGGCATAGAATGCTATTCCCTTATATTCCCCTACCCTCTAGGAGAGTTTGCTTACAAATTATAAATTTTCATGATCAGGAGCATTGTCATTGATTTATATCAACGAAAATGCTAAGCTATTGGAGGTTCATTTAGAATAAACCACAGCAAATATCTCTGAAATGCTTGTCTACTCAAAGTTGAGAATTTCGCTGTTGTTCTTTATGTCTTAAAATAAGCGATAACTTCGAGCATCGTTTCGACGCCCCATAACATCAGCCATGTCAAGTTAAAAAAGTTAACCTTAGGCTATGCTTCTTATGATGTAATCTTTGTTCTCTATGTGCTTATGTGCTAATTCTCTGTGTGTTTTAATCCCAGGTAAAGTGCTGGGTTCAGGTGCGTTTGGTGAAGTGTACTTAGCTGAAGCGGATGGTAGTATTATTACTGATAGCTCCTTATCAGTAAACGCAAGGCACCGCTTATCCTACGTAAAAGACGTACGGAGAGGATCCACTCTGTCTGCTAAGTCAACCATTAAAGTCGCGGTCAAGACATTAAAAGGTATCAAAATAAATTAAAGTTAAGTCTTTGATTCCCAGAATTAAACCTCCGCTCGTGAAGCACGGTTATAACTTCCGTGCTCGTCCATTATCATGCTGTACGGCTATATTTTTAGTCTGGATGAAATCCTAAGGTGTGATCATTCAAATGAAAGCTATTGAGCAGTACTTTCCTGTGGTGCTGTTTATTATGCTGTACAAAGTGGTTCTAACTTTTGAGTCTGTGGATGAAATCCTAAAGTGTAACCATTCAAACGAAATCTTTTGAGCAGCACTATCCTGTGGCACTGTTTATTATGCTGTACAAGGCGATCCTAACTTTTGAGTCAGTGGATGAAATCCTAAAGTGTGACCATTCAAAAGAAAGCTATTGAGCAGTACTTTCCTGTGGTGCTGTTTATTATGCTGCACAAGGTGGTTCTAACTTTTGAGTCTGTGGGTGAAATCCTGAAGTGTGACCATTCAAATGAAAGCTCTTGAACAGTACCATAAGGTTTTCGATATTTTGCGAAATAAAATTTGTTTTTCTTGTTTCGATCTTCATCACTCTTCGGTGTAAAAGGTACACATGTTTGTTGCGTTGTATTTTGGAATTAAAACAGTAATTATAAGCTTTATCGTTTTTGTTTTCGAAACAGAAGGAGCAGATGAGGTAGAGCACAAGGACTTACAGTCGGAACTCAAAATACTGATACACATCGGATCACACAAGAATATCGTCAATCTGTTGGGAGCATGCACAAAGGGTAAGCATCGCTGTGTAATATCATTACTCGGTCGGTGTGGTTAAAGAAGATAAGCCATGTCATCTTAAACTGTCTTTGTCTTTCAAACTGAGCTGAAGTAAACATTAAAATAATAGTTTTCAAACTTTTAAAAGGTCAAAGATCGAAGTGATGACAGACCATAAAGAAAGCTGGACTGTTACCACCGGGGAAGATAGAAATAGGCTATAAGCGTTGTCAGTACAGTCAAGTTGCGCAAAACACTAAGAACGTAGCTCCATAACTTATTTCTTGTTGTCATTTTACAGGTCCCCTCTTTCATCTATGTGTAATTATTGAGTATTGTCCTTATGGAAACATGCTACAATTCCTGCGAAAGAGAAGAGAAGTATACGATCCAACATGGCTTCCACCCACTGAAGACCCAGATAAACAGTTTACCATGACTGATGTCGTGAGCGCAGCCTTTCAGGTCGCGAGAGCCATGGAATTTCTTGCATCTAGAAAGGTAAAGTTTACTATCATGGACAAAATTGCGAAACTAATTAACTGGTTAGTTTTCTTTATACGAGTTGGTTACTTTAACATATTTGTTGTGTGATTGTATTTTAACCAGTGTGTTCACAGAGATCTCGCAGCCAGAAATGTTCTCATCGGAGAAAACTATGTTGTAAAAGTAGCAGACTTTGGATTGGCCAGGGATGTGTACAAAAGCGATGAGTACATCAAAGTTTCCTCAGTAAGTAGCTTTTCATTCCGTTATGCGTTTTGTACATATCTTAACCCTTTCACTTCCAGAGTCAGTTATGGAGACATGTAACATGGTTTTAACTTTTGAGTCTGTCAACGAAATCCTATAGTGTGACCATTCAAATGAAACCTCTTTAGGAGTATTTTTGCGTGGTACCATTTGTTTTTCAATACTTTAGAAAATGAAATTTGGGATTTTTTTAAATTTTGATATTTGGCACCCTTGGGAGTTAAAGGGTTAACCCTATGTCATGTATAGGGTTTCTAATTTTTGAGTATCATTGTCATTATTATCATCATCCCAGCTATACCTAAGTGGCACATAGGGCTTCAGCGATTCTTCTCCACTCCTTTCGATTGACAGCTACTACGTGGGCTTCCTTTCAACTCTTCCACTTGCAGGTTTTCGCTCCTTTCCTTTTCGGCCATTCACGCCAGGTTGTTCTAGGTCTTTACACAATCTGTCTTTAGATGCAAGAATGGCCACATCCGGCCTTTTTGGCTCAACCAAATGGCTTTCGCTCTCGGCGTTCATACAACCTTCTTCGTGTGAAGGGTTGGCCCTTGGAGCCTTCTTCAGAAGAGTGGTAATACTCGGCAACATATGTTGTTCTATATGATCAGGCTGTCAGCCTGGTGCATAACCCCCTACCAGAAGGGCCATCATCATCATCATCATCATCATCATCATCATCATCATCATCACCAACATCATCATCATCATCATCATCATCATCATCATCATCATCATCATCATCATCACCAACATCATCATCATCATCATCATCATCATCATCATCATCATCATTATCATCATCATCACCAACATCATCATTATCATTATCATTATCATTATCATTATCACCAACATCTTCATTATCATCATCAACATCATCATTACCATCACCGTCGCCTTTACCATCACCATCGCCATCATCATCATCATCATCATCATCCTCATTATAATTATTAGCTCTATTTGTGGTATGCAGATGTTATTGGCGTTGTTGCTGGTTGAAAGCCATTTAACTCTCACAGGCGAACGCGAAGCACACATGTGGACCTGAGAATGATCCACAGAATGCCATGCACAGGTGTCAAAAACTGAAGGGGACTCGTGGCTACTGGGCTGATCAAAATGATGTTGAACCTTTTTGCTTTACTTCCCGTTTACTTCTTTCGCAGGGTCTTGTTCCAGTAAAATGGATGGCGATTGAATCTCTCACGGACAGAGTGTACTCCGAACAGAGTGACGTGTAAGATAACGTCTACATTTTCTTCCACTTTAAACAGTTCATCGCTTTTTTTCTCTTATTGTTCTGGTATATTATGTTTTTTTCCCACAGATATAGTGTGCGATAAATGTTAATTTGATTTAGTTCATTGAGTTCGTAGCAACATAATATGAACAACCAGATCACAAATAAATAGATAAACAAGAAAATTGTGACAGGGGAAAAAGTTCCACAGTGGTCGGGGTCAGAGAGATTTGGGACAAGACTACTAGCAAAGAAAATTTACGATAATAAAAGGCTTTTTAGACCGAAAATAACACCGGAAATATTTGATAGTTGTTCAGTTCATGGGTCTTTTTAAGTTTACACATACGGTTTTTGATGCGATTTTGCGATTTGGGTGAGACATTTGCTGCGATTTGCTGCAATTTCCCAAAAAATGGCCGCCAAGTTACATCAGGTTTTGAACATTTTCGAAAATTCGACCCTAACGGTGCAGATTTCACATGTCCACTTCTAACACGTTAATTTTCTTATTCTAGATGGTCCTATGGTATCTTTCTGTGGGAGATGTTTACTCTTGGTAAGTCTTATTTATTTATTGCCTGCATTTTTTTTTAATCCTTTTTAATCCTTCACCTCGTCATTGTACTTAAGCAGGCTGACTCCTCCCCGGCGTCATCCTCCGGTTTTATTGTTGTCTGTTCACAGTCGTTACCATCTAAATCAAATAGTAGAGCGAGAACGTGAGCGTGGAGCGTGAGCGTGAGCGTGGAACGTGATCGTGGAGTGTGCGTGTGCGTGTGCGTGTGCGTGGAGCGTGGATTATTTTTCATAACCAACCTCCTCGTTTACCCTTTACGTTTGCACCACGATTTTTACACTTATTCAATTTTCTATAGTTTTATTTCACTTGCAGCTTACCTGCACAAACTAATATTGCTTTCCTCTTTTCAGGCGGTAGTCCCTACCCCGGGTTACCCCCAACGGAAATTTATCAGTTCATCGTGGCAGGAAATCGAATGGATCAACCAGTGGACTGTCCTGACATTATGTAAGCTTTCTCAGAGAAAAGTGTTTAACCTCGACTGGTTGCAAAATATGCGAGAAAAATTGGTCTGCGTTTGGGCAAAATAAAGTCACGGATGATAGAATGACAACGATAATCCTTTCCCACATTCTTTCTTCGTTTGCTTTTGTTGTGAGAGCCTGGGACAATGTGAAAAAGTCTAAAGTTTATTATTATTTTCTTGTTGTAATTGACAGGTATTTTATGATGAGAGACTGCTGGATGGAGACGCCGGCGGACCGACCCAACTTTACTGCTTTGGTACAGAGGCTGGATCACGTGATTGAATCTAACATGGACGCCATGGTTAGCACAGTACCGACATGGTTGTTTTCCTTTTTTTAACCCCGATTTAAGTTTTGCAAAATATCGAGAAACTAACAGCACCGGGTGAGAGTCCGGCTGCTTAAATGCTTTCACGGGGTTTGATGCGCAAGCTCAACTTGCATAGCATAATAAACAACACCACAAAAAAGTACTGCTCAGTAGCCATTTATTTGAATGATCACACTTTAGGAATTCATCAACAGACAGTCAAAAGTTAGAACCACCTTGTACAGCATAATAAACAGCACCACAGGAAAGTGCTGCTCAATAGCTTTCATTTGAATGGTCACACTTTAGGATTTCATCCACAGACTAGGAAGGTAGAACCACCTTGAACAGCATAATAAACATCACTACAGGTTTTCTTAATCACTTCGCCGTATAAAGAGTTCTCACCCAAAATGTAATGTAAACCTTTATTTAAACACGATAAATGACACAAAAATAAATTTCTACGTGAAATCATTTAACTCTTTCACTTCCAGAGACAATTAGTTCTAACTTTTCAGTCTGTCGACGAAATCCTATGTTGTGACCATTCAAATGATACCTCTTCCACAGTACTTTTGTATAGTACCATTTGTTTTGCAATATTTTAAAAAATGAAAATTGGAATCTTTCTTTAATTTTGATTTTTGGCACTCTTCGGAGTTAAAGGGTTAACACAATCATTTCCTTGGAATTTTCAGGGCCGCGAAGGTTATTTGGACCTTGGATGCGACGAGCCTCAGGTGCCAAAGGAGGCAGAGACAGATTGTGACGGATACTTGAATCCCGTGGAGTTGATACCTCCTCCTCACAATAAACCCGAGTTGCTGTTAAACGGTAACTTGATGGGAAGTAACAAGGAACTGCAAGGAAGTAACAGGAGCGTGGCAAGTGAATCAAAAGTCAAGGACCTTCTTAAAGAAGAAAGATACACTGAACTTGGTTTCAAACCATCAAGTAGCGCAAACAGTTTATCAGAGACTGTTCTGTGAGCAACAAATACTAAGAAAAACCAAAGGGTTATGCATGTTCCTTGCTGTATAAAACTTGCGAGAATAATTCCTCGAATCTTTAAGGATAAAAATACGGTTTCCGTCCATTGAAGGTGTTCAGTTTTAAATGTCCAGCTTTGTTGTTATCGCGCCACCATTTGGCCGTAAATCGTTCTTTTCAAGCTTTTGGTTTCCATTATCGGTGGATGTTTTATGTTTTATATGGGGAGGCAGGGCAGACACCAACCTCGTTTCCAGGTTCCCTTTTCTCTCCGCCTGCTGGGAACGAGGCTAGTTAGATGACAAACAGAACAGGTACCTGCTGTTTAGTTGTAAGTTTACCGTGTACCTTCATATATTTTTAACCATAAAAGAAGGCCAGTGACAGGCAGTTGGTAAAACTCAGTTGGTAAAAGGTTCAGTCAATTAGATAAGATGGTAAAAGTCGATAAAACGTTATGTTATTTAATATCACGGAGTAGATAGGTCCGTTAATTTTTGTTTCAGGCAATTCATAAAATTGCATAAATTGATGAATTCATAACTGATGATTTCCTCATCTTTTAGCTAAAGTAGAATGATGTGGAAGTAACATTGTTAAACGTTTCAAATTGTTGAAATTTATTAAATTTGGGACCTTTTAAAACTGAAAGCCTAAGTTGGTTGTAGTTCCTTTTGTTTAATCATCTTATGCTCCCTGGACATCGTGCCATTACGCGTCGATCACTTTGTGGATCATTTTGTAATTTTCAGTCTTTTTGTTACTCGAGCGGTCTACGAGCGGCGAGATGCGCGCGAAGAACAACGGCGCCTTTGCGCTCTCGTTACTTACTCGCGGATGGCAGCTTCGAGGCGGTGGCGATCACCCGGCCCTTGAGTGATAAGAATTAAATTTCCCTGCGTTTGACGTAAAACTAAAGTCTTTGTTCAGACCATGGTCCACTTGGGGCCAAAGTTCCTTGCTGAGAAATGAAACGCATTTTCTGCTTTCTGCGGTATTCTTGGTTGGTCAGGCCTGCCTTCAGCACAGCATCAGTGTGTGATTGGGCTGGTTGAAATGCGCAGGTACGGGAAGGTCATTTCTGCCGTAGGTGACATCCCTGTGGTGCTCTCTGAAATGATCCACCATCCTGCGTCCAGTCCGCTCCTTGAGATCGTCGATGGCCGATTTCTTGCATGTTAAGCAGTAAACAACGTTGTCCGTGAGTAGTACTATAGGGCTGGATTTAAGCCCCGCGAATGGATAGCTAAGGATACGTAAATCATTAATATGCCTTAGTGGATAAGTGGATTAGGTGCCTATGGATTAGGTGAATTAGGTGCCTAGTCAATGACGTCACAATTTGCCTTCCCGCATACTAATTTGGATTTCCCGCATATGTAATAAACTGCCAATACCTACACCTATTCCTTTTGTGTTATTCTGAAATAATAGAAACAATAGGTTTGCCCAAACTTGCCCGCTTTATTCGCACCCTGATTGGATCTTAAGATTTGTATTGTCTGTTTGAATAAAAAGCGCAGATTTTAACGAGAGCGTCATTCCTGAGTCAACTTGAGCAAAGCGTATTTTTTCCAAGATGTTTCCATTCTTTCAAGTCGAAACGAGCTCTAAACCTCTTCTGACGATAGACGAAATTCAAAACCTCCAGCGCAAAGATATGAATTGTATTGGAATGCTATGCTCAGGAAGTTGTGTAGAGAAAGCTTGGAATGAACTGACATGTGATTTTCAAAGTGTCACTCGACTGTTAGACGAACCCGAGTTAAATTTAGAGTTTCTTGCTGAATGTTTCAAGGCAGTAAGAAACCACGCTCACTCTTTGGGTGCCAGTTTATTCCGTCACTCTTTGGCTTTTTATAAGAATCCCTATGGTAGACGCGACTGGATGCTGATTGTAGCGATATGGATTACCCTTCAAGATCGTATTGCTCAGTTGGAGCTGCAGCTGTTTGTAAACAACACAGGAAAAGCACACCTAGCTTTGTTATGGTCACAGATCGAAAACCTAGTAAAGAAACTCAAAGCGTTGTGGTTACGAAAGAGCGCGGGATCACAAAAGGACTACTATCAGAAGCCAAAGAAAGATGACCCTGAAAATGGAACCAGTCAAAAGCAAGGACTAAATTCAGTAGTCCTTTTGTGATCCCGCGCTCTTTCGTAACCACAACGCTTTGAGTTTCTTTACTAGGTTTTCGATCTGTGACCATAACAAAGCTAGGTGTGCTTTTCCTGTGTTGTTTACAAACAGCTGCAGCTCCAACTGAGCAATACGATCTTGAAGGGTAATCCATATCGCTACAATCAGCATCCAGTCGCGTCTACCATAGGGATTCTTATAAAAAAACCAAAGAGTGACGGAATAAACTGGCACCCAAAGAGTGAGCGTGGTTTCTTACTGCCTTGAAACATTCAGCAAGAAACTCTAAATTTAACTCGGGTTCGTCTAACAGTCGAGTGACACTTTGAAAATCACATGTCAGTTCATTCCAAGCTTTCTCTACACAACTTCCTGAGCATAGCATTCCAATACAATTCATATCTTTGCGCTGGAGGTTTTGAATTTCGTCTATCGTCAGAAGAGGTTTAGAGCTCGTTTCGACTTGAAAGAATGGAAACATCTTGGAAAAAATACGCTTTGCTCAAGTTGACTCAGGAATGACGCTCTCGTTAAAATCTGCGCTTTTTATTCAAACAGACAATACAAATCTTAAGATCCAATCAGGGTGCGAATAAAGCGGGCAAGTTTGGGCAAACCTATTGTTTCTATTATTTCAGAATAACACAAAAGGAATAGGTGTAGATATTGGCATTTTATTACATATGCGGGAAATCCAAATTAGTATGCGGGAAGGCAAATTGTGACGTCATTGACTAGGCACCTAATTCACCTAATCCATAGGCACCTAATCCACTTATCCACTAATGCATATTAATGATTTACCTATCCTTACCTATCCTTACCTATCCATTCGCGGGGCTTAAATCCAGCCCTATAGTACTACTTCCGTGATGCAAGTGAAATGCCCTGTGATATTGACATGCTCTTTGGGTGTTGTTATTGTGGCAGATGAATTAACATGGGCGGGACATGTGCGGCAAACGGTCCTGTTGCAGGGGAAAGTACCTGTTGGTTATGGTTCGGAAGGTTCCGTGCAGGCTGCTTCGAACTATTAAACAGGTCCTTCAGATTCTTAACACGCCTGAAAGCCTTCAGTGGTGGTTTTCTGAACATGTCATTGGTCGTGCTATAATAATAATAATAGAGACTTACATAGCGCACATATCACATGTCTCATGGCGCTTTACATACACTTATGAGAATAAGATTAAAAAAGAGAGAGAGAATGAGAAAAAGATTAAAACAGGGAAGATTGTCGCGATCAATTGCAGGTTTTCTGGAATTTGTTGATTTGAAGTATTTGCCATTCGACAGTTGCCGCTGTAAGTAGAGGTAAGAGAGAACGGCAGGTCCTTTCTACTCATGATGTAAGTCAACTCTATTTGGACACCAGTTTGTCAGCTTTGCGCGCGCGCTCGTAGCAAAGTAAACAAACCTTCCGTTACACAGCTTTCATGACGTCGTGTGTGAGAATAAATAAAATTCAAGTTTAAAGTCGTCGCAAGTAAATGCGAGTGGTCGTTGGGGTTGAGATTGATGTGGACAATTTTCAGCGCAACAAGAAACTATGATTTGCTTTGATGGGGGAAACACAAGTAAATGTAAGTGCTGCGCGCAGTTAGTCTGCCTTCGGCATTGAAAGCAGAGCTGAAAAGAACAGGCCAACTTCAATCACATAATATTCGTTTTTCGCGATTCTACTGTGTTTCACGAGTACAGCAAGTGTATGTAAATGTTCGTATTATGGTGCATTTGTTTGCAAGGAAGTATTGACTATTATGATGGGGACGAGGTAACTTCAGATATCAGGCGACCTAACTACAGTTGGGGGCGAGGTGACCGGTTTCCGCACAAATTGTCACAAGCTCAAATGTTAACGTACCCTGGGATTCTCTCGGGACACGCTTTCGTGAGATGTCGGGGCAGGCAAGGGCGAAAATTCTCGCGGCGAAAATATAAGAGACATGAGAGGCGTATAATACTGGGAGAGAGATGAGAGCGCAAGAAAAGCCTCTGGCATCCAGACTGATGTTAACGCAGTTTGACGCAGGTTTTTCACCATTTGAAACGCAAACGCAACTTGATACAACTATTGTTCTCGTTGTTTGAAACAACAATATCAAACCTAAGAAAAGCCATTACTGTAATTGAATGACTGCTGACCGTTCCCTGTGAACATATATCCCATGTGTGAGTGAGCTTTGCGCAGCATTCGATTAAGATTTAGATATAGTTGTATTGAAGTGTGAACTTTGAAGTATTTATTAGAATCAGAGAAAAAAAACACTCGCCGTTGGGCGTTACAACCAAACCCAGTAGGGCCCAACTTGAAACTACCACAACATTTTATCAAATAAAAATTCCTTACATCTAGGTTTTAGATCACAGTTTTCGAGCGTTTTTTGGTTCACTGTCTGTTGAGATCAAAAGCACCGCCACTTTCACCCAGGCCATTCGCACCAACCTCCCCGCAGCTCGACCTCCGCATTGTTCAAATGAAAAATTGCGCAATCACAGAGAGATATGACAACCCACATTTCACAATTCTAGAGTTTCGAGTCTTCGCATTCAATAACATCCTTCATTCTTAACAGCATTATCTTTTTCACTTCTTCAATCCCGCATTTCAACTCTTGTTCACCATCATTGTTCAGGCGTGTTCTGATCCCCGCTAAAATGGCATCTTTGTTGTTCAATCGAGCGCAGATCACAAATGGAAACCCAAATTTTTCCTTGTAAAGTTTGTTGTAATGCTTCAATTGCTGAATTTCCTCGCGGCTGAGTGTTGTGATTCCAGCTTGCGTCTGCTCCCTCTGGGATTCGGGTGTTAATGATTCCAAGCGATCGGCCAGATCGGGGTGGCTTCGCAATATCTCTGCTCGACCATCCTTCGGAAGATTGTCAATAAACTGAGACATGGCTGCAACGAAGCTATCAAACGACGCAAAAGGCCTCTCAGAGCATACACCAGCCACACAAGATGGCGTCATCTCGACAATATTGCCAAACTTTTTCACAAAATCATCGTAGTTTAGCATGTTGACGGCAGAAATTGTCAATTTGGTAGCCATCTTGCACTGATGAGTTTAATTGAGCTTACACGAAGTGGAAACCCGTCCTTTATGGTACGCTGACTTGCAGGCTCAAAATTGGAGAGAAACAAAAAATTTTAAAATGGGAATGCACGCTCATTTCACCGCCACGGATTTTGTTGTATTTTCTTTAACATTGCTAGCTTCCATGGGTATTGGAATATTCTATTCTAGATCCGGAGGAGCACAACAAAATAATAACGAATATCTTATGGCTGGTCGAAGTATGGCCAGTATTCCAGTTGCGATATCTGTTCTCGCGTCTTTCGTGTCATCCATCGCGATTCTTGGAAATCCAGCTGAAGTTTACACGTATGGCTTTCAATACTGGATTCAGTGCTTTACGAACTTCATTTCTGTCCCTCTCATGGCATTGGTATTTTTACCTGTGTATTACAATCTTCGCTTGACAAGCAGTTACGAGGTAAGAAGGTATTTTGTTACATGTACGGGTACCATTGTGGTCAAACTTGTTTATTTATTTTCCTTCTTTCATCTAAAGTGGCTTTTAAGGTAAGTAATTGGTTATGGCTAGATATTTGACCTAAAAATGATGTATCAACTAATATATATATAACGGTGATATAAATTTACAAAGGGCTTACAAAGTAAAAATTGTAAAAATATTATTTAAGACGTTGACATTTGTTTAGTCATTTGTCACGAGTCAGTCATACTACCGGCCAAATTTGAGAGCAAACAAGGTAGCATGTATTTCCTCAAATAGAGGAGTACGATTTTAGTAATTTGATAGGCAAGATTTCCACTCTTAAACCAAATTTGTTAAAACAAATCGACAGGTAAGAACTTTTTTGTTGTTAAATTAAATTTCTTATTTTAAGAATTTAATTATTATTTTAAGAAAACTTTCTTCCTTGCAATCAATTTCTTAAGACTTAAAGTAAGAATTACATGTACATTCTTAAAATAAGAAATTTAATTTAACAACAAAAAAGTTCTTAACTGTCGATTTGTTTTAACAAATTTGGTTCTTAAAATAACAATTCGAGTTTAAGAGTGTTCCGTTACATTATTACAGTATTTTACTGTTTAGAAACACTTAATTTCGAATTTCCTTTTTTTCTCATCTTCCAGTAATGTTGCCATCCCAATAAAAATGATAATTTTTTCGTTGCTAAGGCGAACCTGTCTAAGTCAGGTTCTGCTCTTCTAGCTGAAAATTTTCATGAATATTTAGATTAGTTCTTTGCCGTTTGGGAGTCCGATAAAATCTCTGAACCAACGAAATGTACGATATCTACACAAAATGCTTATGGTAAGTCAGTTTTTGGTTGTGGTTTAGTTATGGCATGCTTAAACATAAATAGCTTGCTTGCCCACATTGATGACTTACGCATCTTTGTGAGTCAGTCTAAAGACCTATTTACACGCTGCGATTTGTCGTGCCGATTTGTCGGCCCCGAGAAATCGTGAAGCAAATCGGCGCGTGTAAATGGCGACCCGATGCGCGCGCGATTTCAGTCCGACATGTCGGCCGATTCGAAAAAATCTGTGATCGCTTCACAGATTTTCGCGTGTCGGGCCCGATTTTAAGAACGAAAACGCAATCTGGACAAGAAATCACGCAAAACAAATTATATCTGCAGTATTTAAACTAACAACAACCTAAATAACCTATTGGATATCATTTGTTTTTCAAGAAGTTCTTAGCAGAAAAGTTTTGAAATAAAAAAAAGGTCATGTACAATGCTTGCACTGTACAAAGAGCGCGCGCACGATTTGTCGTGGCCGACAAATCGGCCCGACAAATCACAGCGTGTAAATAGGCCTTAAGGATATTGATATTTTAGCTATTAATGAAACTAAACTCGATTTGACTATCAAAAACAATGAAGTGTATTTACCTGGTTTTGATATGGTTCGCAAAGACCGTGAAAGTAATGGTAGGAATGGTGGTGGTGTTTGTATTATTTATGTTAGAAGTAACATAAATTTTCAAACTCGTGATGATCTTAGTCCGAATGAACTCGAATGTCTTACTATTGAAATTTTGAGACCTCGCTCCAAACCATTCCTTGTATCTACTTGGTACAGACCACCACAATCTTCTCCTGATCTCTTTAATGTCTTTGAGAGGCTTATTGATAAAATTGATGCCGAAAATCTAGAGCTATATTTGTTAGGAGATCTAAATTGTAATTTATTACCGAATGTTGTCAACAGTGATTCGGCACACTTGTTAAATATTGTAAGTGGATATTTATGGTCTGACCCAATTAATCACAGAACCAACTCGAGTAATGCAATATTCTCGTACCCTCATTGATTTATGTTTAACTAATTTCCCTGACAAAATATCCAAATCAGGCGTTATTCAAATTGGCATCAGCGATCACTCTGTTATTTTTCTCACACGAAAAGTTACAAATTTCCACTCTGGTGCTCATGATGTGGTTGAAGTTGGACAGTTTAGACATTTCAACGAAGCTGACTTTTTATGTGATCTTCGACTGCAAGACTGGGATAGCATTTCCATGCATGTCAATCCAAACGAAATGTGGGATGCTTGGAAACACCTCTTAATGAGCGTTATTGATAAACATGCACCTTTGAAAACAAAAAGGACAAGGAACATAAACTCTCCATGGATTACGGGTGATCTGTTGTGCCAAATGCACAAAAGAGACTTTCTAAAAAAGAAAACTGCGTCTACTAATGATCCTTTCTTTTGGAAAGAGTTTAAAAGTACAAGAAATACGGTCAACAATTCCATTAAACAAGCCAAACGTAAATATTTTACAGACAAATTTGATGAAAGCAAATGTGATCCTCGTAAAACATGGCAATTAAGGTGTTTCCCTCCAGTTTCCATGCAGCCGCACCGACCATTTTTAAGCGGCCGTTTAACTAACTTTCCTTTATTGAATTAGTATGAAACTTACACAAAATATTGTACTTAGTTTGAAGTTTATAAGATTGTAATAATTTTGAAAATCGGATTTAAAGTTGCGGAGATAAACGAGAAAAATTGAAATCGCTTGAGTCTAAATTCCGAGCGATTGCGATGGCATCTAGAAAAATCAAAACTATTACGATAAACTATGACATATGGCAAACAAAATATCTAAAAATTAGAAACTTTTGTCAAGCCGATTTTGAGTAAATCAGGAAAACATTTCGAACTTGTGATTTTGCATGTGTATGAGCACATCAATAAGTTCCTCAATTAAGCTTATAAAAGTTTAATTTCTCAATCTCAAATTTACGCCAAAATGTGTGTTTAGAGTATGAGATGAAACTATGAAATTTTGAAAGCGTTTCTCGTTTTAGTTTTGGAGATTCGATTTTCTATAGGAAGCCATAGTTTTTTGACTGAGTCCTTGATATTGTAGTTTTAGCGCTTTTCTATGTATTTCAAAAACCGCGAGATAGATTTTTTTAAAACTTTTTTAATCGTTTCTTTATAATATGAACAACATTGTCTCGAAGTTTCATCTTGATTGAAACATTGCAACATGGTCAAATAAAATAATAAAGTTCACCCAAAACGCGATTAAGACTTCGTGCTTTGATTGCACGGTTGAAGGCGCACAAAGACGCTTTAATTAATTAATTCAGGTGAAGCGCAACGCATTTCTGCGTGACCATCATGTTTTGCGGAGTAACGTTAGGGGCTGTGTTCCACGTTATTTTTATCGTTCCCACGAATTTCAGTGGGACGTTTATTTGAAAGCAGGTTTTTTTATTCGCATTTGACGTGCACTGGACTCTCTCGACATTTTGAATTGTAGGGAAAAGAAAGAAGTCATCGTGATTTGCATAATTCTCAACACGCAGAAATGTGTTACACTTCACCTGAATTAATTAAAGCGTCTTTGCGACGTGCGCCTTCAACCGTGCAATCAAAGCACAAAGTTTCAATCGCGTTTTAGGTGAACTTTATTATTTTATTTGACCATGTTCCAATGTTTCAATCAAGATGAAACTTTGAGACAATGTTGTTCATATTATAAAGAAATGACCATAAAAGTTTAAAAAAAATCTATCTCGCGGTTTTTGAAATATGTAGAAAAGTGCTAAAACTACGATATCAAGGACTCAGTCAAAAAACTACGGTTTCCTACAGAAAATCGAATCTCCAAAACTAAAACGAGAAACGCTTTCAAACTTTCACAGTTTCATCTCATACACTAAACACACATTTTGGCGTAAATTTGAGATTGAGAAATTAAACTTTTATAAGCTTAATTGACGAATTTGTAGATGTGCTCATACACATGCAAAATCACAAGTTCGAAATGTTTTTCTGATTTACTCAAAATCGGCTTGACAAAATTTTCTAATTTTTAGATATTTTGTTTGCCATATGTGATAGTTTATCGTAATAGTTTTGATTTTTCTAGATGCCATCGCAATCGCTCGGAATTTAGACTCAAGCGATTTCAATTTTTCTCGTTTATCTCCGCAATTTTAAATCCAATTTACAAAATTGTTACACTTTTATAAACTTCAAACTTTGTACAATATTTTGTGAAAGTTTCATTCTAATTCAAGAAAGGAAAGTTAGTTATACGGCCGCTCAAAAATGGTAGGTGCGGCTACACGGAAACTGGAGGGAAACGCCTTAATTAATGAACTTCAATCTCACCAATGTAAATCAACTAAAGTGTCTCAAATTAAATCGGGGAATCAAGTATTTACTTCATCTGAAGACATAGCAGAGGCATTTAACAATCATTTCACCAATATCGGCCAGTCCCTAGCTCTTGAAATTCCTGCCACAGACGTTGATCCACTAGACTAAAAAAAAAAAACTTTGTCTTCCGTGGGGGGAGTATGGATATTTTCTGGAACTGCACAATGGTTTTCCCTATCGGACTCTCACACGGCAAATATGTAAAACAGTGAATTGCTTTTTTATATTGTAAATACTGATATTTTTAACCATGTATAAATAAAGATTTTGATTGATTGATTGATTGATTGATTGATTGATTGATTGATCCCCATAAAATGTTTCGTTTCTCATCGCTTTCCCTCTTGTGAAAGTGGGTCAGTCGGTCAGGCAAAAAAAAAAGACATACTGAGTCCAGAAAAAGCCTGGATGTTAAGTGAGAAGGCCTGGTTACATGTGTGCTTTCGATTGCCAATGTTTTCCAAATCAAATTTACTCCTTATCTACAAATTATGGAGGCTAATAAATTAAATATGAAAGATTACACTTGCAGTGTAATAGCCTTTTAAGAGGCTCAGTTAGTGGAGAAAGGATGAAAAAATAATAACAGCCAGTGGACTTGTAGCCATAGTACATGTTCACTACCTACTATGAAATACATTCACAGGCTAACAATGCAACTAACAGAGATCCACCAATTATAAAAAAAAATATTATCATAAATTGAATTCTAATGATCTTAATTTACTTTGTAGTATTTAGAAAGAAGATTCTCCTTTAGTGTGCGGATGTTAGGCTCTGTAGTATTTGTAATACAAACGGTAGGTGTCGTAAATCAAGCTGTCAAAATAATTTAGAGCAAACATACATGTAATAACGAGAGAAGATGTATACAGCAAGACAAAATACACTTCAGGAATTAAAAGACCCTTAGAATACACAATATTTTCTTTCCTAGCTTAAATCTCTCTTCTACTGTACATACATACATGTATGTACACATACATGTACATACATGTACATGTATGTAAATTACAAACCACCCCCTAATTATATTATGGGAGATCGCTGTATGTGTTAGGATTACAGTTAAAATGCTCAGCATGTTCCACTTATCATTTGGGAATGACTTTCATTAATCGGGAACAGATTGCATTATTGATTGAGAAATCAAAATTCAGGTAAAAAATTGATTATTGGACTCTTCCAATGGTAGCCTCATTTGAAATAATGAATGCTGATTGGTTTGTTATTGACATCAGGTGTTCGCTCAACAAAAATTCATCACTGAGTAAGTAAAGAAGCTCTGCATTTTATAAAACTCTGAAGAAATATTCTTAAAATGCTAGTGTGCTGGCTCTGAAAGAGAAATTTTCATGGAAAGTGAAGAAAAGTTCCTATCAAGTCCAAGCGACTGAATTCACTAAAACCAACAGTGGCCAATGGTTGCATATTTTG
Source organism: Cladopsammia gracilis (assembly GCA_022457155.1). Lineage (NCBI taxonomy): Eukaryota > Metazoa > Cnidaria > Anthozoa > Scleractinia > Dendrophylliidae > Cladopsammia > Cladopsammia gracilis. The sequence goes on along the minus strand of JAJGOT010000052.1, from coordinate 200,500 downwards.
CCTGTGAACTTTTGACTGATATCAGTAAATAAACCAGTCAACATTAATTTGTTATTTCGAGGCTACCAAAATCTGAATTTTGATTTCAAAATTGCAATCTGTTCCCAATTATTAATGAAAGTCATTCCCAAATGATAAGCAGAATGTGCTGAGTATATTGACTGTAAATATTCTGCTTTGTTACCAGCAGTGCCTTTTTTTAGTTATTTCCTTTAAGGGTTTCCTTTCAAAGTTTACAACCATCATCTCTGTCAGCTTTCTTTGTGCAACAATATCACTCAAGATAGCTTGTCAATGTGTTTTCTGTGATTAAATAGTTCTCCTTTCTATTAGATAGTAGTGTCATTATAATTGTTCTTTTTTTTTCAGGTGTTATACACTGCCATTGTTTTGTATGGCCCTTCTCTTACTTTAGAATCAGGTATGCAATAAAGAAATAAAATTCTGTTCTACCACTTCATGTTCATGCCCAATATTAACTGCCATAATATCAAAATTTAAATTCTCATTTCTTGGATCCCTATAGATTTCCTATAGAAGTATTGGGGAGAAATTGTTTGGATATCAAGAGAATTCATCTTGTGTGATCATGTCCTTAATTCTCATGACCTTTTTTATTGATAAGGTATTGATATTACAAGGAGAAATATGATGCTGGTCACTCTTAGGGCTTAAAGGGTTAATGGTGTTTAACAAATTATTTTTGTTTTTGTTTTGTTTTTAACTAGAAATTATTAAATGAAAGGCAAAACATACATGTACTATTTGATTGATTGAATTTTCTAGCCCTACATTCCCCACATGGGGAAAAGGACTTGATGATTTGATTGATTGATTGATTGATTGACAGATTTATTTATTGATTGATGAATGAATGGATTAAGCGATCAGTTGGTTGGTCTGTTGACTAGTTTATTCTGTTACTGACTGGCAGACTGACTAATTGGCTGATTGATTATAATTGATTGATTGATTAATTGATTGGCTAATTGATTGACTGATTGATTGGCTAATTGATTGCTGGATTGATTGATTGCCTGATTGATTGATTGATTGATTGATTGATTGATTGATTGATTGATTGATTGATTGATTGATTGATTGATTGATTGATTGATTGATTCCACTGGCCTAAATAATAAGCAATGCTGGTAATAATTACTGCAGTAATTTTATAATATTGTATGTAATATTATTCAAATACTAAGTATTTAAATAAAAGTCATATCATTTTGTGTTTTATTCAATCATGTTATTTAATGCTACTCTTAATTTTCTTTCTCTTTAGTGACGGGGTTTCCATTGTGGCTGTCCACAGTCGTCACTGGCCTTGTCTGCACGTTTTACACCACTGTGGTAAATATTTTAGCACTAACATGTATACAAATTTCATTGATGCATGCGTCTTTTTATCAGTGTGCTTCTACATGTAATGTTGCATTTTTGGTATAATTTTTCATCAGGGTGGAATGAAAGCTGTAATTTGGACCGATGTATTCCAGGGAGTTGTTATGTTGGTTGGCATGACGACAATAATTGTTGTTGGAACTGTGAAGGTTGGCAGTCTGGGCAAGGTGTTTGATATTGCATACATTGGGCACCGACTTGATATTGAGTAAGTTTGCGAATTCAGTCATGTACTGTACATGACATGTTTAATTTGAAGGTCGATGGTTTAGTTCGGGGCGCGGCGCTGTACCTTGTTGTTTGAAAGAAGGTCAATCCAGAATTTAATTTGCATTGTTAACCAAGAATTTTGTTTCTTATTTAAAAGCACTTTTGCCTATTTTAGATATAATTTGAGAGTTGTCAGCCAAATTTAAAGCTGAAAAGAATTTAAAGCTATTTGCATTGTAAAAGTGTTCACAAGAATTGAATGGCTTGGGGCATAACCAACCTATGTTGCTTTTTGAGCATTTTTGTTTTTTACTTGCTCAGATTAGCCCTGACCAGATATACTGGTCTGGGCTAAACTGTAAAAATCAAACCGCGCCACACACTGGTAGGATTTGTGCTAGGCCTGTCAACACCTTTTATTTCAGCTTGCTCGCGCTCGGTCATTGGTCGTCGCTTGGTATTAAAATTCTCACAAACTGTTTTCAAAGAACACTTATACAAAAATTACAGAAATTACTCGGGGGATGATCACAATTTTTTTTTTTTTTGCTTTGCTTGGTACAGCTTTCGTGGGCATACAGCCACTCATTTCACATCGCTGCTTCGAATACAACACACTCGAAAACTGGATGTTGAGACGCAGACTATGAATTTGTGGGGGAAAATTTAATATAATGTGGGTCTATGGCACCCGGGGTAATGTGCCAAAAGTAGGCGGAGGCGTGACTTGATCCATATGTCAAGTGTAGGCGCATTTTTAGTAAGAAGACAGTGCAGTCTCTTAGGGAAGGGAAGTATGAAGCCAAACTAGAATTAATTGCAGGGTTGGAAGGGGGGGGGGGGGGTTGGGGGTGGGGGAAATCAACAATCTTGACTGAACCCTGTAAGTTCTGAATTCTGTAATCTTGACTGTGTGTGTTTGTATAGTTTCTCCATAGATCCAACCCACCGAGGTACCTTCTGGGCATTTTTGCTAGGAGGAGCATTTCAAATGCTTCCAGTTTATGCAACCAATCAAACTGCTGTCCAAAGATTTCTGACTTCTAGGTCTTTTCAATCAGCACAGAGGTACATTGATGTATTAAAAATAGTGTTTAATTAATAACAAGTAAAATATTAATTAGAATCAATGTGAAGCCAAGTGTCTTTGGGTAATACATGTGCAGTAGACAACTTACATGTATTGTGCCGTGATCATGATTTAAACACTGATTGAACACTTAATTTTGTTATTGATGCGATTAATTAGTAATTGAACTTCATGTCATTCAATTTGGGGTAATCATGCTCGTAATTTGAAATCGTCCTCATGCTACGTGTTCGGACGGTTTGAAAACACCCGCCCGATTACTCCCTGAATTGTACTCCACCCAGTCCAATTACTACAGTAACTACTTACTGTATTTAACTTTTCTTTGAATGCATGTCCTATTCTTGACACCATTGAATGCTTAAATAAGGAACCCTAAAAAATCTATAATTTTGTTTTAAACCATTTTTTTAAAAATTGAAAATGAAGTCAAGATGGCTTTGAAAATAAAATTATGTAGCTGCTGTATTTAATTTTAGCTGATTTTTATTGCCAATAATTTTGTATTTCAGAATATTGCCTTAAATTTATTATTCATTATGACAGAGAATTTCCGTGAGTAATGGTCATTTCAAAAGTTGTACATGTACCTGTAAAACTGTGTGGTGATTTCTTTCAGAGCTGTGTGGATGAATATACCACTGAACATCTTCAGCACAACTCTGACAGTGTTAACAGGACTTGTTATCTATGCATTTTATGCTTCTTGTGACCCACTCAGTACTGGAGAGATAAAAACAGATGATGAGGTACATTGTACATGCACATGTATTTTTATAATGTAATATTATGTCCTTTACTTATGGTTAATGTCACTGTTCCGTTAAACTGATCCTCAAAATAGTGTCTCCATAATTGGTTAATAATTCAATCTATAACTTATGTAGAATAAAGACCACCAGACACAATTAGAATTAATTAAAATTAAAAATAGGGGACACCACTCGGTGATTGGCGTGACAGGCAACTTCCATTGCGTGACCTTTTAAAGCCTCACTTCTTCTGGCACTACGAGCTGCAACCTAGGCCAACAACGCGCTGCAGCGGCAGCACACCTAAGGCCAGCAATGCGCCACTCTGAGAAGAGTATTGGCAGGTCTAAAAACTAGAGCGCTACGAGCTGAAAACTAGGCCAGCAACGCGCTACAGCGGCAGCACTTCGAGCTGAAACCTAAGGCCAGCAACGTGCAAACATAAACAACTAAGTGACCTATTTTGCCTCACCTATCTAACCAGCGGTGCTGGATCGGACTGGAATATTGGCAGGTCGATAACGTGAAAAAACAATAGAATAAACTGGTAAACTAAGCTTGGGGAAGTCGCTGCGCAGACTTGACCGATCGCCTATTCCCAAGAAGTGGCCCCAAGTTTATTGATTTGACACAGGGAGGGAGGGAGGGTAACTTTTACAAAACTTGACAGTGAGTAAATCATCTGAATGCAAATGTGACTTTGAACCTTTTACATTGCATTTTATGGCTAGACAGTGCTCGTGGCCAAAACCAATGGCTGAGGCTGTACTATATAGTGCCTAGATTTTGCATGATAACAAATGAGACATGAAATATAGAGTATTTACCGATTTAACCACTGAGAAAATGCGAACTAACTAGCAAACCAGACAAGGTTGCAACATGCTTACAAAAGTAAAAGTACTATTGATGAAACAACGTTTGTTCATCTAGGTTGCGAGTCTAAAGTGCAGTACACAAATACAATAGCATAAAAATAGATGCCCCACGCGGCCAAGAGCGTCACGCTTTCATTATTCCTGTAGACGAGGCAGGCGAGCAAGAATAGTTCTTTCAAGAACGGGATGGGTTTACCCAGATGGGTTGAATCATAAAATATTGATCAGGCACTCATTCAGGCAGTAGTATATGAGGGACTGACTATTCATCTGAGGATCAACTATTTATATGTAAACATTTTCATCCCACTTGCTGAGATCTTCACTGTTCATGTGCAGTATCATAGACATGTCACTAGTACATACTTACAGATATCATATGGCTGTTTTCTCTGTAGATTTTACCGTACTTTGTGATTGAAGTACTTGGCAAGTTCCATGGTGTCCCTGGGGTATTTGTAGCTTCCTTGTTCTGTGGGACTTTAAGGTAACAAGACGCTGTGGGAGCGTATACTTGGGCGTCATTGTATTAGGCATATTGGAGAATAATTGTCTTGGGAATCTGCATGCACGTTATTTCACACGGTTTGATGATAGGGAGTATTCGGATAGTGTGAGCAGTCTAACAAAGAAGCGCGTTTAACCGTCTAAAACAAGAAGACACAGTCCCGGGGAGGGAGGGGTACTCCCTATAATGGGCTATACGGGGATGCTCCGCCGGAAAGGGGTACGTTTTTGAGGCTAGAGGTATATGAAAGGGTCGGGATTTCACGAGTTGAAGTATATGAACGGGTAGGGATTTCACAAAGAATAGTAAAGGGAAGCGAAATCACGCCGTTGAAGCATAAAAAAGGTAGGCAAAACTGCCATTTAAGCCAAAAATGGCCTTTCAAAATATATTAAACAGACGCACGTAAAGGCTCTGAAAGGGGTACCATTTTCAATGAAAGGTATATGAAAGGGGTACAATTTTCAGTGAAAGGTATATGAAAGGGGTACCTTTTCTGTCAAAATCGGTATATGAAAGGGTAAGGGTTTGGACCTCGGGGCGGAGCATCCCCGTACAAAACTTTGTTCAGTACCCCCCCCCCCCCCCCCCCGGGGGGGACACAGTACACTTAGCGTGCGAGATCGCACGCAAATTATTAAAGTGTCAAAAGACGAGTACATACTGAAAAATACAAATCGATACCTACTTTGTACTTACCGTTGAAAAAAAGGCCGTATGTCAGAGTTTACCGATGGTTGTTATTGGTTTTAGCTAAATCTTGTAACTAGCTGGTCTGTGTTTCCGACACTTTTGAAGTGAATGCAAATGTAGCCGCAAAGTGGCCTTTCGAAGCCATGATGTAATTGCCTGGTCCGGACCCGAGGTCAAAACAACTTTTCCAATTGAAAGTTTTGCTGGAAGTATTCCCGCCGTTATTATAATAAAGTTTGAATGAAACTTATAAATTTAATCAAAGTTAACGACAGGAAGTGATAATTTAGAAGGAGAGAAACAAATTTAGCCTTTTGAAATATATTTTTTCAGTTGAGGTAAAAATGTTGCAATTTGCATAATGTGAAAGTAATTTGAAACCTTCCAGTAACGCATAACGCAGCTGTTTCATAAAACATCTCGCAATCAGACACACGAAAATATATCCAGTTTTTATTCCTCTGTATCCGAAACACAGAAAAGAAAATTAAATGAAAAAGTGATCGCTTTAAGGTTATTTTCGCCCGAGAAACATTCACTAGCGGAAACAAAACTCGCAAGAAACGTCTCGCAAGACACCGCGTGCATTGTTTACATCTTCTCTCGGCGGTGAATTTTTGCACCCAAAGTCTGTTCCTTCAACTTCACGAAATACAAATTAATGAAAGGCAAACAACCGAAAGAAGTGAAATTAATTGGGATTCCTACCACGCTTATATTTCTTCCTTCGCTGTCCACTGTTCACTTCTTATTAAATAAGCGCTATAACGTATGTATTCGTATTCGTCTAAATTATCTTCTTCATGTTCGTTTAAACATGTTTTAGCGGGTTTTCGTCATGAAGGTATCGTAGAATTTAAAAATCGCGAGTGTCAAATACTTTCACAGTGTCTTCTTGAGTATTAATTTCCTTACGCATATTGAATATGAAACTGTTAGATGCAACAGAGAAAACACAACTCGCACTTTGTGACGTTCGCCTCCGCTGATTTCCCTTTCGTAAACGGTCGATGCCATTTTTAACGGTCGATGCCATTATTAGCAAACGGTCGATGCCATTTTTAACGGTCGATGCCATCATTAGCATTCATTAGTAACCAAGCCTTCTTGTAATGGTCGATGCTATTTCTCTCTAGTTTATGCCTGGATTGGGACGAAAATAGGCTATCATTATTAGATCAAATTGGGCCTAGGTAAAGCGATTATTAGATCTAAGCTAGATTCACGGTTAGGTGAGATTTAGGGTTAGGGTGACCCGTTATTGATATATATTAAGAAAAGCATGTTTTATAATTAAATTTTTCTTGGGTTTGCCGGATCAACCCAGTGGTCTAGTGGCAAGAGAGAGATGTTAGCATGCAGAGGTTCCGGGTTCGATTCCAGGTAATTATATTCCATTTTTCTTTTTCTGATAGAAAAAATAATTCTAAAATTGGTGAAAATTTTTCTAAGTGTCGCTAAAATGGCAACGACCGTTTACGAAAGGGAAATGCGCTTCGCCTCCCATCAACAAACAACAGCTGTACTCCACCGCGGTCAAACGAGAGAAATTTGCAAAAGTTAACCAAAGTACTTCAAAGTTGAGGTTGTCATTTTCACTGTTTATTAAAAGTTTCATATATTAACAATACACTGTCAACTTACTAAACGTTTTGAAAGTTTACTAAAAAAAGTTCTAAGCGTTTGAAAACTATGAACCGCAGAACTGTCGGAAGTCGGCGCCATTTTCCAACACAATTTTGCTCAGGCACGAAGCGTTTTGATCAGTTTTCAACGATCGAAAAGAAGCTCGTAATTTTGAGCCGGAAAGATGAAAAGAGAGTTACATAAACTAATTATTTTATACATCCTTGCCCACGTTTCCACTTGATACTAAATGAATCCCACCAAATGAAACGAAAAACGCCTCGGACGTGTGACCGCGGTGAAGGTTTGAACAATCCCGCCATCCCCAGAGTTGCGCAATACTGCACATTTGTGTATGACCAAACTGCATTTTAATACTTGGTCGCTACGCCCAAGTAATAACTCATCTGACTTGTCAATGTTCAGAGCATTTTGATTTAAATCAACTTGTAACTTCTGTGTGCTGGGCTCAGGAGAGTTTTAATTTGGGACCATCTCGCTCATATCTGCAAGTTTTATCATAACTCAATACTAAAGCAGCCAGTCATTTTAATTGCAACAATTGTTAATGCATTTATTTTTACGTTTTGTACGTAGTACTGTGGCATCAGGACTAAATGCACTGGCAGCAGTAACAGTTGAAGACTTTGCTCCTTTGGTAGTGCGGCACATCCCAACTGAAAGGGAGACACTTGTGTCCAAGTTACTGGGTAATGAATGCATGCCCCAATTTTAAATAAGCAGTTACATGTATAATTAACAATTATTGCATAAGGTTGAGCATGATAGCGATAATTATCAAGGCCAAAGTTTGTGTTTTCTGCCGAAGCCGAAGGCTGAGGCGGATAACACAAACTGAGGCCTTGATAATTATCGCTATCATGCGAAAACCGAATCCAATAACTGTTTTATTATGCATATTCCTGAGCTGTACTTGTGAAGACAAGAGCACACACAAAAAAGTGATCAATGCACAGCAGACAAACTATTGTCTGTAGGTATGACGTCACTTCTACATATATAAAATTCATTGTCTGTAGGTATGATGTAACAGAAACAGCAAGCAGTAATTAGCTGCGTGCTTATAGCCAATCAAAATCGAGCTAGTGACACCAATGTATAATACTAATTATTAATGCGTTGGTGAAGTACTGAAAATATTTATTTGTATATTGTTTTTATATTAATGTGCCTGGCGTAATTACCTACCTACTGGTACATATCCATTCATATGTGTACTCACTTTGATGAAATTATTTTACAGTGTGTGTCTATGGACTCGTTTCTCTTGGTTTGGCATTTTTGGTCTCCAAACTTGGAATGATTTTACAGGTCAGTGCTAATAGTTAGTTGTAACCATGGCAAAGAATCAGATCTAGGGGGAAGGATGAGAGGACAACCTCCGCCCCTCCCCCCCCCCCCCCCCCAATAGACCAATTCGGCTAACGCATTGTTGTACCCAATTCAAACCTTCTGGGAATAAGATTCTTTGTTCACAATATTTCCATGTCAATGCTTCATTAGTATGGAAATATGGCGAACAAAGAGTTCTAATCCCAAAAGGTTTGAATTATTGGGTACAACAATGCGTTAGCTGAATTTGTCTATACAAAGTTAAAAACTTTTCTACTGTAATTTATTGGCATACAAATTCCTGACATATACATTTTTTAAATAGGTAATTTAAAAACATGCTGTTTAAAATCTGTCAGGAATCTTCCTTTAATCTAGTACTGTCCACATCATGTCAATAAAATGTGACTTTTCATCACTGTTTTGTCTTTCCTTCTCAGATGAGTGCAACCATGTTTGGTACCACAGGGGGCCCAATGTTGGCTCTGTTCTCTCTTGGTATTTTAACAACCCGCGCGAATGCCAAGGGCGTGTGGATCGGAGTTATTATTGGTTTCTGGACAGTCACGTGGATCAGTATAGGTGCACTGGTACACCCTCCCACATACCCCACACGGCCTATGTCGATATCAGGGTGTCCCAGCAATGTGACAAATTTTAATATGTCGTCTTTACACCCTGCAAGAAAGTAAGTTTTATTGCAACTTTATAGACTACAGTTGAATCTCCCATGAGCAGAAACCCTCGGGAAGCAGAAAGGTGTCTGCAACTGGAGCTGACCGCTTATGGAAATGATTTTCGCAAGCGGAGAATATATGAATAGCATTACTTGCAAAGAGCAGCTTGAAATAATGGATATCATTAATTCAGGCTACTTAACGAAGTGCAACGAAGACTCAAAATTATACGAAAGCAACGGCGCGGTTTAGGGTTAGGGTTGGAATTAGGGTTAGGGTAACCCTATTGGATACAGAAGCTCACGAGCTGGAAAAATTCTCACCGCGCCGTTGCTTTCGTATAGTTTTGAGTCTTCGTTGCACTTCTTTAAGTAGCCTGAATTAATGATATCCATTATTTCAAGCTGCTCTTTTCAAGTAATACTATTCATTATTCTTGAGGAGATATCGTGCTGATCAAGGGGGCCATACGTATAGCTGTCCACTGTATGAGAGTGTCGGCTCAGAGAGGTTCGGCTATAATTGTTCAAATAGATACACAAAGTGTTTATGCACTAAATTGATTGGGAATAACTTTTATGTGTACTACAAATTGGAATATAACCCAGTGCAAACATTAAAATGCATAATAAACCATTCAGTTGGTTTATTAAAATGCACGCTATGAGCACCTTATGAAAATACAAACAGCATTTTTTTAGCGTATCATTAGACGACTTCCCTTTCGTATTTTAATTTATTTTTATTTTATTTATAATCAATTTTAAGACAGGGTTGTCCATTCAGCTGGAGCTGGTTTAAGTGGAGACCTGTAAAATCTGTATCGCACAAGATTGTCACGTCATGTTTACCGACGTGTTTACTCCTTATAACGTTTGATAGAATAAAGTCTAAACATCTTTGGATTTGCCTCGGCAATCTCTGGTAACTGAGAAAATGTTTTACGACGTTCGGACATTTCAGACAAATCTCCGGTAATTTTTTTACAAACCCCAAGTTCACTCATATGTATTGTTGGGAACAAAACTCAAACAGCCGTACTTATTTGAACCTTCTTATTATTTCTCTTTTCCTTTCTATCGTTTCAACGTGCGTCGTTTTTTTTATAAATTTCATGTTGCAGAAAGTAGAAGCGACGACCTCTTTCTTCAACATGAAAATTTGTTGCACGCCTAGGTGATAATGCGAGCTACATCAGAGCCGGGTTGTTCAAAGCGCGGTTAAGCAAACCCAGGGTTAGCATCAATTTTGAATTCAGTTAAATAATTAATCAATGGAGATTTTTCCAAAGAATTTTTGCCCTTTAGTTTGGGTGTTTCTTGGTGTTGCGGAAGCCATTGTTGGTTAGCTTTTGTGTTGTGGTGTGGGTATTGTTCAGTGTCTTTTGTTCTATTGTTCAGAATCTTTTGTTTTACGTCATTTGGTGTTCACATCATCCGCAACACCAAGAAACTACCTTTATTTTCGTCTCTGACTTGTCTTCGCATGTAACTTATAATTAGCTTTTGAAAACACTTCTAACAAGAGAAATTAAACCCTCGGTTAAGTTTTAATCCTGGGTTAGCGTTAACTGGCTTTCGAGCAACCGGGCCGGCAGGGGTCGAACTTAATTTTTAATCCACTAACAAAGTTTTGCTAGTAAGATTTTTTTCTACTAGCAAAACTAGTAAGGTCACTAGCTTTTTTTTTTGCAGTCATTTTTGCCTTTGATGACTGAAAATAAAATAAAAATACTTAAATAGTATACTGTTAATTTTGTAGTCTTCTTTGGCGGCTCGGGGTTGTCGGGTAAGACGTTGTCATCGTCGGTCACGTTACCGGTAGTCTTAAAGAGGTCGAGGGCCTCTTGAAAAAAAAAACGGTTATTTTAGACATCTACAACAAAACGACTCACAAAGCGTGAAATTCATTCTCTTCTGTCACGTTGCTGATTCCAACAAAATGTGAATGCACAGATAAAGTGTGCACAGCTTCCTAGGTACTTGCCGCTGGCAAGTGGCTAACACAAAATACCACAACATTCTCCAAGAACGTTCACTCCAAATTTTATTAGAGAGATACTTTCTCGCAAATGTTTGCTAGAGGATATTTTTTTCACTCGCATCTTCCAAAAACCACTCGCATTTTGCGAGTTTGCGAGTGTTAATTTCGGGCCTTGGGCCCAGGGCTGTAACCTGCAACGCATCACTGTTGCGCGACAATTAAATTGTACGATCTTGTTGCCCGTATTACTTCACCTTTACGTGTACATGTAACAGAGCCACTTACCAGACCATTTTTTCATTTTTCTCATCTTATTTTTTCCTCAGCGTTGAATCTCATTCTGTGTACGCCATTTCATTCTTTTGGTATGGAATTCTGGGCTTCGTTATCACTTATATCATTGGTTTTTTCGCCAGCTTTATATTCAGTGAGTATTTGACAGTGTGATTATTTGTGTCGAGTAGAGCGGTTTTCAATGGTTTGCATTGCTAGACTTTGTGATTGGCTCCAAAATCTCGCGCCACTTTTTCAACCAATCAGAAGTAAAACCAGAACCAACCGTGACTTGCTCGCACGCGTTTTCCCGCGCTTGGTGGCGGCTGCACGTATTTGCGTCGAGCTGATTGGTTCATTGGAACCAATGTTCATTGATTGTCTGCATCAGTTGTGATTAGCCAGAGTATTTACTTTGGTTTTGGTTTTTCGACACTTGATTGAAAATTGCTCTCTAGTATAAGTGGCAATAATTTCATCAAAGTCTTGTGCCGTACATTTCTTTTCTGTTTAGGAAAAGTAGGAGACGGGGAAGGCCGAGTGAAAACGATTCATTGGTTCGTCACAATGATACTAAAAATAATACGTGACATTGTAAACATGAACTACTCGCTAACTATCCAACTGTTGACCATTATTCGCAATTTCCCCCGCATCTTTGTGTAGCAATATTAACCTAGAAGAAGAGAACACACACTTTATTCTCTTGTACAGTTTTTTTGGTTCTTCCTTGACAGTTCAAATTTTCGGGGGATAACTGCCTAATCTTTTAATATTCTTTCTACAGCAAAACATGACAGCGAGAGAATAGATCCTGGTTTGTTGTTTAACTACTCCATGATAACAGCCTGGTGTAGAAGATGTACCGGCAGATCAGCTAGTCACTTGACCCCAAACAATAGTACGGACTCCTCGGAGGTAATTATGCTCCGGAATTTTTTACAGTAATCATGTCGAACTAACCTCGGCCCCAGGGCCTTCTCCGCTTTAAAAATGGCGGACCTGGGACTCATTTCTCGAAAGTCCCGACAACTTTTCGGGCGCGAAAACCTATTTTATGTGCACACTGGTGTCATGAAATATTCAAATTTTTTTGGTTTTGAAAGTTAAGCATTAAAATTCTAAGTTGACGAAACACGTCGACCTGGTTTGCGGGTTAAAAACTGCACCACCATTCTATAGATTCTGGGCCCGAACAGTTATCGGGACTTTCGAGAAACGGGCCCTTGGCGTGCGTTTCTCGAAAGTCCCGAAAACTTTTCGGACCCGAAAAGCTGTGTTACGCGCAGAATGTTCACCAATAAAGATTCGACTTTTGTTGAATTTGAAAGCTAAGCAATAAAATCTTACGTTTACTACCAACTACCATTTTTGCCTTATAGATAATGTTTTAAAACTTAATTTTTTCTTTCATCTACAGACCAAACAAGAACAGAATACGAAGACTGATACAGACTAAATGACAGATAAAACAACTTTAATACTAACAATAAACAAACGACTGGACAAGACTTTTGAATAGTTTTACATAATTAATTTACGCCTTATTTACTTTTACCGGACGAGTCTTAACAAATTTCTTTTTTATAAACCATTAAAACTCACAGGTAGTGTTTTGCTAGCTAATGTAAAACTTGAAATAATTTATTTAGTTTTGCTTCATCTTCAGTCTGCTTTCTGTTTTTCACAGTTGTTTGTTTTAATATTTCTTTTTCTTGGAGGGGGAGGGGTCAACGGGAGAGCGTGGTTATAATCGCTTGAATCATGGCGGTGCTTGAACACAGAAACGATTTTCTTTAAATTCAGCGTAAGGCTCAGCACATTCTCGAACCAATTGTGTCGCAGCTGTATAAATGCAGTCTAATTAAATTCGTGTTGCGTAACAAATTTTAACTGTGGTGTACATGGCACAATTTTTTTTCGTTTTGAACTAAAACGCATGAAAAGGTAAACACGGTTATCAATTTGATTTGTAAACAAGTCTTACCTGTCCAGACTTGCTTTATCCCTGATCTCAAGTTCTTGAATTTCGTTGCATCCTTAATCGAGGATTGGTTTAAGGCCGGTCAACAGAGGCGATTTTTTATGCAATTTTTGTCGAACTTGTCGATGCAATTTTTGTCGCGCACAAGTTGCATCTTCAAATCGCAGACGAAACGGGCGGCGATTTGGGCGCGATTTGTCGCGCCATGTTGCGAGGTTTCGAACATGTTCGAAACCTGATGCAACTTGGCGGCGATTTTTGGGAAATCATAGCAAATCAAAGCAAATGTCGCACCCGAATCGCACAGGAAATCGCCGCGAGTTTACACTTGCGACAAAAGTTGGGGAGCGCGACAAAATCGCATCAAAAATCGCATGTGTAAACGGGCCTTTAGAGAGAATCAGCAACAACAGACTCAGTCCACACGTTAGATCCAGTTTAGCGTCGTGGGTTTGTCTTGTAGTTCAATTGATGTTGCTGGCTTTTCTTCTATCATCAAAACTCGCTTGCTCCACCCAGAAACTCCGAGTTTCCTTTAACTGTTGTCGTACTGGAATTTCATTTTTACGACCAACATAGGTCACTGAAATTTTATTCTAACAGTATTGCCCCAACCCAGTGAAATAACCGTAAAATAACCTTGAAAGTTTATTGCAGTACAAGATTTTTGTTGTATTGTTTTTAGGAGCGTACGCCTTTTATTCAAGCCCAGGACGAAGCCAACCATCAAGCAACTTAAAACTGGTTGAAGGAATAGTTACAAAATACTAGACATAACAGGGTTTGAGCCAGAGCGCGAAATTGCAACATTCTCCCCCTCAGAGGACAATTTGTCACTTAAAATTAAATGGCAGGGCCATAAATGTTCCCCAAGATCCTATAGATCCTGTTGCATTTTGTCCAGAAAATGGCCTGTAAAAAGGATTCAAGAAAGTCTTTGATTCCAAAAACATCAAGAAAACAATTTATGTTGTTTCTACCCTTGATTTTCCTGTAAAAGGCTCTCTCGAATCGAGAAAGTTTAGAAAAAGCAAACTGAAACCTGTATTAGTCATGTATGCTAACTGATTGTGTCTCTGGGAAAATTCAAAATGGTGGATGTCCGACCAATTTTGTAAAATATCCAATCAAAATGGAGTTTTGGGACACATGTCCTTGTAAGTAAGAAAAACTATTTCCATGCAGCAATGTAAGATCTTAGATGCTCATGACACAGCCAAGGCTTGGTTTACATAGTTGTTGATCCTGTGTTCTGTATGATGTCTGATTAGCTGGGTTTGCCTTGGTGTAAAAACCTGTGACTTTTTCCTTTGTCTTCTACCTTTGTTGTCTTGCACTCTATTGTTTCAGTACCTTTTGTTTTCGTTGTTTTACGTCACTCGTGAGTTGGCAGGTTTTTACACCGAGGATGAGCCGATTAACTGTTCCTTGCTTTATCACTAATCAGAACTTATAAATAAACAGACAAATAACACGAGTTATGACACTATTTAACTTAAGTTGCTGTTTTTCTGTTGACATTGTTTGCCATTACAGCTGTACAAGTAGTGATTATATTTCATCTTTTCCTTACATTGCCTTTATCTACTGTACAGTCCTCTAGTCTGTTTCGATGAACGTGAAAATGAATAAATTTGAAATTAAAAATTGGGTTTACTGTTTTTGTCCCTCTGAAATGAAAAATGTCCCCCAAAGCCTTTGCTGAAGGGACAAATTGGCCCCTACTCATCAAATCCTGGCTCAAACCCTGGACATAGGCTTGTGGAAAGCTCTGCTAAATTTATATTAATTTTTATACACTGTCCGAGTTGGAGCGGTTTTCGATCGAGCTCCGTAAAAACAAAAACAAACCCAGATATAAAACGAATGAACGCGAAGTAAGTACTTCTACATTGTAGTAGGCACCAGAAAATGCGTACAAGTAAGTCACGATTGGTTTTGTTTTTTCTTCCGATTGGTTGAGAAAGTTGCGGGATGTTTTTAAGCCGAACACAAAGCAAACACAAATTACTTTTAACACTCAACTGAAAACTGCTCATAGTTCATAGTTTAAACATTCATATATCGTAGAGTTTCAAATGTAACGAAGGTCGGCTATCGTATTGGAAGGGTGTCACTTCTATCAGGGAATGGTTAACACAGATTAAGTAACAGTAGTAGTATTGTGTTAACTTACTATGTAATCTTATATGCTCACTGTCACAGATATAACACTATTTATTCAGATGTTTCATGAACATTGTTTTATTTCATGTACATGTCTACAGACATTTTTTTTCTGGTTTCCAACAAACTGTACATTGCCATACTTGTACAAAATCATGGGTGTTTCTTGGTGTTGCGGAAGCCATTGTTGGTTAGCTTTTGTGTTGTGGGGTGGGTATTGTTCAGTGTCTTGAATCTTTTGTTTTGCGTCATTTGGTAATCACACCATCCACAATACCAAGAAACTGCCAGAATCATACTAAAAAACACACATGGCTTTAGAGGCATAGCGTGATTCTCAGACAGTCAGGGGTTGCTGACACTCAATCCCTCCCCTCCCCGTCTGATGTCCTTTATTTGAGGGCTTCTAATTGACGTCGTCTGACTGTTGAATAGTTCCACCAATCAGAGTGGATGTTAGACATTTTTTCCCTCTATTCAACGGACAGATCACATCAGAAACAAGCCCTCAAATAAAGTACATGAAATAAGGAGGGAGCGAGTGTGACCGACCTAGGACTGTCTGAGAATTGGGCTAGTACAGACAATGAACTGTAACTGTTTTACAGAAAATAGTTGAATCTACATGTACCATGGTGCATGAAAACCTGATTCATGCACAGACATCCCAACCTGCACTGTGAGCATAAATGTACCTGCTTATATTGCAGGTTGGGGGGCCTGTTGTTTATGTTGAGAAAAGAACTGGAAGTATTAAATAGAAAAAAAGGAGGCAAGTTAGTGAAGGCCAAGCTTGTATTCCATCGTAAGATGTGGATCAGATGTGACCTCAGAAACTCCAGGAACTGAAATATAAGAAAGAAAAGCTTTGTTAGAGTTTGGTTACTGTAGGTAAGGCGACCTCCTCCATACTCTAAACCAAACACATTGGAGAGAAGAGAATTTTAACTTCATTCAAATTAAACTGTCAGAAATTATTGCACTTGCCCAAACTGCAAACGTAAATAGCAAAAGCTGTAATTGTTTATTTATGCTCTACATTAAATAAGTGTCATTATGTATAATGACACTTATTATGTATAATGACACTTATTTGCTTTATGTAAGTACCTGCAATCACAGTAGTTGCACTGCAGAAATTCTACTGGTAACCAACATTTTCTCAACATAGCTGATGACCTATTTAACTAAGTTTGGAGCAGTTAAAATACTTCTAGTACAGCACCAGACAAGCAAGGCATGAAAAGAGTGTTCCTAACACTAGGATCATCCTAGAAGGCAGATCATCTGAGCACGACATACCGGTACTTTCTGCTTTCAGTATACATTTGAACGGTTGTAGCACCGGGATGATCCTAGCACTAGAATCACCCCAGAAGGCAGATAATCCGAGTACATAATTTCTGCTTTTAGCTAACATGTGAATGGTTGTAGCAGTGGGATCATCCTAGAAGGCAAATGATCTCAGCATGACACATTTTCTTCTGTCAGTTTACAAGTAAATGGTTGTAGCACTAGGATGATCCTAGAGCAAGGATCACCTTAGACTGCAGATCATCTGCTTTCAGTTTACATGTGAATTGTTATAGCGCAAGGATGATCTTGGTGTAAGAATCATTCTCCTTCCGTGTAAAAAGGACCCGAGTCAAACAAATTCTATCGCTTTGGTATAATTTCAAACAAAATACATGTATGTTTTTTGTCATTTATGAGCAATCATTTTCCAATGTCAGAGTATTACTATATAAAATATGTCTCACTGATGTGATATTGCCTGCAAAGACTCTGGCATGTTTTTTTACACCATACACAGTACTTAAGAAAATAAGCTTATAATTATAGCCTTTGCATTAAAGCTAGTCTTATAAATAAATAAATAGCTACACCACTGTACATGCAAGACAAATTATAAATTTTTACAACCTAAATATGCAAATAATACCAAAAAGATTTTAAATGTAAATCTATTTATTATATTTTAAAAAATACATTTGCTTGTTTACATCCTCGATGCATGCGTTGTATATAACATTTAATATTGTTGCAATAAAAATGGGTTTAAAATAACCTGTCTCCCTCTTAACTTCTAGCAGCATTCATAAAAAAAATAACTACTGCAATAACTAATGACCCTAAGCAAAATCCTTGAGAAAGGCTCCAGATTTTGTATCAATAGATGAAACCCTGAAGTGTGACAATTCAAATGAAAGCTACTGAGCAGTACTTTCCTGCAGTTCTGTTTATTATGCTGTACAAGGTGGCTCTAACTTTTGAGTGTGTATGAAACTCTGAAGTGTGACATTCAATTGAAAGCTACTGAGCAGTACTTTCCTGCAGTTCTGTTTATTATGCTGTACAAGGTGGTTCTAACTTTTGAGTGAGTGTGTATAATGTGCAAACCAGCGAGTCATGCGAGTCAACATGCGAGCCATGCGAGTCAACTGCGAGCCAGTATAAAATAACTTTTTTTAAATTTTAATGTAACTATTCTAAAGATTGCCGCACTCCTCGCAGTTATAAAAATACTAAGCAGTTGTCGGTTTCCTTGTGACTGGATGGTGGATCTTTTTACATAAAGCCCTGATGCCAACTGATGCGAACACTACAAATTCTCCTTCCGGTCTCTGAACATATAGTACTAGTTTTGAGAATTTTGAGAACCCACAGTTTGGAAACGTTACATTGACGATATATTCTCAGTATGGGACATCAGCAAACCAGATATTGTACAATTCATCGAACAAGCCAACTCACATCACCCTACAATCAAATTAAATACGGCTGAAATCTCAGACATTGATACTGCATTTCTGGATACAGATATATAAAATAGGCCCGCAATGCGAACATGTGTCTAGTGCAAGGTTGATATGATGTGAATTTGTGTAACCATCTCTGGTGTAGCTTGCATCGCCGGTTAAGTCCAGTGGTTTACAGTTCGTCTGTGATGTAGGCTATCTATTGTTTGGTTTTGTAATTGTATTTAGTGTATGCAGCAGTTATTATAGCATTTTGAATTAACCCTTCAAAAATGGCGGCCGAGAAATAACTGCTGATTCAAAGAAACGCTGGGTCCACGAGGCCAAGTTTGAAATAAACACCAGGGGCGTTTAATTGAGAAAATACGGTACATTACATGTAGAAGAAAACACGTAAAGGACCAGCAGACACGGTTGAATAATTCAAAATTAATGCTTTATTAAGACAAACTGAAGTGTTTAGTTTCACTGATTATCCATGAAGTGTAACAGAACTGGAACAGAATGAGTTATACAATATTAACTGTCATAGAATTACTTACATCTGAACTTGATGTACATCTTATGCAAGATACTTGTTTTAAAAATTTTAAACTTATTTTCACGTTATATTTACGGTTGAATCACTGATGCTATAAAAAAGCAATGAATTGCAACAAAATTAATAATATAAATTTAAGAGATGCACCATTAGAAAACTGATAGGAATGGAGCAAAAGAAAAGAATCCCAGTAAATTCTTAAGAAAAAAAAAAAACATTCCCACGCATTATTGTAAATGTATCAGCAGAAGTATCTGATACTGTCAATATGTTACTTAAGGTTACCCACTGAAACAGGGACAATTAAGGGGAATTTAAAGATAAGATTGCAATACAAAAGCACAGCACTGTTTCAACATAAGACCGCATAAAGTTGTCCAGGCAGCCAACTGGCTTATCAGCAGTCTGTATAGACAAGAAGGAATAACAATTAATCAAGACTGGGGAGTAAAATATAGTGACAACTGTATATTAGATGGTAGTACTGTTGAAAATCCAAATGCACAGTCACAAAATACACTTAATGTTAACAGTAGTGGTAATATTGAAACCAATAGTAATTGTGATGAAGTTCTTGAGACTGAAGATCAGTGGAGTGAGGATGAAGGAGAAATACCTGCTGGTGTTACTTACACAATGTTCACAGCAAGCCCACAAAATATAAAATCTCTTACATCAATGTTGATTTATAATATTGCATGGAAAGGTTTCATTTGATTGATGCTTACATGGTTTTCAAACTGGGAACTAATTGTATTTCTAGTATGGGTCTAGTATGACTTTCTCCATATAAACAGGCCACAGCTTTCGTAGACGTTTGGTCGACGAAAGATGTTTTCATTTCAGCGGCGGCTGAGTTTCTATATCTCTGAAATACATGAAATACATTTCCCACATGGCCCTTATTTAATTCCTCAACGGGCTTTGTAATCCCCAAAAGGGGCTCGATCATCCCCAAACGGGGCTCATTTGTTCCTTTGAAGGGCTTTTTTTCCCAAACGGGGCTTATGAAGCTTGATTTCTTTCTTTCGAAGCACCGTAGTGATCACTCTCAACATTGCAGCATCGTTATTCCGTTGTAGCCGAGTAAGCTTAAGCTTATATCGATTTAAAACTTGAAAGCATCTTTTAAAGCTTTTCGTTCCCCCAGATTGACACATACTTCGAAAGCTGTGGCATATTGGGAAAGTAACTTTAAAGAAATTCATCATAAAAGTGAGAAAGAACTTGGTTTACTCACCAAACTCACTGCCTTTCGCGTCCTTCGCATCATGTTTCGCGTCGTTCGCATCAAGCAAAAAGCAGATGATTTTTTACGAAGATAAGCTTACTCGAGACCTTTCGCTCGGACTCAATTCCCTGGATTCAATTGGTCCCGAATATCCCTTTGCTTGCTCCGCGTCTGCTCCGGTGATCGAGCCTCAATTCCGAATACTCCGACTGCTCCAGTTGTAAACGACAAAATATCGACGTGGTTACGTTACGCATTGATCTTATACTTCATGTAACAAGTCACGTAAGGGAAACTTCGGTGAAACCATATGAACATTACATCATATCTTACCGTATATGAAGTATTTATCGAATTTTACTCTAACATAGTGTCTACGTGCTACGCACTAGACACAACAAAGGCGAAAGATTCAAGGAACAATCGAATTCCTTGATATAAAAACACATTTTAAGCCAACGGAAACATTTCAATATACACATTTTACCTCTTGTCACCCGCCAAGTGTTAAAATAGGATTCGTGAAGGGCGAAGCCCTGAGACTCCTACGAACTAATTCTTCAAAAACCACTTTTCAGGAAAATATTTCAAAGTGTAAAAAACGCTTGCTGACTAGAGGCTACCCAAATAACCTGGTAGAAAAAAATCCTATCAGAAATAAAATTCACAGAAAGGGAATCGGTGCTTAAACAAGATAAACAAACTCGAAAAGACATTTTGCCTTTTGTAACACAATACCAATCATCAGTGCCAAACATCAAACAAGTTTTAATGAGAAAATGGCACCATATACAAAACCAACCACTTTTACGGCAAATTTTTTAAGAACAACCTATGATATCTATTATATTATAATATTATCTATTATATTATATTTTTAAAGGAAAATCTTTAAAAGATACACTCGTTAGCGCAAAAATGTAAAAGGTTCTCATATGTTTCACACTGGTAGAGATTGTGCGGCCTGTCACCTTTGCTATTTCCTGCTATGATAAGAATAGGATAATCGAAGGAAAGCGAAAACTCGTGCGAACTGAGCAAACTGCCTAAGGATGAAGGAACTAATGTATGAAAGGGACTGGGAACTAATAGTTGCCTCGCATGACTCGCGTGACTCACATGGCTCGCTGGCTCGCTGGCTCGCAGTTTGTCAAGACCCCTTTTGAGTCTGTGTATGAAACTCTAAAGTGTGATTATTCAAATGAAAGTTATTGAGCAGTACTTTCCTGTGGTACTGTTTATTATGCTGAACAAGGTGGTTCTAACTTTTGAGTCTGTGTATGAAACTCTAAAGTGTGACCATTCAAATGAAAACTACTAAGCAGTACTTAATTCTTGTGGTGCTGTTTATTATGCTGTACAAGGTGGTTCTAACTTTTGAGTCTGTGTATGAAACTCTAAAGTGTGACCATTCAAATGATAGCTACTGAGCAGTACTTTTCTGTGGTGCTGTTTATTATGCTGTACAAGGTGGTTCTAACTTTTGAATCTGTGGATGAAATCTGAAAGTGTGACTTCAAATGAAAGCTATTGAGCAGTACTTTCCTATGGTGCTATTTATTATACTGTACAAAGTGGTTTTAACTTTTGAGTCTGTGGATCAAATCCTATAGTGTTACTATTCAAATGAAAGCTATTGAACAGTACTTTCCTGTGGTGCTGTTTATGATGTTGTACAAGGTGGTTCTAACTTTTGAACTCTGAATTAAATCCTAAAGTGTGACCATTCAAATGAAAGCTACTGAGCAGTACTTTCCTGTGATGCTGTTTATTATGCTGTACATACAGATTACTTCATGGGCAGTGCGGGCGTACGGTATTTATGCACAAGTTGGTTTGTATCAGAAATCGAACGAGTGAGGCTTTGCAAGTGAGTAAGATTTCTGATACAAACCAACGAGTATGTAAATACCGTACAAAGCACTGTTCATGCTGTAATTTGTTTATTTTATACATTTGTGATTGGATGAAACGCTTTTTTCGTGTGAGAAAGTCGTTTCACCATTCTGATTGGCTGTGAACCTAGAACGGGGTTTTCACATGCCAAATTTCAATAGAAAATCTCAATAAGTATGAAATAAAAAGTCTGTGACAACTTTTGAGTCTGAATGAAATCCCAGAGTGAGAGCATTGAACTGAAATCTATCCAGCAGCGCTGCCTTTTTAATTATTTTAATTTATGACAATAATGATAATAAGGTGTGAAAGGGTTTTTTATTATGTATTAAAGACAACTGAACAGGTAGATCAGATACATCAGTTGTTGAATTCGGTTATTGAAACATTTGTTAAGTTGAACATTTTGTTACCTCAAATCAAAACCTGACAGGGTCGTAGATAATATGATTCTGTGATACTTCAATGGTAACTTCCCAGTTTAAAACTTTAATGAGGGTGGTAAAGGGGGGTGACGGTCTGGATCACGTTACACGAAAAATAAAATTGTCATTTCACGTTTCACGGAGAATAAAATGGCCATTTCACGAAAAAAAAAACATTCCTTTCTTTTTGCTAATTAAATTACATCCAAAGTACAGCTTTGTTTGTTGTCTTAACCGACCGTCCACTCCTCGTTCTTCCTGATGTAAAAAGAAAGCTGAGTTCTTTGTTTTGCTGATGTTGTGTAAAATTACCTAACCTTGTAGAGTGTCCTGGGGTCCAAAATGACGATCAGTTATGGTCATGCATTCATCACGCAATTTACCACTGGCGTAGTTAAATGCTTACTGAATAATTTTTTGGGAGGAAGAAAGAATCACGGTTTACAGTTAGCATTTCACGAGAAAAAAAGAAACAGTCATTTTGCAGTGCTCATGAAAAAAAGATGATTCACAGTTTACGGGTATGTAACCAAATCACGTTTCACGAGAAAAAAAATAGCCATTTCACAATTCACGGGGAAAAAAAGGCCTTTCACGGATCACAAAAAAAATCTTTACCACCCTCTTTAATACTACATGTACCTCAAGAAGTTTTATTTACTAATGTACAAGTTGCACCTGTACAGAAATAACATAAATGTGTGTATCATACCATTCAAGAAGTCTTCAAATCCTATACTCTCATCTGTGCCCATTAGAGTATCTAAAGCAACCATTGAGCTCGGCAGACAGGGTAACCGCTGGATCTGTATGTTAAGAGGGTTTAAGAATTTACAAGAAAACAAAACAACACTAGAAAAATAATCAAGCTGTACACAGCTTGAACTCACACTCAAAGCAATAGACAACAAACACAATATCAAATGGTCCTATCCATCCACAAATTCCTTATATGACCTTTAAAACTTGTATGCTGTACTAAATTCTTCATTCTTCTTCCCAAGTCAACACAAAGATACTTTGCTGCCATCTTGAATTCAAGACCCATATCACATGACCACATGTCAGCCAATCAGACATTTCACACCAGTGAAATGCATGCATAAATTTGGATGCGGAAAATGCAGAGGACAATCCTCAACTCATTGACTAAGCCATGAGTAATTAAAACAAACACTTCATCTAGCAACTCGGGAAAAGTATAATAATTGATTGTGCAGTTCCAGAAAAAATCCATACCCACCCCATGGAAGGTCATTGGAAATTCCTAGAGGGAGGGGGATCTTAAAAGCCAACATTTTAGAAGCAAAGTATGAAGCTAAACTGGAATTTCCTGGGGGGATGGGAGGTGCTAAACAAAAAAAATTCTGTGGGGGGAGTATGGATATTTTCTGGAACTGCACATTTAAAATTACAAGTACTTTCTTCTGTTTGTCTTGGGACAATAGTATATAATCAGCCAAGTATTACCTTGGAAGTAACAGCCCGTTCCATCTGTAGTTTCAGTGGAGCCTGCAGTCCTTGGGTGTTTCTAAGCATCTTGAAATCAAGCATCTCTTGATTTTGTAAAAACTATATAGTAAACAAGTCTGTCAGTGATCCAAAACTGCTGCAATGCCTGACGTAAGAATAATACTAGACTTTTGCTATAACAGACAATTTTGGGACGACAATTTGGTGATAGTCCAATGTAACGGAGAGTTTGTACATTGTAACAATGGGCAGTTTTCATGATAGCATTATTTTACTACTACTGCTAGAATTCATTTCGTTTTTCCTTTCTTATTTAAATTTTGCCATTTCAGTGGAGCGTTAATAACAATAGCCATAATAACATGAGAAAACAAAATATTGAAGGATTCTGGCACCTGTAATCAATGAAACAGAATGAGAAAAAAAATAATTATAATAAAAAATGACTCACATTTCTTTCAGTAGCCTCTAGAGGATGAGTTGAAGCTAATCCACTTCTGACATTTGAAAATCTATGAGATTACAAATACAAAGCAGCATTGAAGAAGGTACCACCATGAGATTGGTCACTCTTGACATGCTGTCATTAGTAGCCAGCTATAGAGTACTTAAGTGTGATGACACAAAAACTTAAATTTGGGAAATTATGGGATTTGAGTAGATATTCCATTCCAAGTCTTCAGATCGGTTTTAATGTTTCATTAAAGGACTCCAAAGACAAAACATCAGAGCAGGACTTTCAAAATGTCCCCTTTTTTGGCAACTGCAGGGATGGAAATAACAGCCGGTGATCAGTAATTACCGATCAAATTTGCCAGCCAAGAATGAAATAAAATTATAATAAAATTTCACAAGAATCAAATCAAATCTTATCTGGACGTTGGACAAAGCTTTTATGGGTGTTGTGCCTCTTAAAAGAGCCGTTGTAAATGGAAAAATGGACAGTTTCTCCTCAAATTCATTCAGTTTCACCAGCATGTTCATGGTATTTGCCTCCGGCAATGAAAGATAGCAGTTGAAGACAGAAGAGAGATCTTGGGAGCCACCGGCCGGCAAACTTTCTAATGTTTCTAGTAGCTGAGTTTCCATTTCCTTCAAGTTTTCTAGTAAATTGAGACATTGATTGTTGATAAAGTCCTCGTAGTTATCCATAATGGTAATGGTGGCGTCTTCGAACAACTCTGGCGTACGTAACTAAAACCGCTGTGCAACTTGTACTGCAGATACTCATTCATTTTTGTGATTTACATGTGCTGTATTGTAAGCTGTTTTCAATCACTCTAATACTATTAGTATTGTCAATAAAAGCACAGACTCACTGAGAGATGGAGACGACACAATTTATTGTACAAAGTACTGTAACTTTATTGATGACGGTTGACCCAAATTTCTCTAAATAATTGATTATCAATATACTGTAACAATAATTGATGGTTGGGGGAGGGGGTGGTTGTCGGTGGATTAGGGGGACTGGGCGGGAGCCAACGCTGACACCCCCTTGGGGGGAGGAGGAGGGGGGAGTCATGATCATTTACACCCATGCAAAAAATCACCTATCAATCTGTTTTCCCTTATTTCCATCCCTGCAATTGACCATTCATTTGCCATGAAAGTCTTATGCACTGGTCAGAGGAATTACCAATGAAAGTTTACATCTGAGTGATGGATTGATCGAGTGTGCGAGCGAAGTTGCCGTCATCTCCGATAACCCGTTCATTACGCTCCACATATATCACAGGTTAAAAATGAATATAAAGGGGTAGGAACTGGGAATAAAGGATGCAGGAAATGGGAAGTAGATTATATGGATCTCCCAGACTCTCCTCCCTTCCCCTCCCAAATATTAACACTGCAGTGAACTTGTAACTTACTCTCATCAGTGACACACTGCAACTTATGATTAACCCTTTAAGCCCTAATATCAAAATTTAAATTCTTATTTCTTGTCCCTATGCAATTCCTATAGAAATAGTGGGGAGAAATTGTTTAGATATCATTGTTTAGATATCATTCATCTTGGGTGATCATGTCCTTAATTCTCATCACCTTTTTGATTGATAAGGCATTGATAATACAAGGAGAAATTTGATTCTGATCACTCTTAGGGCTTTTAAATGTGAAAATGAATTGGCTTTGAGATCTATGGTTAGCATGCTAACTCATTTCCCTTAGGATTTAAGGTAACAGCATTATGTTGCACTTGCATTTAGTTATCTCTATACTCACCCAGTTCTCATGTGGTCTGGTACACCATAATGACCCACAGAAGAACTCACTTCAGTTGCAGGCTGGACTTTACCAGGAAGTGCAGACTAAAAAATCAATCATATCATTTTTCCTGGTTTATATTTATAACAACTTTAATGTGAAACCTAAACATTATAAGGAACTTTGAGAAATACACTGTTGCCATGAAGTCGTCATTTCATTTTTTTTTAACTTGAAAATGATGCCACAGTTAATAGAAAAACCATATGCTATTTTACTAATTTTTATTCTGAAACTTGAATATGGCATCCCAAATGGCTAGCAACATGGAGCAAGCATCTTTTTTAAAACTAAACAAAAACTTAACAACAATCTGCTCTGGTATTAATGTGAAGGATACATTGTATATAGATTTGGTTAGAGATGTCTTTTTATATAACTGTTTCTATCTTTAGGAATTTGGGTTTTTTTTTAGAATTTTTCTAGTTTTTTCTTTAAAAATATTGTTATTATTATAATTATTGAATTGTTGTTATTATTATTGAATTATTATTAGATTTCAGTTGGTCAAGTTGTAAGCAAACTTTTATGTTATTTAGTTTGCCCTTAGACTCAAGTTATCTAAGACATGAGTTCAATGTCTGTAAAACTCCGAATAATATAGTTCTCTAACCATTTCCTCTAAACTATCATGGAATAAAGTTCAAAACTATCTACAACAGTTAAAGTAAACTTTAGTTGACAGCTCACAAGAACCATGTGCCATAAGCACTCTCCTATAGAAAATGGAACATAAGCTTCTAAATACCTTTTCTAACTTTATCCTTTGACGGTTTATGGGTTTTTTTGTTTGTTTGTTTTTTAAAAAATATATACAAACACTGATTCGTTTTCATTTTTTTGTTTGGGAAGTCTTTGATTCATGATATATAGGCTTAAGTTACCACGAGTAACACAACATGACACAGCGAAATTACAACCGGAAGGCAAAACAGAGCAAAAAGAGGCTTTATAAACGTTAAAAATTATTGCAATACATTCACCGATATTTCCTTGCCTTACATCACTCCTTAAAAAGAATTTTTGTACGATCATAGGAAAGAATCAAGGGAAATATCGCTGAGAAATCGAGATTAAAACCAACTTACCAAATCGGCCATCTTGATTATTGTTCGCGAGTGCGCATGCACTTCATTAGAACCGCAGGACCGAAGAAACGCATAGCGGACAAGGTGGGATTAGGGCTCCCTATGGCTCATGGGTACATATCTGGGTTTTGTTAAAGAAAAAGGGCAAGAATTTCATTTTTTCTCGTTGATTTTTTTAAAGATATTTCTGAAAATCTATGCCAAGTAAAGAAGTTAACAATTCTTGAAACAGCCAAACACCGGGGCATTCGTTTCCCGCGCGCTGACTCGATTTATGCCGCAGGTTTTTTTGGTTCGTCTTGCAAACTGAAATATCGGGCAAATTTACAAATGTTCACATTTCAGTTGTCACAGGAGCTTATATACAACTGACTGTCGTAATTTTGTTTCTTTTTTTTTTTTTCGCGTTTCTCAAATTACTGATTTAATGATCCAGATCTGTTGCTGTGGTTTGGCTTTTATCTTTGTCTCGCAACGTTAACCGCAAAGGATTGAGAGACAAGTACGCATGTGCCGCGTGATAAAAATTTTGCCAAGATACAGAAGGGGTGTGTACAACGTTACAAAAGTGGCTACAACCGTTTAATAAAGTAAAACTCGATTCTACTGGCTTTCTGCAACGGCTTATGCAACTCGGTCTAGCAAACGCAAAAAATAACTTTCAGCTGATTCAATTTTCTTTATTTTCACGGCTTATCTTAATAGCGTGACGAGTTGCGTGACACATTTAAAACCTTTATAAATCGAAAGCAAAACATCGTTAAAACCTGAAACTTTGTGTGAAAGATTGTAACACTGGTATCCATATACCATGTTAAAAACAGCTTTGTAGGACGTATACTTTAGATTTTTGAATTTTTATGACATCATGTGAAAAATTGCGCACAATGTTGTCCTCACGCCTTATATCCACTGACTCACCCGCGAAAGAGCGCCAGACTACGAACTGTTATAATCGCACCTTCTTGAAATGTTTGGTTCTGTTAAATGTTTCACCCACGATACAACAATCAATCAATCAATCAATTAACTTTATTTATTCACGACTATAATAAAAGCTATAATCTTATGGGGTTTTTCTAAAAGATGCAAAGAAGACCAAAGAAGCATTCTCTTTCCCTCCTTTGATTTCCTACCGCAGATGATCCAAGAACTTGCGTGACATTCTTGTCAGAGCTGTACACCGCAGATCACCCCCTCAAATACCTGGAATTTTCAGTTGTAACAGAAATCGGTGTAAAACATATCCTTTTATCGTAGAAGGAACCACGCTTTACACCTTTTTCTCTCCAGGTGAAAAACGACATTTGTCAGCATTTTATCATAGCCTTTTTTAAATATTGTAACCGTTTGTTTCCATCTTCACTTAGCTTTCTTAGCCTCTGATGAAGGTTAGTTTTGTCTAACCGAAACATTGGGCAAATTAAAAGAAACCGAACAAATTCAGCTGTTTGATCAGCCTTGCATGTTAAATTTTTGTGTCATTAAATAAATTTTAAAAAAAACCTCTACATACGCCATTCTTAATACACACTATATACACTGTTGCAGTCTTCAAAATAAATACTCAAATTGTTATTTCTAAAGTTAACTGTGGAACTAAATTAAAATTAAAAACGTTTAATTCGTCATTGTTCCTTGACAACACACTCAGTCAAACCACTTCATTTTCTGCTCTTAATCTTCAAACATTTCTTTACAGTTGAACAAGTATTTTAGAGTGGTTTTCAACTGATCATCGTAAAACCAAAACCAAAGTCATTACTGTGGCCAATCACAACACAGCGGACAATCCGATGAACTAATCAGAGCCCTAAGCAATTTATTACGTGGAGCGGCCGCCAAGCGCGGGAAAACGCGTGCGAGCAGGTCACGATTAGTGTAATATAATGTGGCGTGAGATTTTTTAGCCAATCACAAAGTGTAGCAATGCAAAACCAAAGCAATTGGAAATTACGTTCGACACTTCATTAAAAACTGCTCCAACGGCCATAACTTACAATTGCAATTCCGTTTGGTAATTATTTTCTCATGCACTGCATGTTTTATAATGCATTTTTTTAGGAGAAACTACATGCTTTTCATCCTTGAAGGCACAAAAGGGGCTTTATTATTTTCCAGGTGAGTAAAAGGCGGTTATTCAAAAATGGTTGAGCGTATTAAAGCTCTGATGAGACTTTGCGTCTGCTGCAATCACAGCAAAAATGAACCGAACCTGCGACAAGAAGTCGTCCACAACAATCATTTAACAGCTGATTCTTAACTTATGTAGAAACGCCTTTATAGTATTTTTCTTGGTGCTATATAATTTGACGATATAACATGGAATGATAAGGAAAGAGAAATTTTGTTATTTCGAGGGGTCCCTTTCATCCTTTGCAATACTTCCCTAGCTGCGTTTTGCAAAGCGGGCAAACATGGATTACATCCTTGATGGAGTTTATGAAGAAAGGCACTAAACAGCATCCGAAATGACACCCAAAAGCACACAACAGCCCCGCTAGTGCCCAGTTCACGCTGCTAACTCGATATTCAATACACGTTAACACCTGGGCTCCACATGAAGTGCAGTTCACCATGGCGGGAACATTTTGAAATCTCCCTGTTGGTTGTAAATCAAAGATTCTGTGACTTGCTTCTCTAGAAGAAACAGACTTGTTAGGGAAACCACTATCCGTGCCAGTGGAGAGACAGAATTGAGAAATGCTTGAACAATCGGTTAAGCGTCCTGCTGTTGGCAGATAATTAGTGGTCGTTTCCTCCGGTATAGGTCCTGAAAATAAGTTAAACAGCAATCAGGAGCAATAATATCGAGAAAGATGAATGTTCGTCATGTCACAACCGTGTCATGATCAGGGACTCAGATTTCATTTTTTTTGTCCCAGGAATGAAACCTATGACCTTCTGCATGTAGACCGGTCGGATGCAGCATCCCACCCACGTCCACCCGGATGTCCCACGCTCGTGACAGATGGACATTACATCTTTCTAATCAGATTTATTTATTTATTAGCAATATATTAATATGATAAACAATACATACTCATCTTAAAATGTGGCCATCAAAAGGAAAAGTTTTATTTAATTATTTATCAGTTTGTAAAGCCGTCGATGCCACAAACGTTGGTGATCACTGGTTTCCCGCCACACCAAGTTATTTTAGGGACTTTCCAACCTCAAAGCAATGCCATTCCAAGTCGTTCAATTTGTCTAACGCAACGTCCTTAAGGTGATGTTACACGGTTCGCAACGACGATTTTTAGCGCAACATGGGTGCGAGGACGATTTTCTTCGCATTTTTTGCGTTGCGAAGTCTTTGAATCAGCTTCAAAAACTTGCAAAGCAAAAACACGAATTTTACTCAAGTTGTTTCGTGTAACACTGACACCTGTCGTTAATTTTGCTGCTCTAAAAATCGTCGTTGCGAATCGTCATGTGTAACATTACCATTAGCGCTTGCTTCCTGAATTTTGCTACTGAGGTTTTTTTTAACAGTTTGCCGGTATCCTCCATATGGCGATAATTTTATTTCATGTTTATTCTAAAACCAATGTAAAACTTGCCAAATTTATTGGCTTTTTCTTCCAGTAGTACTGGAGTAGTTTCTTTTCAAGCCAAAAACCAAGTGATCTAAAAAATAAGTCGAAGAAACGTTCCGTATGCTGCCTAGAAATATCGGATCAGTGCTTACCATGAAATGAATGTGTCGGAAACTCTTCCATTCCAGTTAAATCCAAACTCCTGAAAAATCACTTTAACCGTTATCAAATTAAAAAAGAGTCGTTCACAAATCTTCACCTCAGCGAGCTCTACTGGCAAATGATATTTCATCTGATCGCCAAAAGACTGATTAACTTCCTCATTCGTGTCAGTTATTGCCTTTGTAGACTCCGCTTATGCAAATTTGTTAAATTCATATCTGATATTCATTCATTGGGTTATAATTGCATTAATTATTACAAAATATTGTTAGGCACAATCTACTAAAGTAGATATTATTTTTTCATATTGTTAACGTCCAATTAAACACCGTTACAGGAATAATAGCTCAAAATGCACAAGTAAGGCAAATATCAGTAGGAATTAATAATTCGCAAATCTCCGTCGATACATCTCAAAGAGCATAAAGCCGATTTTGTTCGCTGTCATTTTATTCTGACGAAATAATGATACGTCGAGTCACTTAGCAACGACTGATCTCTCCGTGAAAACTGCGGTTTCGTCTCATTCCCGAAGAAGGCTTCGCCAGTTCTCGTAGCTACCTCCTACATATAAACCGAAGATTTTTAATTGGACTACCAAGCACAACATTCTAGAGGCGTTAATGTATTGTGCTTTTATCCAGTCGAGTGTGCAAAGCGACCTAGGAGCATCATTACTGACAAATCCTCCTTTTTGTCATTACAAGCAAAAGAAATAAACGATTTTCTCTTGTCACAAGTTAACACCCCCCCACACACCCCGCCCCTCCCGCCCCTCCCTTCTCCTTTGGCATTTTGTCAGAATGCCCCCCAAAATTCGTACCAATGTATAACCCCTAGTCAGTAATAGATAGTTACAATGAAATAAGGTAAAGAGAGAGCTCAAATAAGCAATAAAAGAAAGAGATCAGACCCGTGTGCAGTGCTAGTTCTGTAAAGGCCTGAAGCTCTTCATGGAGTTATAAAACGCTGGGATCAGTTGTGCAAATGAGGAATGTCTGGAGCCACCCTGTTTCCCGCAATAAGTATTTTTTAGATTGTTTGAATCACTGAGATGTCACGGCGCCCTGATATGTTTTACTTGGAGCCCTTGAGCCCCAGCTTTTTTGGGCCCGGAGCTCTGGAACCCTTAATCCCTTTTATAATCCTGATTATGAATTAATGGCTTCTGAAAATCAAATTAATTTCTTAAGCTTTCAAGTGTTGTTACCATTGAAATGAAAGCTCGGTGACAAGCACTACTTTCCTGAAGTTCTATTTATTATGCTGTACAAGGTGGTTCTAACTTTTGAGTCTGTGGATGAAATCGTCAAGTGTGACCATTCAAATGAAAGCTATATATTGAGCAGTACTTTCCTGTGGTACTGTTTATTATGCTGTACAAGATGGTTCTAACTTTTGAGTCTGTGGATGAAATCCTTCAGTGTGACCATTCAAAAGAAAGCTACTGAGCAGTACTTTCCTGTGGTGCTGTTTATTATGCTGTACAAGGTGGTTCTAACTTTTGAGTCTGTGGATAAAATCGGCTTGTTGCATTTTACCGGCCGACGTAGTTTTTTTAAAGACACCATACATTAAATTGAAGATACGATAATTTAAATATAAAAACGTATTCCAATCTCCAATGAAAATTTTACTTCTTGGATGCTCCTGACTGCGCATGCTCACCCCGTTTGGAGCTAAAGCGGAGTATGACGGCTGATATACATGACTGTTCGATGATCGCACGTGCCAGCAGGTACCCACCGCAATTTGTTGGTATTTATAACTTATCACATGTTTAATGCACGTTACTAACTGATACTGGGTGTGTTGCTGCTAAATGTATCGTCGTTCTCTTTTACACGTGCACGGTCAAACACCAGTTGAGCTAAAGTATGCCAATAGCTGGTGTTCTTTTGTGGAACATTAAACCTTTCAAGTTGAAAATTGGAAAAATGTCAAAACATGAAAATCAAACAACACCGCAAAAAAGGTACTGCTCAAGAGGTCTTTTTTGCATGGGTACACTTTAAGATTTCATCGACAGACTCGAAAGTAAGAAGATCTAAAAACCACTTTGTTCAGCGTCACTGATAAATAAACTGAAAATAACAGCACCACGGGAAAGTACTGCTAAACAGCTTTTATTTGAATAGTTGCACATTAGAATTTTACTCATGATCATAGATCACAGTTGGAACCGCCTTGTATAGAACAAAAACAGCACCACGTACGGGAAAATCGCTCCCTTTGTTAATTTTGTTATAAACGGCACTTCATCAAGGATTATTCACAGCCTTAAAGTTAAACGGAGCCTCAAGCAAGACCACAAAGTAACGTGGAGTTTTAAAAAATGTGATCAGTTTTCCAGTAACGTAAATATATCAACGCTTAGAAATCTCTAGTTGGTTATCATGTTATATTTTGATGGAAAACAAAGTTTACAAATCAGGTGACAACCAGAAAGTTGTTGTGTTTTGTAACTGCGGTTATCGCGTGAAGCATGGCCTATTCTTCTTTCTCTGAGCCTACTGTGATGTTTGCCTTTCCACAAGCTGTTTATCATACCTAAGTTGCACGTTCTAAGTTTGTTTTCCTTTCAATGAATTGACAAGAGAGAAGAACTACATCAGTTAAAATGAAATTTTTTTTTAATTGGAACAGAAGTATGGCACAAGTTAACTTGTTCTTTGTACTGACTGTGTAAATTATAGCTTCTGAAACTGAGCGATCGTTATCGAAACACGTGGTCGTGACGTCAAACCATCAACTAGAATCTAACAATCAATCACATGTTATAAAAACAAACGCAAGATAACATCGAAATAACTTCAAGATAACATTTGTTTTATCTCGAAAGATCAACCATAAAATACAGAGGGTCAAAATTTTTTTTGCATCGGCAAACAGTCCACTAAGGATGTTATCATAACAAACTCGAGATAAGATAGAAGGTCAAATGTTTTTTTGTAGCAAAGCGCTTACTAAATTAAGTTATAATAACAAACCAATGATAACATCTTGTTTTTTTAAACTTTGTTTTAACTCAAAAGTCAACCGCCAAATACACGCGTTTTTATGCCAATTCAAGTGTTATTGTTTTCTTTTCAATTGCTAATTCTCGGTTATTGCAGAAGCCATGAGAATAACAAACTATGAATTGACGGAAACAATTAATGAGTCGTGCTGAAATAAAACATTACTACCCTTTAATTGACACGGCGCCCCTGTACTTAACATATAAAGAAACTACAGACAAGTTCCGCGCGAGAGTTACAGAGCCCACGGGTCACCTGTAGTTTTGGTGTTTCCTAGACTTTCCGTCGCCCTTGTTTCAATTTCGCTCGCAATTCAATTGTTTTTATCATACGTAAGGCGCCTATCTATATATAAAGTTATTTGTTTAATTTGTGCATTTACACCTTAACGCGGTCATTTCATGACAAAATCGTAAAAACTCGGATTTAATCTCTAGTGCCTCGTCTTCGAAAAGTTTTAATCAATTTTAGGAACTTTTTTGTTAGAAAATCTCCAAACAATTAAACGTATTTAGTTTTGTGGTAAATAAAAGCACGCTTTAGTGTACCTGTTACTTCTGGTTGTACAATTATCAATTTATTTTAAAAACCGTAAGGTGTACAACGATTTTGTAATTGCCTTTCATTTCAAGTTGACGATTTAACTCAATTTTTGTACCTTAAGTGGCCGATCACTTAACACGGGAGAAAGAACGAGACTTATTGCAGTTCACATCACGGATACAAAGTTAAACTCAAAAACTCGAAAGGTGTTAACGAAGAAAATTCATACCGACTATTTATAGTCTCTATACAGGTGCTTTTTAAAAATGTCATCATTATAACTAATTTTCGACTTGAAACTTGAACATATGAGAGTCCAGCTTTTTCAGTTTTAAACAATTTACCCTTGAACTAAGAATTTTGTATCATGTAGGAATAAACTTTTTTTCAACAATCGGGTTTCTTGCTTCGTTTCACGATCTTCTAATATATAAAAAAGGCCAACTCTATACTGAAAACACAAGCGTACAACAATGCATTGTTTTGTTAAGTTTGTTTGTAACTTTTCCATCGAGGCCCGGTTGATCGAAAGCCGGTTAACGCTAACCCAAAATTAAAACTTAAGCGATGATTTAATTTCTCTTGTAAGAAGTGTTTTCTGAAAGCTAATTATAAGTTACATGCGAAGACAAGTCAGAAACGAAACTAATTAAAGGGCAAAAATACTTAAGCAAAATTTCCATTGATTTATTATTTAACTGGAATCAAAATTGATGCTAACCCTGGGTTAGCTTAACCGCGCTTTGAACATCCCGACCCAGGAGTTAGCTTAGTCAATGCCAAAATGTAAACTTGCGACCGCGCGAGTTACCCAAAATTTCCGGTAAAACCGAATGTTTCTGTTCCATTAACCTCCGAAAAGTTTCGGAAATTCAAACCGGAATTTTTGGTCAAATGAAAAGTATTTTGTGAAACGTAAGCCAAAGTAACGAACTAAGCATTCTTGGTTGCTAAGGTTTTTATCGGTAGGCTATTTACCGGCGAGAAAGGCAATATTTTTTTGTAGGGGAAATGCTTGTTCAATTTCACAACAAATTTGATCGTCTTATACCATAAATTAGGTTTTGCACTGTTCCAACACCTGAAAGGATGGAAATTTTTTAAAGTCCCCACGTTTATTGGTTTTGCAGAATGACCGAGATTTTAGATGGCAAATAGAAACAGCGGCGAGAAAAGAAAACAGTTTGCTATTCCTTCCACGAAGTAAAAGAATCACATGCTGAGATCGGTGGAATAAGCACAGAAGTCGTTTATACAAGTAACCGAATAAAAGTTAGAAAACAAAAAATCAGGCCCGGTTCAGACGCCGAACTTTTCATGAGCCGAACTTAATTCGAATTTGGACCGACCCAAATTAACAAAAGTACGCCTGTTGACATGATTCAGACGCCGAACTTAATTAGCCGAACTTAATTCAGTTTGAAAAGAAACAAATCGAAAGGTCAGCTGTTTTCAGGCAAAGTGTAAACATGGCGGACGATGCCAGAACACGCACCAGTCGTCCTATATAAAATAAGTTATAATAATTTATACGATTAGGTTCGGCTCATGAAAAGTTCGGCGTCTGAATCAAAGCCGATCCAAAGCCGAAATTCCCGGCTGGGCCAGGCGGGAAGAACGCCGGCTTACCCGTTCCAAATTCAAATAGCCGTTCTTAACTGATTCAAACGCCGCACTTTTCATGTACTTAATTCAAGGTATGAGGTTCGGCTCATGAAAAGTTCGGCGTCTGAACTGGGCCTTAGTCATTCCTTGCGTACTAGTCCAGCAGCTGATTGGATGACAGACATTTCATGTACTGATCAGCCAATCAAAATCCAGCGAACACACAAGAAATCGACTTTAGTTTTCATCACCGCGGCTCTGATCAGAAATCTCATTTTCTACTTCTCTACTTTTTACTCCTTTTTATCTTTCGCAACTCACTTTCTACTGATTAATCCCTAAAGTACAACCGCACAAGTTTACGCAAAATGGAAACGCAAGCAAACAAGCGTAGTAAAACTATTGACTGATAATCATGACGTCTTATGTTACTAGGAATCTAGTGCTTTCGCAGCCTCCCAGTTTAGTTCTCTCATGATCCAGTCAAATATTTTTCAACTTTTTTGTTGTTGCGGCGGTAATGGTTAAACCCCAGACACAAAAGAAAAGTAGTAGTGATTCATATGTGTTAATCCCTTGTAAATATTAAATGGTAAGTATACAATGGCGACACTGGATCCATCCGCATCGACACGTTTTACATTCGCGCGCGAGATGCCTTCCACGCGTGTATTTTTCAGGCAGGGAAAGAGTTTAAACTGATGTGCTATTTAATTTCTAATACTGCTAATCTTGACTGACATAAGATAAAATAGATTTACAGAGAATAGGTACGGTGAAAACATATGCGATCTCTAGCAACTGAGTTGATAGTTCAAACGGGACTTTAGTTTTTATCCTGTTTATTATTCAAATCCCTGAACCAAATGTCCCTCTTGAAATTATTTTCAAAACTTAATTAATTTTATTAGCTGATTATTCTAACTGACAAAATCAGTTAAAGACATGAATTTTGTGTTTATTTCTGTGAAGAGGCAATTTGGCTCCGGCGCAGTCATTTGTCTTGGCTTAGCCGGTTTTAGTAGCTTAATTTAAAGAGTGTTAACAAATTTTGAATACTTCAAAGTAGCAAAAATACTTAGACTTGGAATCAGCCATGATTTTATTACAAATTAGAAGCTAAAACTTGTTCAGGATGTTGAACCCGCAAAATGAAACGGCTGATTGTATAGCCAGTACAGAATACAGCGAACTGTGAATGACAATGTATATATATATTAAGCTTATTACATTTTGAAATCGTTCAGCCATACAATACCATGGACCGTTTTAAGAAATTACAGCATTTAACTTTAATACGACGCTTGCTTGCCGCCATGAAACAATCGAATTTATTGGTTTTGCTCACTTTTTTTCTAGCCTTTGACAAAAGAGAACAACCAACAAATATGGCGGTCGCGAGCGTACATCTGTTTCGTAACAAATGCTACCGTGTGTTTACTCAGTTATCCTGGGTTTTTTGTGCTTTGTTAATCGTATATCTCTTTGCAAGAACTCCTTTCAACGCCTCCTTTCTATAATACAAGACGGCAGTTACAATTCATAGTGGAAGAATGAACCTATTCACCAAGGCAGAAGTTTTTCTTTGTATTTCACCCGTACATGGTTACGCGTGGCCGCCAAACACAAAGCTTATAATTAAAACAAGCCGTGAGGAGAAGCGATACAAAGTAAAAACAACATGTTGAAGAATAGAATTGCTTATTGTTTAAGTTACACCTGCGTATAAATTCACATTTTGAATAAAATCTCGCCCGTACCACAAATAATTTTTTTTCTTCGAGAAACAAAACCTTCAAATAACATTGAACAGTTCTAAAACCAAAAACAATTTTTTTTACAGTTTTATTGCAAAGAAGTGGCACAAAATGAGTTCTGCTTTGCTATGTTAACGCCTTTACCATTTCTCAGTTCTCTTAATCGAAAGGGTTTACGGTTTATTGGCAGAAACAAAAGTAAACAAAAGAGAGAAAACGATACTAAAATGTCTGCCAGGACAGGAGAACAAACCTCCCTCTTAAAATTGCTAAAGGCTTCGAGTTTTGATCGATAGAATTTCCTAGAGACAGAATTCATAAAAATCGCGCGCGGAAGATTTGCGGGATGTCGCGTGTCTCGCAACCGGGCGCGAGGCATTTATAAATGTAATCCCTTATGTACTAAATAGCCAATTATGACTGTTGTCATGGTTACGAGAAGCGGTAATGTTTTGTTTTCTTGTTGGCAATGAAACTAAGGTTATTGGTGAAACCAATGTTCAATTCAGTTTATGTTTAACGCTAGCTAGGATTTTGTAAAAAAAAAAACTACAATCGATGTCTTCGTTTAAGCAGGAGCAATTCAGGCAGTCATTATATTATGGCGGACATTTTAATGCAAACAAAAGTGAAATGTGTCTCGAAAGAGAATGATTTCCATAAAAGCTATCCCTCATAATTACTCATCTATTTTTAACAAATTTGTTCTAATGTAGTTGAAAGCGTGAACGCCCGAAGGTGTGTTAAAGGTTTAATCATTTTTCCGTTGAGGGCGGATTACACATCACACAGGAAGCTTATGCCGGCTTCTAAAATACAAACAAAAAAGGATACAAATTAATTTTCTCAAATTACCAAATTAAATAAATGTTCTTTGATAGTGTAAATGGCCCCTCAAAGATGCAAATTTGATTCCTTTTTAACTCAAACAATGGCAGTTTTAAAAAGGAGGTTGTTTTGAGGTCTTCCGAAAGGATGCACATTTAACTGTTTAAAATAATCACCAGCCGACACATTTGAATGGATTTGGCACTTAAAATCATTTCCGATTGAGCATCATTCTATAATTAAAATCTTGAATTTTCATAAGCGGTTCCAAGCCAAAAACGAATTTATTTGCCAAGGGGGAATAGTTATTTTACCGGAAATTAATATGTTCACATTTATTAGTCTTCTTTTGCGAATTAGAAGCCGATTCACCTGCCGACATTGCTTGCTTGTCGCTCACAACCAATTCATTTATTTCGTATGAAACTTTCAAGTTAACGATGTGGTTATTTCACCCGTTATGTGATATTTTATCGCTTTTTGATCGCTAGAAGACAGAACTAAAATAACCGGAGCCTGAAGATAAATTGCGCAAACCGTTGTTTTTGAACACGCCCCTCAGCCTTCCTTGAAAAAAAAACCTGAAAAAAAAATCACGGAGGTCCCTGGTGAACAAATGATTTCACAAGATTATCCTTGCAAATAACAAAAAGGCAAAATAAAAATTTAGAGAGCGATAAACCTTTGTTTTAGATCAAGCTTTTTTAGACACTGGAAGAAGCCGTTTTTACCGAATGTTCTATATTGAAATACGAAATAGCTGTATGCGGTCGGAGTTTATGCGTTACATGAAACTGTTTATATTAAAAAGTAACTCTAAGTTTTTTTCTCTTTTGCTAATTATAGAGAAAGTCATGATAGTGAACTAATGGGGGTCGAAAGGAATATTTTTTTTTTGTTATTAAAATGCAAGAAAAATTCCACTCTATGCGCCGCTTGGCGAAGGCGGAATTTCTTAAATTTTTAAAAATAATGATGATGAAAAAGCGAGAAAGTAAGTCGATTGTTTTCTGTTGAGCATTCAGCCTAAGAATCTTAATCTGTGAATTGTGCTTATTTTAGAGGCTAAAATTGAATCAAGCATCAGAAACGTTTTGTCGTGTTAATAGTACAGCTAAACTGAATCAGAAGGGAGCGTTTCTATTTTGAATAATGCGGAAATTAAATAATTACAAAACTTAAAGGTCGTTAATTCTATTCTCTCGCCTTGGCTTTTACAAAACAGGAGACTAATTAAATTTACAGAGTGCGCCGGTAATTCGCGATTTCAAGGTCAGGCACAGGCTTTCAAAACATCCCAAACTGTTTCCAAATTAATTATCAATATTTAAACACAGCGATATGCTATACGATACCCACAGCGCAAAATAATGACACCAAGCTGAGTTAAAATGATGGACGATGAGGTTTTAATATTCAGTGCCATTTTGCTTCTTAAAATACATCGATTATGAATTACCATTTAAAAGCCATTTTTAATACACAAATTTCGAGCGAAAGCGCACTATTGATAATAAATGGCGTCCTATGTTACCTCATAGGAAAGCTAAGAAACTCAATCCTGTTCTCAAATTCGTAGAATGGACGAAAAACGTGCGAAACTCGGTGTAAATACATCACGTACCGTTTTTGTTTTGTAAATGAACTTCAAATAATGACTTGAAGTTGACAGTAATAGGGCAGGTGTGTAAGACATTTTTCTTTGCCAACGCTCTAAGCTTAAAGGCCGTAGTTTATATCCCCGTGAGGCAGCCCATATCAAGCGTAATTACCTTAAAAGATACCATCAATACACACGCCTGTTTTTTATCTTTTTTTTCCGCATAGCTAAAATGACAAAAAGAAAAATCGTGCGAGTGATGCACGCAAGGAAAAAACTATCAATTCCGCGTACATTTTTTACCTGATATTTTTAAAAATACCCCTTAAAAAGACTGTAATATGCGGGCTTTTCTTTAGAGTAAGGTATCTTTTTAGTTAATAGTAATTTTGTTAATTTGCAGGGGATTCGGTGTTTGATAAAACAATACAAAACCACAGCA
Organism: Cladopsammia gracilis; assembly: GCA_022457155.1. Taxonomy (NCBI): domain Eukaryota; kingdom Metazoa; phylum Cnidaria; class Anthozoa; order Scleractinia; family Dendrophylliidae; genus Cladopsammia; species Cladopsammia gracilis. Next base: position 159,723 of record JAJGOT010000052.1, on the reverse strand, counting down.
TTTTAATTTGTATCATGTTTGCAAAATTTCAAGTGCTTTTCTTCTCCTTGGCAAATAGCCTTGAAATTTGAACTGAAAATTTCTTGGCTGCTAACGTACCGCGCGGTCTTAAAAGCTTAAAGCTTCGGTTTTTTGCGGCAATCAATCGCAGCTATTTAATAATCTTTTTTCATAGAAAATTTCTTCTCAAATCCAAGGAAGCCTTTGTTAATAGGTCTAAGGATAAGCTATGATTATTCGAGGATTTAATTCTACAACGCGTTCTGCTCGATGCGTTTCTTTAGGCTAAGACACCATAAGATGGCAGCAGACAGCAATAACTTTTCCAACAAAAACTGACAGGTTTGATTACACCTTAAAGGTGATCATGAAATACAATGTTCTTGTGTATGTTCTTTAAAAGGAATTGTTTTAGCAATGGGTTAGAGGCGTCTTCAAAACTGAAAAATGCTTAGCCTTACTTCTCTATGCTAATTTGTTTTATTAGTTTCTAAATTTGTCTTTTTTTCTAACTCTAAAGATTTTTCATTTATATATTTTCCACCTGTCAAACCCCAGTGCGCTAAAACATCCGTACAACCATGGCTGCAAAAGGAAACATCTATTTTAATTCTAATATGATTTTTGACAAGAAAAGATACTGGGGGATCTCAATGAACATTGCTTTCAGATAATGAGTGAACATTTAGCCGATCTCACACTCGATATAGAAAACTGAACATCAATATTTCTGTATTGAAAACCACGGTTTTCTTTTATATAGATCGGTGGAAGTCGAAAGGAGACATATATTCCTTGTTGACTGGTCGGGACGCTAATGAACAAATAAACGTTTCTCAGGAAACATGCAAGCTCTCGGTACTGTCATCCACAACACGATATGTGCAATTGGCAGCGAGTTTATTGTGATTTGATATTAATAACTGTGCTCAGAAGAACCCAGCATGCAGTCAGTCATGATTTGAGGTCTTTAAAATCCCGTATCGTCTGCCTGCAGTTTACAGAGTAATTACTCAGCCGGGCGTCTTCGCGTTGTCGGAGAAGAATCGAAACTTCTGTTTTAGTCTTGACATTTTTCCCATACTCTCGCAGAGCGAGATTAATTCACAAAATATGTATTCTTTATTAAGGCGCAGGTAACTGTGTCATGTTTGAGCTAATTGGAAGTGTCGAGGCATACTGAACGCCAAAAAAAAAAAGATTAACGAACTCAATACCTGGCTCACGTATCCGTATTTCATTCGTCATCAACAAAGTACCAGCTCGTATACATTGTTTGTGGGCCATTAAATTGATATTTAAATGCGTGCAAACGTAGCCCCCGCTTATAAAATGTCATTTAAGCAATACCAATTGTCCGAGATGCGATATTGATGAATCACCGAAGGCGAAATGTCAGCTCAATTCATAATAAAGGGAAAATGAGATTGAATTAAAACGTGAAAACGCGCACCGAGAAAGCTCGCGGTTCACGTATTTAATTCTTTTGGCATACGAGCCCTCTGGATTAACAAATTAAATAAATTGACTTCCCAGAAAGAAAAAAATTATTTCACTCGAAATCGATACATACAATTGCGGTTTAGAAACCTACAGGTGGAAATTTTAACAGTTTGACTCCATAAAATAATTATGCAGGGTTTGTTTCGAAGTAAAAAATTGTCATTCCCGCATCGAACCAATGAGAGTTTTCTTCGAAAGTCACCTTTTCTATTTTTTTGAAAGAAAAAATATTTCAGGTAAATAAAAATCCTTTGCTGGGTTGAGAACAACAAGATCGCCATTTTGTGTTTTAGTTCAAATAAAGGCTATATAGATTCTTCGGGTAATTTGATCACCCCGGGAGAGCGGAGCTTGCATTCGCACTATAAATTTGTACTAATTTTCGGCGCATAATAAGTGTTGTACACAAAAAGTTATTTTCGCCTTTAAAAAGTTTTTAAATCGCTCGCCTCCGCTCACCAATTGCGATAAATTAAGCTTAGGGTTCCGCATAAATGGCTCGTAGACAAATGAATGTCGATAAAGGCGAGAAGTTTAGAAGTGGTCTAGAAAATTTCGCCTGTTCTGATAATACAGTTGAACTTAAACAAGTAACAGAGTCGTGACTTTCTTTTTCATATTATTTCTTTATTTATATAGGAACCAATGGTCTTTCTTAAAACCTTCGTTAATTTTTCTACAACAATTAAAGAGGCATATGTTTCCATGAAGTACTTTGTACAAGCTTTCAGCTTCACTAAAAATACAAACTGGTATGATTACACCAATCATACACTAAAGAAGTTATAACGATTACTCCTTCATATATTTACAAGTTCTCTTCCAAAATCTTTCTTTGATCGAACGCATTTCGCATCGAAATTTTTGCACCGGAATCATTTCGTTTAGCGGCTGCGAATTAGCGACCTATTTCGCCAAGAAATTAATTAGCCTTATAATGAATTATCCGATTAGCACAGCCATTTTGACCACCTTTTTGTTTCACAGAGCTTTTGTACAAAAATCTATAACTTATTCTACAATTTCTACACATAAATGTACACGAATTGTTCTTCGCGCAAAATAATGATTGCAAGTTCGCTAACTTGAAGGAGAGAGAGGGCTCTGAGCGCTGTCCGTAACTTGGTGTTGGGCAGCTTTTTTGTCCTTTTTCCACTTTACGCGACGATTTTGGAACCAAATCTTCACTTGCTTCTCGGATAAATCGAGCAAGGCGGCAATCTGTATCCTGCGAAGCCGAGATAAATATCTGTTTTGGCTGAATTCTTTCTCCAGTTCTAAAAGCTGCATGCTTGTGTACGCGGTTCGGATGCGTTTTGATCTCGAATTTCCTCTGTTGATATTACTGGATTCGTTGCGGGACACTGTTGGATAAAAACAAGAAATAAAGATTGAGTTTTCGCAGCTTTATCGCAAAACATAAACAAGCATGTATACAAGATAAGAAATGAAATTTCAAGATTCAAAAGTCGGGAGAGTGCCCATGCCATGGAGCTGACAAACACCTGTCGTTATACCAAGATTAGTTAATGTGGCTTCTTAAGTTTCCTGACTTAAAAAGGTATCAAGTTGAGAATACAAAAATTAAAGATAATTACCATATGACACTAAACGCAGCCGATCCTCCTCGGTAGTTGGATAGTGCGAGCTTAAATGAGCGTGTTCAGCTTTCAGGAACTCTTTTGAGTACAAGCTGTTAGCATCGGGAATGGACGCACCACGAACGTGTAAAAACGGGTGAACGGCTGAGCTTGGAGGGATACATAGCTGACATAATCCTGACGCTTCAGATTGGGAAGGCGTCCAACAACACGAGCAAGGAACTGTAGGCTCGAAGCTGTGCCTTGTCTCAGCGATGGTAGTCTTTGGCTTACTGCTTTGGATTAGCGACTCGATGTAAAAAGACGAGCTCATTTTGATGCGCACTCGTTGATGGCTGGCGAGTTGTGTGAGTCGCAGTGCTGTAATGAGTCATATATAGTGTTGGGCGCACGTGGCTTGTATTGCTAAATTATGTTCACTATTGTGCGAATCATAAAGGAATATCATAAATAATGAACGAATTTTAAAGCTTTAGAAAAACAGTTTAAAGCACGCTTAATTACTGATACAGCCATTCAAACGCGACCAATGAGTATCTTGATGGGGGCGGGGTGATTCCGTAGCTCTATCGTATTTACTTTCCGAAGCAGAAGATTTGCCTTTCAAAAAAACCCAATCTTTGATCGACAAGCAGGGTTCACCTTGGCTCAGCGATCAGCAACAAACGTCCACCGGTAGCGGATTAATCACAAGCCAAGCTCTACCCCATAATGTTCTTTTTGAACCTGCCTTTTGCAGTGTATCACCTGCGAATCCATGATGACATTTCTATTTCCAATTGTTAACCATTCACTCAGCCTTTTTGGTATCTTTGTAATTAAGTTTTCATCTATGCTCTTGCAAGCACTATTGTGGCAAAGTTTAGTTTTCGCCTATTGACGTTCGCACATCCTGTGTAATGACAAACAAGGTTTTTTGCAAAGCACAAGGTTCCGGTTTTCGAATTAAACCCCATATAGGAAATCAAACAACTCAAATAATTTATTCTCGAATTTTTCCTGTTTTTCTTACGGAAAATGATTGAATTCGGCTCAAATTCATGCCGTTGCCGAAATAGATTACCGATATAAAACGCCGTGTGTCATTTAATTTAATCAAAATTGTTTTTCAAATCTCTACTAGTATCACTTTACCGGGATTTATTTGCTTAACATTCACAAAATAAATCGAATTTTTTCAAATAAAGTTCCCAGGCAAAATAATTGTTTGGTAAGCCTTTATTTTGTCGTGCCCAAGGCGAAACTTGACAGGGTGTTTTCACGTTAAGTGTCTTAATTTCTTGAACTCCTCAAAATTACTTTTCTTTTCACTCTGATGTAATATTGAAACGCTAATATTTCCCGCAGTTGCAAATACAGATTTAAATTGCAAAAATTCTAACTCATGGAAAACAAACGCTGTTTAATAGACCTAGCAATTACATTTGCGGTAAAATTAAAAAGTCTAGCCTGCACCTTGCGAATGGAAAATGGATATTAAAATTCGGGTATGAAAAACTGGGGGCTGGCTTAAGTGTTAATCGAGGCAAATAACATCCGTAAATAAAAATGCACGCGCGCTAAATTAACACAAGATTTTTTTTGTTTGTACTCAGAACTTCCCGGTGTTTTTTAAAACGCTAAGCATGCAAACTACCTGTAAAACATACAACAAAAAGCTCCCCACCGGTTTGGTTTATATGGATTCAGTTCGGAATAATAGCGAAAGATCTGGTTGTAAACTAGCGGTGATTAGTGTTAACAAGTGCGTAAAATCGTAGCTAATAAAATGCGCTAAAAGACTGCATGCTGTTTAAACAGAGGGATTCAAATAAACTAGGGCGGCTTATTAACCTGAGCTAATTATGCAATGAGCTAAAGTGTATTACGACCAACAAAGCAGTGTTCTGTATCGCTTTACGTAGTTAATTATGAGTTTTTTCGTAGTTGTCCAACGCCGTTCAAAAGTACAAAAATATGGAATGATGAAATTCGCCAAAATTTAATTTTCCTAGATACACAAGTGATTAGATTCTCTGTTTACCCATTTAATTACCTTTAACTGTCCGGAAGCTCAATTTTCGCCCTAACTACAGGGGAATCAAGTCAGGTTCGCCTTCCTCTTTAAACACAAGTTTCACAGGAAATTAGCTTAGTTAGTGTAAACAACGTTTAGAAAGAGATCCCGGCTTGTAGTAACACAGAAATTGTCGATAATATTAAAGAGTAAATACAATGGATAATAAACTGCAGTGTCTGGGACAAATAAGAAACGTTATTTTTTGGGTGAGCAAGCCTGATATTAGGTAAAAATAAGAGAATGCTCAACTCCAGCTGAAAACAGTCCGAGGTCAAAAAATTTGTTGCCATGGTTGTGAAACGAGATGCATCGTGGTAGGAAAGCTAGAAAGAAAGCAAAAAATAAATGATTGGGGTTTTTTAATCGAAATTTTCATGATTGAAAGAAGCATTAAGTTTTCGTGAACACAAAGTAATTTTCGGTGCATTCAGCACTAAGTCATCTTTTATGCTTTCCATGTGGACAATTCGAAACACGTACCAAGGTAATTAAGTTGTTAAGTGTGTCCAAAGTGTGCCGAATTTAATCTTTGCCCCCAAATCAAAACATATCAAGTCATGTTGTTATCCCGAATAAAGGTTTCCCTTGGCAGAGCAACATGATCAGACAAAATATAACGTAAGCTAGCAGCAGTGGTAAATTGGTTTAAAAAGGTATCATTTTTAATGCACAAGAAACAGTGGGAATATTTATTTCCAGTGGGGTGAAAAGAAAATATTTGTAAAAGCTCAGCTCACTTGGACACATTAAAAGACAGATCAAAAATACTTTAAATATCCCGATTGTGGTTTTAAGGCAATTTGAGCTTAGCAACGAGCAAGGAAGCGTCTTAATTAAAGAATTGTTGCTTCACGCTATCAGAAAAAACAACTTGGCACAAACGTACGACACTATACCCGCCGGTTAATTCAAATTCTAATTGAAATGAGCGTGTAAACTTACGAAGGCAAACCGTTAATTAAAATTGGTTATTTTGTCATCCACCTACACTTTTCTCGTTGAAAAAAGCTTAGAAGCCAGAACACAGTTTGCGAATAGCCTTTCTGGGGGAAATTTTCTGTACATCTGTCCATCAGTTATTGACTAGAAATCAGACTGAGAATATTAGCCTACTTAAACCCAGATAAAAAATATCGAATCCCGGCAGATGTTTTTTGCAACTTTTGAAAGGATTCGCTGCTGAAAGTATTCATACATAAGAAAAAAAAACTACAGAATGAGTCAATTATCTGAAGTAATTACTAACACAGCTTGTAAAATTGCTTAATCTGCCATAAAGCCGATTTTCTTTTCTCTAACCTCACCGCGCGTGCTTCTTTAGTTTGAAACGTTTTATTTTTATTTTTTTAAGTTGAGCAAACTTTAATTCTCTTTTTGTCTGTTGTTTCCTTAAGACGCTTGTGCCTGCCAAAAAGACAGGTATTATTGTATTTTTAATAAATGAAAGGAACGATTATTTAGTTGAAAGTTTATAAACGCCAATTCAATTAAATTCAGCAGAAACGAGAGTATATTTTCATTGCAGGCTTTGGCTCGTGTGTCGCACACACCTAGCTCATTAAAAGAAATTGTTTTCGTGAATAGGACCAAAGAATAAACTTAAAATTAGTTCAAGCCAGGATTTAATTGAACCTGCATGAAGCAATTCAAATCCTTTGAGTAAAACTTGATAATTGCGCTCTTTACGAATAAAAACTCATAAAAAATAGAGCGCAAGAAATGTTTGTTGAAAATCTCATCTTTTTTCCCTTCAATTTCTGTTTTGACAGGCATTTGAACTCGTGTCCTGTCGGCGAAAAACAAATTATATAAACAGCGGAAATTTCTCTCTCAGTAGAAGTTTTCTACCGTTTAGCAGGTGTAAAAGAGAAGTGTGTTATCTTAGAAAAAAGTCATTAGTTCATTTTCGTTCACCAATTGTACATTACGATTTTGTAGTTCAATTCAATGAGTTAAATGAATTTGGCGTCCACGCAAACAAAGACGGGAGTGCAAATTAACTTTTCAATAAACTACCTAATGCAATTTTATCAAGACTTTCACCATCCTGTGTTCGCACAACAAGAAATGGAAGCGATATTAATATTTTACTAAGTGCTGATGAGAGTAAATTCACAAATAGCGACAGAATTAAAACTTTATCATCTTTCTTCAAGGGAGCCGGCTAAAAGAACTTGTGAAATTCTTTCCTCGGTTCTTGTACAAAAGCCACAATGGAGTTGCTCAAACGTAAGTTAATATTTGAATTACTGGACTGAATTTAAAGAAACGAATCTTCAGTTTCTTCCAACACCTAGTTTATTTTAACGGAATATTCCTTAAATATTAATGAAAAGACGTTGAGAATAATTAAGAAATGAAGCTTGTAAATATCAGAATAAAATTGAACTCAAACTATCGAATACTTTTGACCCATTAAAAGATTTAAGAGCCTTTCCTGGTGAGACCATCGGCCATTACCTACAATCTTGACATTCTGAGTTCAAAAATCAACTCATTTATAGTGTTTTCTGAAAAGAAGTCATCGAAATAAAGAACGGCATTTTAGTCGCCATGTGATAACAAATAAATTCAAAGGAAAGCCATAAACCCCATTAAATGAACGAAAGAGTCGATGATTGGAATGATGTATTTTATTAATTTTAGGCCGTGATGATCACTAGAAATTGCTGTCTTAATTGAAGGATATATATACATGTCAGATCTCGTCTTGTAATCCGTTAGTAAAAAATGTAATGTCAGGTCTCAAAAGAAAAAGAAAAAACTAAGTTTAGCTTCAGTGGTACGTTGACTTCCAGCTTCAGTCAGACTGAGATACATATTGGAAATGAAGCCTGTACAATAAGATTTTTATTTTAGACTAACTGGCTACAATAATCAAACTCAAACTGACATATATATTCATAGGGGAATTGAAATGGGGAGTAGCTCGTTAAACAGACTCTTATAAGAAAGGAAATCACCAATACACTGAACCTCAAAATTAGCTTTTTAAAACGTTGGCAACATTACAAACATAAATCTTAACGAAACAGGAAAAAGGAAGGAAGGAAGGAAGGAAAATTGAGGATGTATTAAAAACCCAAGTAAATAAGATGTTAACTAACTTTTTTAACTTTGCAATACAAACGAAGAGGACACGAGTTGTATAACTAGGGAAAAGAGAGTTCAGGGATTAAAATATTCTACAAACTGTAAACAAACTTAAGCGCGTGTTCAACCCGCAGAAAAACCATTGTCATCGAAATTTTGAAAGGTTTTTACCGTTTTCCCTTTCAAGCCAAACGAATTTTACGACTTATTTTGTATCAAAACTAATAGTTCAGGAACTTAAACGGAAACAATGGTGCATGAGACGATTTATTAGTCATAACATTTGGGTTTTAGGTTGTTGTGAGGTCAATAAAGGTGCTAAAATAGTTTCATGTATGGTTGATAATGAAAACGGTTTAGCAGCATCGCCGCTGGCGTTTCTGAGAAATCTACTTTACCCATACAAAAACGCAAACAAATATTTTTATTGCTTCAAGACTGAATTTGCTCAAGACTGAAACATTTTTACGTAAGTCTTCGCTAGGGTTAAATTGAGGTGCGGTTTTTAAAGAGACGCACAACAGGTTAACAAAAAATGCAAAATATTCGGCAACACTCCAAGCTTCTTTGTGTACATGCAGAAAGAAAACAAAACATAGTGTTTTACCCGCCGCGCACGGGTCGCCTCTGAGAAGAACCTGTCAAGACAAGGCTTGTTCCACGTGTGTAAGTCATCAGCGATCAAAAGTCGTGAAACCAAATTAGCAGCATTAAATGTACATGTGTACCTGCGATGAATTGTACTTGACTGGTTGCCGGCCATTAAACAATTGTACAATAACTTCTGGCTTTCAATTAATGCCTCGCATTAGAATAAAACCATTTACGATCTCAATTAAAGAAATCGTTTCTGATTGGCAAATTGCTTTACCGCTGATCCGTTAGAAGCAAATTAAACGTTCCGAGAAACCACCACAATTTATGTTTACAAGAAACGATTCAATTTTTGAAATATTTAGGGTAGATTACACTCACAATCGAAACCAAATACCTTTGTTCATTCATGTTTTTTTGAAGGCGCGAAAATAATATCGCTCAAATTAAAGGAAGAATAGAAACACTGGGTTGGATAAATGATTTGCCATTTCTTTGACCCAGCAAATTGTCTTGTATTCTTTTGTTTTGTATCCAAAGGCGCCACAGATCAGAAACGTGTTTTTTGTTTTCACCACAAAAATATAAGTAACACGCGATGTGCTTTTTGTTGGTTATGCGGCGTTATTAATCGATGAAAAAGGAACAAAACTAACTGAATTACATCGGTTCCGCTCTACACGTGCCGCTGGTGTTTTATAAACTGGCTATTCGCAAAGCTAAAAGTGGATTAAAACGAGCCGATCTTCTTCACTTCTTTCAAAGGATATATATATTATGTTCAATCGAATTGTTCCTGACGAAGAATAAGATTACGAACTCCCAAAGCCATTTAAAGTCACCTGGGATTTAAACTCCGGGTGTATTTTTAACTTTAAATGGATTGGATTTGGTGCTTTGCAGAAGTTCGCTAACTCTTTAAACTCTTCGATATTCCCAACCAGCAAAGTTTGTACTGTTCAAAAAGATGTTCAAATTTAAATACCAAATATTGACCTTGTGAAATGTGTGGAGATTTGGAGCGGGTTGTTTGACCAGGCGCCGTAAAACAAATATTGGCGAAAGGTACATCAATTTTGTCACGACAGAGGACTAAATACTAGAATCGATCCCTAAAAACGCTTTTTGTAAATCTTTTCCCGTAATTAACAAAGTAATAATGACCCCACAACATAAGCAATGAGAAATTGGGTGACCGCAAACAAGAATTATACAGAGGTGACAAACGATTTTCCTTTCATTATAAACCTCATTGACTTCTGCTCTGTCGTTTTACATGCGGTTCAGCAATTAGAGCAGACAATGGTCCACACGCCCGATCTCTACTCGCTGCCAAGCCTTTCAAATTTTTTTCAAGAAGCCATCTGCCTTGATTTGCTGGTGTCTGCTCTAGCTGGATCAGCACAAACAACCTAACAAAACATGGTTTTCCAGTTGAGCAAATTACCCGTGCTAAATTAAAGAACATAGCGTCACGGCGTGAATGATTTGTTTATGGAGTGCATTGTACCTGTTACAGACATCTGTTATTGCGAACAACCTGTTTATGACCATCAAGCAAAACACATTTCCTACTAACGTTGCCTTGGTTTAACTTGATCGCCACAAAATTTATTTATATACCTATTTAGCCAGCCATGCGGAACGGGGATACCCTTCAATTCAGCGTTGCTAACGAAAAAAAGAACCTGATTAAAGGTCACTTTTTTCCCTCGCTAATTCTCTCATTTAGTTTTAATTTTGTTTGATTCATTTTTGTACAAGCCTTTTGATGCCAATTTCCTCCACAAACGGAACGCGACACTTCGTATTAACTCTCAAAGTTATTTGTTCTTACGCTTAGCAAAATATGTACACAAACGATTTAACTCCTTTTTCATATTCAAATTTTTCACGAATCCTTGTTCAATTGTAATTCAGTGGTTAACCACAGACAAATGTTATTATTTTACGGGAAAAGACCAGGAAAGCTCTTCCGAAAATCAGAACTTTATCATTAGTTTTTGCCCAATCTCCCTAGTTTTGTTCGGGAATTCATATAATATTTTTACAAACTTTTGTTCATGATTATCGACTTATAGACGATTAACGGGATCAAAGATTGTGTACATCGGACCAGTTCTCTATTTCTTTGCTTTTTTAAAAAGCACAAAACACAGTGTTTGGATGAGTGTGACGGTAAAACAAATTTTGACAAAAGCGATCGCTGGACAGTCTATAAAGTTAAGATCGATAAATAATAATAAACGAATGGATTTCAGTGTTTAGTCTTCTCGCAGACCCAAAGGTCTAATAATCGGAGACACCTCCAACATGTAGCCAGAGCGGTCAACCTCCAAGAATACCAGTTACTGTTTCCGCGCTACAAAGATCAAATGAAAAGGCCCCGCACCTGATCAGCCTGATAGTGTTACGGACAAGTATTGCATGAAACCTCGCCTCAGTGGGGCGAACTTTAATTGCACGGTCCATGATGCGTTTCGTAGTCCATCTAGTATAAAGACTGATAATTCGTCCATGGCTTAGACTGTCAAGACTCGCGAAAGCCGATTAGTTCATCTGGACGCCTAATCTGGGGAGAACTGCGCCTAAAACAATTTTAGGTTGTCTGGCTTAATATGCGTCTCGCGCAAGACGGGAACAAGTCCAGACCGATGTAGCCGGGATTTTTTTCGGCTGTTTTGATCCACCCACCCTTCACAAATGTTGTGTACTTTTGGGTGTCCTGTTGGGTGCTGTTTAGGACCTTTCTTCATAAACTCTATCAAGGATGTGATCCATGTTTGCCCGCTTTGTAAAACCAGAATACTGGAAGTAAGTGAAGGATGGATAACGGGTTAGCATGTGTGACAGGCACTAGAACGGGAGGGAAAGGGGGAATTGAGGGCGCGCGCGACCTTCCCCTTCGCGTACGGCGCTCTCTCCACGCGCATCGCGCGCGCCCCAAATTCTCCCGTTCCCTCCTCTTTCCAGCGCCTGTCACGCAGGCCAAGAATAGGGACGACGGAACAGTCAAACCTCTCTATTCAGTATAAATATGGACAGCAAAGGGAGAAATCAAACTGTCCATATACAGTATATAAAGAGAGATAACCAAATTTGATATAGTCTGTGTAGAGCCGCCACCTCGATGCAGCGGCTCCTTGATTGCGTTTCAGTCTTTTCAAGGAAGGCAAGGACGTGCACTATTACATTTCACGCGCGCTCTGATCGGTTAAAAGCAATCAAATTCCAAACTCTCAGTTAACATGTACAGTTTCGGAACGGAGCGTAAAAAGGTAGATACAGACGAAACTAGTCGGTCTTATTTTCGCGTTCACATGAGAGTTCTGACTCAAATCATAGTTTTAAGTTCGGGCGACTCCCCACAATGTGAGAGCCCTGGTTTTTTGAAAACAGGCGCCCAGAAACGCGTCGGAATTTTTTTTATTATTATTTTCATTTCTTAATTGCATACATTTACAGCTACATTCACAACAAAGCACGAAAATAAAAGTACAGAAAAAGAGTAATGCACACACCAACAGCGAGTACGTATACCTGTAACTTCGGCGCACAGTGTAGTCCATTTTGATCTAAATTTCGTCATGTTGTTTTTAAAAGCTATCTTTCTTTCGCAAAGACTCTTATCATTAAGTAAAATACAGAATACTTCAGACAGGCTAGGAGGACTGTCATTTAACCAAGACTGAAAAATGTGATATTTGCCAATAATAGCTAATAATAAGAAAGTGGTTTAAGGCGATATAAAGCGTAGATTCTGGTTTATAGCCGTACATAATGTCAGTAGCGTTTAAGGTGATGTTTTCCGTTCGCTTTTCATTCCACCAAGCGATGACTTTTTGCCAAAACATTTGTGGCATTCATAAAGTAGATGGAATAAGGTTTCTTGGTGAACGTTACAGCGAACACAGCTGGGGCAGAGCTTTTCAGTTTCATTTTAAAAAGTAAGTTGTTGAACGGGAGAGTGTTATACTTTAAATTGAAAGCACCTAACCTTGTTTTCAAACGTAACTTTGAATGATAATTCATAGATTACTGGTGGATGGATATTATTTTCAACTTAAGTTTTTTCTATATTTGGGGGTTTCATTTCCTTGAGTACAAGTGTTTGGCGTGCACTTTAATTTTGGCGGTGACATAAGCCGGAGTAAGGCAATTACTAACAACATCGATAGGGTGTTATTCACAATCTGAAATCGATCTTTTCAGGTATTGCGGCGATTAGTCCATTGTACATGAGGAAATTAACTGATAAGCCGTATTTCAGTTGAAATTCTGATCTTAATAAAAACTTATTATTGTCGTCAAGGAAATGACAGATTTTGGTCTCTCCCTTTTTATACCATGACGAATAGAAGACCGATTTTCCACCTATTTTAATGAAACGATTATTCCATAAGGTTTCATTTTTAAATTCATTAGCAGTGGAAGGGCCATTAGTTAGAATGTAATACTTGCCAAACGTTCAGTACCTCTTCGTAAAATGTCGGCACAAACGTTTTTAAATTCAGATCTTGTATGTTGAAATTGCAGTCAAGAAGGAACGGGCCTCCATACTTGGACATGGTCGAAGAAAACATAGAGCACCATTTGCTTTCTCCAGCATCATGCAGACGTTTGACCCAAACTGCTTTAAGAGCTTGATCAATCATTTCGAATCGATCATGTTGAGTCCACCTTTATCTAACGGGCCTATGATGGTATTTCATTTAACTTTGTCAGGTTTAAAGTTCCAAATAAATTTAAAACAATATTCAGTGATTAACTTCTTTGGAGAAGTTGGATGGCATTGTGAGCACCCGGACGCATTGTAGATAAGTCTGGAGATGGCGAGAGTTTTCAGTAACAATACAAATCTTCCCTAAATGTCTACTCGACCATTGATTCAGGATTTTCTTTAGCGCAGCAAGTTTGTCTGTAAAATTGATTTTGTTACTGACAGCTGGGCCGTAACGAAGGCAACACCAAACGCGATTATTTACTTTTCTGGCCATGATGTATTAAAGGGAAAATGTTTTCCTTTGTGACATTTTAAACTGCCAAGCCACATTCCTTCTGTTTTCGTAGTGTTAATTTTGAGACCTGAACAAGCGTTGAAATCATTTTAAGATTTTGAACAGCTGGTTTGCGGAATCGGAATTTTTGATGGGGATGTGCCTCCCGGTTCTTCAAATCCTGACCCCATTTCAGACCAAACGACGCCATCTTCCATACCGGTTTTCAATCTTTTCAGACCTGACCTCTAAATTCCATACCCGTTTTCAGATCTTGTTTGCATATCTGAAGGAATAGGTTTATACGCTCTTGTGATTCAACTCAGTCCTAGTTTTAGCGATCAAATATGGGAATAATAAATTGCGTAAAGGGTAGACGAAAAAGATAAATGACGCGTTTAAATCGTTATTAGACTTAAAAGTTTCTTACGAAATAAATGCATTTATTATGAGTGGCAAGCAAAAGTCGTCGCGGCAGGTGAATCGGCTTCTAATTCGCAAAAGAAGACTAATAAATATGAACATATTAATTTCCGGTAAAATAACTATTCCCCCTTGGCAAATAAATTCGTTTTTGGCTTGGAACCGCTTATGAAAATTCAAGATTTTAATTATAGAATGATGCTCAGTCGGAAATGAATTATGTGTCAATTCCATTGAAATGTGTCGACTGGAGTAATTATTTCAAACAGTGTGCATCCTTTCGGAAGACCTCAAAACCACTCTTTCAGTAAATACTGGCCATTGTTTTAGATAAAAAGGAATCAATTTTGTATCTTCGAGGGCCATTTTCACTATCAAAGAACATTTAATTTGGTAATTTGAGAAAATTAATTTGTATCCTTTTTATATTGTTTGTATTTTAGAAGCCGACATAAGCTTCCTGTGTGATGTGCAAATCCGCCCTCAACGGAAAAAATGATAAAACCTTTAACACACCTTCAGGCGTTCACGCTTTCAACTACATTAGAAAAAAATTGTTAAAAAAAGATGAGTAATTACGAGGGTTGGCTTTAAATCCTGTTATTTTTATGATACAACCATTTCAATTTAAAGCCTTTTTTGTCTAATAAAAATGACACATGTTCAGGAATCAGATTGCACGTTGAGTGAAAATTTGAAGTTATCTCGGTACTTCCGAAGTACCGCAAAGTTCTAGAACAAATCAGGCTTTCTTTCGCGTGCTGGTGATCACGTGCTTTCTGACTGACGTCTTCCTTGTTGATTTATCTGCGCGCGGACAGTTTGTAATGTGCGCGAGTACTGCAACAAGCGTCTATGGTTGCTGTATATCGTCGTGAGCATTGATATTCAACACTGATATTCAAAGTTGCTTGCTCCGTGTAATGCGCTCCTGCTTTTTTTAATTCAGCTTCAGCCAACGCTCCTTTTCCGAGTTGCTCGCGGCCCTGTCCGGGTTCATAGACACGCCCTCTGACAACCGCTCCAGCTATCAACAACACAGCGTGGGTCTGAGAACGTCTTACCTAAAATGCTGACCCTTGGTCGAGGGTCGACGCGGCGTAAATTTAAAGCGTCAACAGACATCCGAAGGGGTTTACACAGGTATATACAGGTAGGCAAGTATATACAGGTTTACAGGGAGGCTCCACCCTAAGTTTTACTACATCTAAGAGGAGGGTTGCAAAACATCCTCAGAGATTAAAACGCAGATATTGCGAAAGCTTCAATGTTGCGATGGTCGTTTTTAGTTTGTGTAGTCCGACAACAAGAGAACATGGGGTCATAAATAATATTTGAGCGGGAAGGACTTAACTTGGATTAAAAACTAACGGTGATATCTAACATCTCTTTCAACCGTCAATGAAACCATTGAAACCCTCTACAATGGGGTAATGATGACTAGCATAGACATCAGCTGAGGTGGTCCTCGAAAACGCAGAGCGGTCAAACGCAAAAACCAACACCACTTTCGGTCGCAGCGCCTTGAAGATTGTAAGTGTTCAAAAAATTATGGACCTGGAGTTTATAAGAAAACATTAGAACAGCTGATTAGAAGACTGACTGCAAAAACAAACCGAATTTCATGGCGACAACATGTGTGACTAACAATTACTACTTTTGCACAGACACTCAAAGTTTTCAGAAATGGCTTTCATTTTCATTGCATTTGAAGTGGAAGGTTCAACATTTCCCTGTATTTTGTTTGAAAGCTTTTTCGGGAACTCACGCGCATAGTTTTTGACAGTTGTGAAACTCAAAGGGGACCCACCCGTATGAGAGGCTAGGATTCTCATTGTTTAGTTTCTAGAGATTTTATACTGAAATACAACAAGTAGTGTCTTTGATAATGGTCTGCTTTTCTTCAAAGGGCGTGTTCTTTGAACCTTATTGTATTTTATGTATTTTATCAAAGAGCTTCTTTGTCTTTCTAGTTAAGTCTAGGTCTACACACTCATTTCTGACCCAGTCACCGCTTGCTTGTACCAGGTACATTAGCAGTCAAAGCTTATTTATTTATTTCCAAGTTCTCTCAGTTTTATTAGCATTTAAACAACAATTACAACGTAACATAGATTTTCCTTTTTACAAGAACAATTAAAAACTAAATAAAAAATACATTAACATTATCAATGAGTAGGAATACACAATAATACAAAATCGGACAAGTATAAAAAGAATACAATAAATAAAATTAAATGCAACAAACTTGCAATTGAAAATATTTATTAATAACTGCACAAAGGAAATCCTTTCTCAAGCCAGTTTGCTGAGTTTCAGGGAATAAAGGTCACGGGGTCTGCCACTTCTTATTTTAAACATAATCTTTCAATTTGAGCATGCTTTTAAAAATAGCTGTTACTTGAAAAGCTGGAAGCGTCGGGGCTGCTTAGACCGCAAAAGAAAAACATTGCCGACAGGTAATTCCTCGCGAAGCGAGGTTAATAAATTTGGCGGCCGAAGGCCGCTCGGGTGCTCGGGTCTCGGGAGCTGAGCCGCGCCAAATCGAGCGAAAAAGTTTATATATATATACTGAAGATGTCGTGCAGTTGCCTGGCAACAACAATCGCGACCGCTGACAATGGCGCGCGCTCATATTTATTCATGGTGGCGGCCGGGCTGACGGGTTACCCTTACTCATCGTCGTGAAAAAGTGTTTACTCTCGGTGAAACACGACCAATTTCTGATGCAAATGAGAAAGAACAGCAATTACAACAACGCTAGATTAAACAATTGGCTGGAAATCCTTTCTCGAGAAGATTAACAACCGAAACTCCGCTGGAGCGAGAACGGCGACTTGAACAACGCGATCGAGCAACGAACGAAGAAACAACGACAGCATCGATTACAAAGACTTCGAACAGCCTGACCAAATGCCTCCATTAGAATTCTGAACGAAACCGATCAGAAGAGGCGACACCGACTGCAAGTGTTGGACAAAATGATTCAGTTTATAGACGCAACGAGAGCAAACACTAATTACAGGAAAGGCTAGGCTCAAAGAAGAAGAACGATTAAGAAATCTAGCTCAAATCGCCGCACTTTAATCCGCTCTTTAATGCTCTTCAATTGAAACAACCTACATTTAAAGGCAAGTAAGCTTAACCTTATATACAACCCTCCATAAATTATTCTTCAATCTACCTTTTGCAAAAAAAAAAAAAGATTTCAAGTAGCTGAACAACTGACAGGCAGATCATAAGAGGATATTTTTCAATATAAAAAATTAGTACTCAAACACTGGAAACTACGCTTATTGTCTTAGTACATGCTGTAAATTGATCATTATTAATATTCTCACTAAGGTCACTAAGAAACTTTGATAAAAGATTAAATGACATGGAAAGATGCAAGAAAACTGGTCTGATCTGATGGAAGCCAAAACTCTTTCCAGCACAGATATATAGTTCTACAAAATGTATCCATGGTGTCAACATGTAATTTCTCTTTCAAGTATGATCAAAAGTGAAAATTATTTCACAAATATACAACATTTGCATAATGTAGCATTATTTGTGAATGAGCAGTGAGTTTACGACATTCGTTGCAAAATAGTTCAATAATAAATAATATTCAAATAGTTTAGTAAGGAGAATTTGTCTACAATTTTGATTTTGTAATGAAAAAACAATTTTCTGTTAGCAATAGTGACCAGCTAATGTGTAGCAACTGTATAGATAATTAAACGCATGACACATCAACATTACTGTTTCACATTTATTATTGGAATGGTGATCAGTATCTCAAATCTCCTCACAATATCAGTGCACAACCAAGTACATAGATTATTCAAATTGAGAACCTGATCACCTTTAACATGAGATGTCTGTGGAAATTGAATACAAATTCACTGTAGTTATATGACTATGTGAACTGTATGGACACCAGTAAGGAGAATGTACATCTACAAATTAATTTTGATTTTGAGATTTTTAAAGGTTGCATACTGGCAATGGCCCCCGAAATATAAAGTTGAGACATTCTCGTTCCCAGTCGCTTCGATTTAAGTTGTACTTAGTGCCCTGTCTTCCTAAATTATAATAAATGGGAACTGGTACTGGTCAGTTTTGGGTTTTGAGCTGTGGGTCACTGTAACTGCTATGGGACTGGTATCAAAAGATCCTAGGGCCCTTCTTCCCCCACCCCCCATCCCCCAACCTATGTTCATTAATTTTTGTCAGAAAGAAAATTGGTCTGAAAGTGGATGTATAGTATTGTTGTGGACATGGGTCCAGGACAATATGCAGTGGTGTTCTGTTTATTTTGATTGGATGAGAGTTTGTATATGCTGTTTTGATTAAATTTTCTTTTTGAAGCTTGTTAGTGCTATCTTCCAAAATTAACCTGTTCCTTTACATAATGCTGTAGCTGTTGTTCTATATACTAAGCAATGTATAGAGACCAGGATGGAGAATTTGTAGGTTAAGATCAGGACTTAGGTCTTCATGACAAGTTAACCCCTTTAAAAATCTCAAAATGAAAATTAATTTGTAAATGTACATTCCCTTACTGGTGTCAATACAGTTCACAGTATGTAGTAAGACAATAGTTTCTAGTGTTTGAGTACTAATTTTTTATATTGAAAAAATATCGTCTTATGATCTGTCTGTGACTGTGAACTGTATTGACACCAGTAAGGAGAATGTACATTTACAAATTAATTTTCATTTTGAGATTTTTAAAGGGGTTAACTTGTCATGAAGACCTAAGTCCTGATCTTAACCTACGAATTCTCCATCCTGGTCTCTATACATTGCTTAGTATATAGAACAACACCTACAGCAGTATGTAAAGGAACAGGTTAATTTTGGCAGATAGCACTAACAAGCTTCAAAAAGAAAATTTAATCAAAACAGCATATACAAACTCTCATCCAATCAAAATAAACAGAACACCACTGCATATTGTCCTGGACCCATGTCCACAACAATACTATACATCCACTTTCAGACCAATTTTCTTTCTGACAAAAATTAATGAACATAGGTTGGGGGGTGGGGGAAGAAGGGCCCTAGGATCTTTTGATACCCAGTCCCATAGCAGTTACAGTGACCCACAGCTCAAAACCCAAAACTGACCAGTACCAGTTCCCATTTATTATAATTTAGGAAGACAGGGCACTAAGTACAACTTAAATCGAAGCGACTGGGAACGAGAATGTCTCAACTTTATATTTCGGGGCCATTGCCAGTATGCAACCTCGGGCATGCAACCCAACCTCTCCAGTCAAATCAGAAATTCCATCTCTCCCACATCACTAAAATTTTGCAGTGCATCCTCCCCCGAGCTTCGCGAGGTTCTGCGAGACACGTATTTCTAGTAAATTAAAGTACTTTGCTACAAGATCAAGAATAGGCAAAGTGTAGTTTAATGCGCGTTGTAATTTGCACTGAATGGGTGATAACAGTTAACACCATACATAATGACACGCGGATGAATATTTAGATGCTTCTTTGTGCTCATTCAGTTCAACCAGAAACTAAATCAATCCACCGTAGGAAAAAAGATGGCGGCTGTTCATTTTACCACAATACCTTGCGGACCTAACAAAGCACATAAGGCACAAAGAAAGCCAAATTTTTACAATATTTGTTCCAGTACTAAGGACAATGTGTAGACCAGGTTTGAAGATTTTAGAACTTTTCTTTACATTTTTATGAACGTTGTTAAGGTTTTGTGCGCTAAGAATTATGGGTAAATGTACCAGTCGTCATCTTTTTTCCTAACGAGGATTCCAGAAGTGCTGTACATGGGAGCAGTGAACTAGCATGTGTTGTAGGGTGTCAGTGTTGTTTTAACAGAGATAACAGCGATCGCATGAAACAATATATAGCTTTCATCAGCTTGTCTTTCAAAGACGAGCAGCTGGGTGGCAGTCATGGGCGACTGTTAGAGCTCTATAAGTGGATAGAAGGAGAACGTCAAAGGCTTATGTGCCTTATGGCATGGAGAGATATACAAGTCGTTAGGTTATGAATTATTTTGAATTGAAATATGACTCATTTAACCTAATTTGCTATGATAAAAGGACATCAGTAAATTTTTGGAAGGCCATTGTCATTTACCCCTGGGCTTAACTCTGGCTCTGAGTGTTTGGAGGTAAAAATTGGTTGTATATGGTGATTTTAAGCAGCGAGGCATTACAGAGATTCTTTCTTCTTCTTACCATCATATGTGCTTCCGCTGGCTGTTGCAAATTCAGTGGATGAACCCCACGCAGAAGCATCCCTTGGATTACCGGGTTAGTGCTAATAATGTAAATTATATATGCCGAGATATTTGGTACAATAAGGGTTCAATTAAAATTTGTTGTAGTGAATTTGTCCAGAGTGAAGAATATGTTTTCATCGTCTAACGAGTGTGCTATATTAAGAACACCTGTTTCGTACCAGGGTTTGTAGAACAATGGCAGTATTGTTCCCAGACTATTTTTTCTTTCAAGAATGGACTTCTCTTAAATGGGTAGTTTCTTGGTGTTGCGGATGGGGTGATCACCAAATGACGTAAAACAAAAGATTCAAAAGACACTGAACAATACCCACACCACAACACAAAAGCTAACCAACAATGGCTTCCGCAACACCAAGAAACACCCCTTAAATGCGAAATTTGAGTGAGTTCCTCCCAATATTTGAGCAAGTTTTGATAAAAAAAAAAAAAAATTGGTATTGCTGTTTTGTAGCGACCATGGTCTATGATGACTCGTGCGTGGTTTTTCCCATCGGAATCTCCTGTTAAAAAGACGCACATACCACGCGCTACTAAGAGTGAAAATTAACAACTTGAAATGTAAAGCTAATATAACGGATAACGATACTTATTAGCTAACCCCTTGGCTCTTAGCTGGACTATAGGCCAAGGGCAACCACAGTTTTTTTAGCACCACTGAAAGCACGGTCCTGGACGAAACTTGTGATCTCTTACCAACTTAGACCTTGATTTTGCGAGCGAGAACATCCGGCAACAAATTATGCTATCGTTACTTTAACCACCTGGTTTGATCAGTAACGACGGATAAGCATAAAGGGAAGTGAGTTAGTGGTCAACAGTAGAACTTGTATTTTTCTGGGCCATCGTTAGTGAAAAGCCCCTCAGGGGAATGTCAATTAAGGGGACAATGAAGTATTGTATTGCCGTATTTCAGAGGTGAAACGTTCTCAATTCTGGCCTTTGTCAAGGGAAAGTCGCAGACACACATAGCTTACGCATACTTCCATCCATCCATCGGTTGAGTGAAATTTAGAGAGCTGCTGTATAGTCTTTCAGTATAGCCTTAACCCTGGACAATACTAGCTAGCTAGTCGATGTATTGGCCGCCAATAAATCTGCCCTTTCGTCATAGTGCCAGCGTTACATTTAGTTTTGTTTTATTCAATTCTGATCCTACATAAGCGATAACTGTTAAACAGCCAAGTCCCAAATGCAAAGTAAATAGCTCGTTCCAGGCAAAGTAAATAGCTCGTTCCAGGCGTTCAGATAGTGGGGAGAAACATGAACGAAAAAAAGGCGAGGAAACTGGTTAGGGAGGTTTCGCTCTCTTTCGCGCCCAGCCGCCTCCGTTGGCAGTCGCAATATTTTTCCTTCGCGCGCCACAAAGCCTTCGCTCCCCATTATCTGAACGCCTGGAATAAGTTATGAATTTAGCGCTTTGTCATCCATGGTCCTTTAATAAGTTCCCTATTTAGGAGACTTTAATATGACCCCTTTAGAGTCAAGAATTTTCTTTTTCAGATCTAAAGGGTTTAAAGATTATTCCCTGTAAACACTTTGACAGATAAGAGCTCCAGCTAAGAGGGATGCTACCAACTCTGGAATGCAAAACAATTACTTAATTGACTTAAAATCCGCGATAATGACTGGCCTACATCGATTTCCCCCCGATTTTTCAACGATGTTGACCGATTGCAATCCCGAAAATCCCGAATATTAATCCGTCTGGTTACTATCTAATGTTCTTTCTCTATTAAAATTCATGGAGTGTCCGGGCACAAATGTTTCAGCTGATGGCGAAGGACAGGCGCCAATGACGTTCTCTGTTTTTGTTGGCAGCATTTGATGTGTGGACACGCACAACGATCGGATTATATTAGACTTAACCCTTTCTCTCCCAGAGTCAATTATGAAGACATGTAGTGTAGTTCTAACTTTTGAGTCTGTCGACGAAATCCTATGGTGTGACCATTCAAATGAAACCTCTCTGGCCGTACTATTTGTTTTTCGGTATGTTACAAAATGAGATTTGGGATTTTGCACTCTTTAAGCTTGAAAGATATCTATATCGTACTTTGGTCTGGTTAGTGGCCTGTCCTCAAGGAAGGTCCGTGGGTCATGAAAGTTTGATGATTCTAAGTTACCTGGTTACACATGCTACTCTCTTGAGTTGAGAATAGGATCCATTTTCTGTCAGTTTATACTCATAAGGGGGTTATATCATATGTCAGAATAAACCGCGCCCAAACCCAAACCCCTTACTTTCACCCGCCGGATGAAACATGCCAGAGCCGTAAAACTACGCTCAACCCTTGACGAGTAACACACTTCTAAATGCAGAGGATCGCTCAACTTAGAAAAGTAGAAATTAGATAATCCAAACTATCATTCAACAGATAAAGATATAAAGGGCAAATTCTCTGCGCGCCTTAGAAACAGAACCAGCTGAAAACCAAATTTGAACACAGAACGTTTTAAAGATACCTTTTTAACAGATTAATTTTTAAGTATAACTTAGCTGTATAATAATTTAAATCTTGAAATGTTTAGATTCTCAATTTTTAAATTATCTGAACCATTGTATATATGTAACTGATTGTGACATCCGATATGTATTTTTATCTGATGAATAAGCCCCCGGCTTCTTTATAGGCTTCCTTGTCACTACCACCTTAAACATTTTGTAGTCTATCGTCTTTTAAGTTATTATAAATTTCTATTATTATTATTATTATTATTATTATTATATAAATTTTATTTTTATTGAAATTTTATTTTTATTGAAATTTTTTTAGTAACACTTTTACGATATTTTATGGATTGTAATTATGAATATTTTTAGCATTTTAGTAGGTTAATAATTGTAAACGTGAAATTATTTGAGAATTTTTTTTTAATTAATTGTAAACGTAAGATTGTTGGAAATTTTTAATTAAATTATTATTATTATTATTATTATTATTATTATTATTATTATTATTATTATTATCATTATTATTATTATTATTATTATTATTATTATTATTAACTAGAACTTGTCTTCAACAGGGTCAAACTTGGAACATTTCTAACGTTATAATCCCCAGCCCCCATAACTACCTCTCTCCTCCCCTTTAATTTCCTACCCTTCCATTCTCTCCCCTCCCCTACCCTCCCCACCCCTCCCCTCCCCTCCTCTCCCCTCTCCTCCCCTTCCATTCTCCCTCCCCTCCCCTCCCCTCTCCTCTCCTTCCATTCCCTCCCCTCCCCTCCCTGGTTGCATTGTCCTCTTGATCAAAGGTGTATATAACATTAACAGAAGGCAATTAGCACATGATTGGCTTATGCAGGTTATCGCGAGACGCCAGGCCTGAGATAGTAAATCATTGGTGCAATACTGTGCTGATAGTAAGACCCATAACTCATGAGTCAGATAGTGGTATCAGATTAAAGAGTCCGCGAAACAGGGTGGTAAAAATATTCTAATTTTGAAAAGAATAAATTGTTTAATGCTAAGGAAGTGGCCTCGTCCTTTCTTCATCGCACCTCTTTATCCTTCAGAAAGTGTCACCAGTGACGCCGCAAGAAGGATAAACCAAACCCCCGTGAATTCAACTTTGTCAGTGAAATGCACTTTGTTTTTACGTTGATAAATTGAATTAAGAAAAGAATACATACAAGTTGATTATGCAAGTTTTACATTGGTCATTTCAGAGCTGAGGGCAAACAGAAGTGCGCTAATTGTTTCCATACACTGTCTAGCCTGTGTTGCTGGCGGGATTGTTTGCGCGCGAGAGGACAAAGTTTTGGTGATTGAGACACAATGCAAGTGGCAAAGCCGCAGGGAAAATGTACATTCTTCTCGCGGCTTGGCCGTTCATATTCGCGCCTCGATCGCAAAATCGTTTCTTTTGCATGGATAAACCCACCAGCAGCTTACAGCATACTTCAAATTCCCTGGGACTATCAGGCTGGCGCTAATTTCTTCATGAAGCTATTGCTACTCTCCGTGGATAGGATGCTAGTCTATTATAGGTTACGCTCCGTTAATTAATGTAACTATTTTCTAACTGTTTGCTGGTGACCATTTATGGCCTTGGGATTAACTCTTTAACTCCCAATGACTGCCAAAGATCAAAATTCAAGAAAAATCCAAAACCATTTTGTAAAACATTGAAAACAAATTGTGCCATGCAAAAGTACTAGCTGCTGAAGAGGTTTCATTCTCTTGCTTTGATTTGAATGGTCACACCATAAGAATTTGTCGACAGACTCAAAAGTTAGAACAACACTACAAGTCTCCATAATTGACTCTGGAAGTGAAAGGGTTAATTAAAAAAACTAGGTGGAGACACAAAGTGAAGCAAAATGTTTTGCCTAAGGGTACAGCACGCGTGAGGTCAGAAAAACCACAAGATTAGCTTCAATTATCTCTATTCGTGAATCAAGATTCAGCCTTGAAAATGATTTTTTAAAAGCTACTGCGCAAACATCACGTTCATTTTGAAATCGTTTTTTTCTTTTTTTCAAAAACAATAAGTTCATGAATTCTTTGCATTTATGACGGCACAGGAAGCGCTGGAATCTCAAATAAAAAGTTTTTTACCGCTTCAGTTTTTCTAAAATGTAACTCCTGCATGGCGAAACAATATATCTAAAACATATTCCGATAAAAAAAATTGTAATTGTATGAATTTAACTGAAGGGTAGCGCTATATAGAAATTAAAACAGCAAGAGAAACCAAAAACAAAATCTCTCGTGCAAAACGTATCCCTCCTTCTCATCTGTTATCCATTCTCATCTGTCAAAAGGGATAAATAATGACCTATGTTGGATCCCACGAGTTCAAAATGATACAAAACCACTTAAAAAGAGAAAACGGGTTTTTTTAGACTGTATTAAGAACGCCTAAGTTGTAAAAAAAATGAGTGTTTGATCTAAATTGTTTTTCTTAAACCAAGTGATCGAATTTTAACACCATTTTGTTTTTCCATCCATCGCTCTGTTACAGAACACGCCCCCTTCAATAAACTACTCTCTTGCTGTTAAATTAAACAAATGATGGAAATGTGTTATTTGTCCGGGGGGACTCCCATATAAAAATGACGGGGGTGCTCGTCATACCTTTTAGGGGTCAAAATTTGTAGATCGGTACCGTTTCGGGTGCTAAACTCTAAAATGACAGTACAGAACACCAGCAGCATATTCGGTCGCGGTCCTTTGCTTCTTACTTACTTCTAAAATGACCACCGTTAGAATTATCGCGGTAACTTTTAGGTCGTATTGAGCTGAAAAAAAAAGACAGCAACTTTTCCGCTACCCCTTAGGGATGAAAAGCCATTTTGAGCCACGCCCATGAAACGAGATTCTGGTACCTTTTAGGGTGTTTTTCGAAAATTTCCGACGAGCACCCCGTCATTTTCATATGGGAGTTCCCCCGGGATATTTTTTAGACCTTGTTTGTTTAGCACACGACTTAAGCGAACCAAGGAATGCGACCCTGACAATATCATAGTGTTTTGCATATTCATTGAGGTCACTGAAATTCGTTAAAAAAAAAAGGTGCAGCAACAGTACATTAGGCCCGCCTACACTTCAAAAATTGGCGGTATTTCGGGACGCAAAGTTTATTTTAACATATTTTTTCTCCGTCGGCACCGTAGGGTCACTTGACGGTTTATTATCACATCATTATTTCTTGCGTCTGAGGTGATTCATGTAATTGGATAACGAAGTGTGACACGTGACCAGCCCATTTATGAAAGCAAATAAAAAATTGCCGTACTTCAATTCAAGAAGGACATTGTCATACATGCATCACATATGCGAAACAAAAATCATGGATCGATTCTGCAACAATGCTCTCACGCATCCGATGAGCGCACAGCCCACGATGAGAAGAAACAAGACGCAAACTCAGTTTTACAATAACGGAAACAGCGCTGCAGCGAGCCAACACAGTCTTTTGCCTTACTACCGCCAAACGCAGAGACCTGCAGATCCGGCCCCCCTCGATTGGAACGTCCCGATGCTTCCCGAGCTCTCTGCCGGCTATTCTGCACCTCAATCTTTCGTCCAAGACTTGAATTCAGCGCTACCGTTATACACCACAAGAGGTTACCACAATGGGGCGAGAATAGTTCCGGGAATGGACTCATTCTACTACAAGAATCTATCAGGTGGGTTCTTCTTTTCTAATCATCCCCTCCATAAGTAGAGTGACATCTCAAGAGCGTGCGTATTTTACACTTTCTCGTGCGCTTAATCCGTTTGTTCCGGCAGTGCGATAAATGCTCTTAGTGACGCTAGAGTGATATTTTTCTCTGCGTATTCAACCGTTGAGGCGCTTGTTTAAAAGAAAACTTGCAAATTAAGTGTATTGCCCTTTGCTCCTGTCGTGAAAAATGCGAGTCATCCTGTCAGTCCAAAGATAAATAGTAAAGCTGATCTCTCTGTACGTAACTAAGTATATAAACCAGCACTTGACGGCTCCGTCAGCTTGTTTGCTTCTTGCTTTGCGACCTCATTAAGCGCAAGAGGAGCAGATAATTTACACCCGTTTGTCGATATGGGTAGGATGGGAAGAACGACACCCGCTGCGCGTTTTGGACACGAGAAACACTCAGGAGGCCACTGTTATAGTGGCGGTATGGGATCACCGTGTGAGGTTCGGCTTAATTCTGAATTTTCAGCATGTTGCCGGGCAATCTCTGACCCCAGACGAACTGAGTCTACACAAACAAAACTTTCGACTAAAGGAAAAGCTTTTTACTAATGTTTGACGGCCGCACAAGTTGATACAAGTTTTCTACACCATTCTAATTTAAAAATCATGGAGAGTAATCTGTAGAAATAACATGTATGTGCCATCGTTCAACCGTTTTGTCTTTGAGCTGAGGTCGGTTCCGTTCTTTGCCTCGCCGGGTGTCCGATGAAGAGAAATACGATTTAATCCGCGACATTTCTGCGTATCTTTTTTAACGTTTATTTTCCAGTATCAATGCACCTTGTTGACATAGGAATGGAGCAAAAAAGGATCATTATTGGAGGTTTGGATTTAGTCCTATTATATTATAGAAGCCCTTCTCGATTTCTGTCATTTGAAGCGGACAGTTTGCATGGGTGTGACTCGTGGAAGGAGTGTATGGCAAACTGACTCTATTTGAGATAGAAATTTCTACAATCCTTGCTGTTCCGATCACCAGTTAACGCTAAGTGACAAATCCGAGTCGTAAATGGTGTTTTAACCGGTAAATGACTTAACACGATTTGATGGAGATCTCCTTCGCAGCATCCCATCTTTGTTGATGAAGCAGCGATTTGCTTCAGAATGATTTATGGATTTTTGGATTGATTTATGTCCGTTAAAAAGGTATGCTATCTTCTAATGTAAGAGCTTGACTACTTTAGGACTAACAGAAAACATCCTGACGGAGAAGCCTTGTTAGAGCATTCTCAATCGATACTACAATAAGAAGACCACAAATCCTTCCGTAGTTGCACAGCTTCCACCATTACAACACTCCTAATCTATTATGTTTGCACGAGTCACGATGAACCGGGAGTGCTTAAAACCTAACTTAAGTTGATTTAAAACCCGTGTTAAAAGACAAAAATGTTACAACTTTATCATTATTCCGGTAGGAAAACGTTTACATGCTTTAAGCCTGAAGAGACAAGACTTTGTTTTGCACGAAGACAAGCGAGAGTGAAAACCAAAATGGACGACAATGAAAATACGTTGGAATTTTACTCACCCAGGAAGCGGTCTTTAATGGTGGGATCAGCGAACAATAAAAAGTTATTAAATGTTCGTTTAAAGAAGAAAACCTTTTAATCAAATTAATTAAAAGAGCACGATATCGGGCAAGTTTTTTGAAAGTTTTCAATGGAATGATTTTGGTAAAATGATTATAAGCCTGCAACAGATGTGAACTGATAACCAAACACTTTGGACACAATTTTCTTCAATTCTGACGCGGCATTTTAATCCTTGGTTGATTTACGATCCGTCAGAGACGAATCCAAACGGATATGCTTTGTCAGGGAAATTTCCGTGGGCTATTTCAGTCATCTTCTATGATTTTTGTTTCCACGTCTTAACGACATGTTGACTGAAATTGTTAGTGCATGTTATAATGGTTTGCCCAGCTCATTGACTGCCAATGAAACTTTTAAGTTTCAGTTTATTTTATCGTGTACCTAACCTCGTTTTTAGAAGCGAAATGCTCAAAATATAATGCTCAATTACTTTACTGGATCCTCTTTGCTTTATTTTTTAACAGAAGAGAGGCCAAAAGGACGTGGAAGAGAATCGTGGAATTCTGCGAAGGTTCGTTCACGAGCAAGGACAGCTTACACCACAAGACAACAAGTTGAGCTGGAGAAAGAGTTCTTGTTCAGTCGATACATCACTAGAGCGCGTAGACTAGAGTTGGCCAAGACTTTAAGTCTCTCAGAAAAGCATATCAAGATCTGGTTCCAAAACAGAAGAATGAAAATGAAGAAAAACGAAGCAACATTTGAAGGTGGAAAGACAAGCCCTAATGAAATACGACGATTGTACGACATGCCGGACGAATGAGTAACCTTTGAACGTTTTATATCAATTTTTAATGCGCGTTTATCTATTCTCTACATTGTGATATTGTTTAACGATAATGTATGGCTATAAATTTGGAGACAGCATGTATTTTATCCTATATTATATTCACGGGTATTTATACTATCACACAAACGTAAATGTTTCATTCCGCAACGATTTGATCATTTCAAACCGTCTTACCGATATACGCACACGGATCATTCCACAATTAACGTCATTTATGTCAAGTATCTTTATTCATCTTATGCTGCTTAATCTTTGGAGGCTTAAGGTTAAAGAATTTTTTATCAAAATCTTCTGTGCCTTTTTTAACTTGTTAGAAGAAATCATTCACGGGGACTGCATTATCTCTCGCACGCCGCTCCGTTTAACGTTTGCTCGTCAGTTGCAATAATTCAATTAGCTTGTGTAGACAATTCTCTTAATTTCTTAGCAGGGTGTTTGTTATAGAAACAAGTTTTTCATCACGCGAGTTTTCACATCTAATTTTCGTTTCTCTCAACTAGTAAACACTGTAGTTTTCTCCATGACAAATGCTTGGTTATAACAATCTCATGACGCTCTTCAACTTTAATTTGTTATTTTAATTCTTTTATACATGTATATGGACCATTACCATCCAAACAGACTCCGTTTTTCAGGGCCTAACCGTCAATTCCAATTTTATCCGTGAGATATAAATTACTGAAACACATTTTTTTCACTAAAAATGAAAAATAACAGTAGCATGCGAATGAAAGCACTGATTGTTTAAATAACCTTTATCTGAATAGTCTCACTTTAGGATTTTATAACTGAGTGAGAAAGACATTTGACATGAGTTGGGGTTTTAGAGTTCATGATATAGAAACAAACTCACAAGAATGATTATGGAGTTTATTATTTAGCAACACTAGCTTTTATTTCCTGTTTACATTTGAATTTTGAAAAGTGTTCTTATAAACAAAATAATATTTGTCACTTTTTGCACTAGTGTTTTTCTTTCTTAAACGCTGAATGTATGTTCTAAGTTTTGTAAATTTTGTATACTTTGTAAAATTACTTAGCAAGCCATGTCCATAATGGGCTACATATAATTTCAGTCCATTTTTATTTCAAACGTTTTAATAACGTTAACAATGCCTACCCTCATCTTCTTGAAACTACTATTTATGAATTAAGTCTACTGTTCGAAAACTATGTCAGTAGTTAGGCATAAACGCTTAATGCATTCTAAGCTAGAATCTTTTACTCTTTTGAAAGTGCATTCAAATTCGTAAACCCTTTAACACCCGAGAGTGCCCAAAATCAAATTCAAGAGAAATCCCAAATTTCATTTTGTAAAATATTATAAAACAAATGGTACCATGCAATAGTATTGCCGAAGAGGTTTCATTTAAATGGTCACACCATACGATTTCATCAACAGATTTAAACGTTAGAACAAATGGTACCATGCAAAAGTACTGCCAAAGAAGTTTCATTTGAATGGTCGCACCATAGGATTTCATCAACAGATTTAGAAGTTAGAACTATATTACATGTCTCCATAATTGACACTGGGAATTAAAGCCGGGTCAAGGAATATTTATGATCCACGCGGTACCTCGCTGATGATCTTTTCAGGTTTGCGTTAGTAAATTTTTGGTAGTCGCAAGTTTGCAATAAGAAAAAGAAACACTTCTCTTTATTGTATTTCATACTTTTTCTTATTAGTGTGCCATGCATATTATTCATGTAAAATATACTATTTACTGTACAGTATATAGTCTTTGAACACATGTGAATTTTATGATGTCAAAATGGTTATGGAAAGACTTGCATAAAACGTACCCTTCTCTCTTCCTTCATCGGAGCTTCAGTCGACCACGTCTGCTGTTTTTCAGTAATAAAATCTATTTTTTTTCTCTTACATCAGTTCAGTCTGCACCGCTTACTAATAATCTTCTAGCTAATCTTTGTTATGATATAGGAGGGTATATTAATCAGTTGGGAGTTGTTAGCTGCAAAGGCTACAGTCGAAAAATATGTCCTCATTTTTACTGTTACTTTAAAAAGCCCAAAAGATATATATTTATCACTGGAGATCCAGTGATAAACTGCTGAATGGTCCAGCAGGAGTTTTGTTTAAAATTATTCTAGAAGTGCTCCAAGAATGCAAATAGGTATCTTGGGCAGTAGATGGCCAGGGAAAACTCGCTAAAGCCCCGGCTACACGTTCTAACATTGTCATATAACATTTGTTGGTCTAATGTTAGAACGTGTAGCCGGCATGTTAGATGATGTTTGACTAACATTTTTTTGTTAGACGAATGTTTGACAGAAATCAAAACATTCTTCTAACAAAAAAAGTTAGACAAACGTCATCTAACATGCCGGCTGCACGTTCTAACATTGTTAGACCAACAAATGTTATATAAAGTTCTATGTTACAACGTGTAGCCGGGGCTTAAGACTTTGATAATGGTATATTCCCTCTTCGAAAATTCACTTGATATATGCTAAGTCTGTTTGTATAACTACGAGGCTCGTTGCTTCAGTTTACCACTAACTCTCGTGTCCAAAATTACACTCATGCAGTGTATATCACGCATCGAGCCAATTTGAACATCAGTCTTCCTAACTGATGCATGCAATCCATACATTTAAAGTAATTTCCCATCCTCGTCCCAGAGTCACAGACACCTGACGGAAAAAAATGTTTTAACAACTTCGCTTAATTTTCCTAGACGACTTATTATTACTTTGCCTGACTTTACAAATGTAATTAAAAAGAATAGTGGATAATTAAATACCAGTTATCAATCGACTTCCTCCCGACCTACTTCCGGAATTTATTTGTCTGGTCGAGAATATCATTCAACAAAGGAAGAAGTGGGTCTACTTCATTCACCTCAGCTCACTTTGTCATGAAAAGCTCAATATTTCCAGGGGGAGGAATTCTCTTGATAAGCTATAGGGAATATTTCCAGGGGGAGGGCTTCTCTTGATAAGCTATAGGGAAGTAGATGGAGGTTTGGTTGTTCCAGGGTTATAAATATTAATTTTGCCCTTTTGGTTTGGTAGGGGTATAGGTTCTGTGGCGTATCTTGGGGAGGAGATTTCTCTTGCAAAATGTACGGTCTGAAAGGTCGAAAATGTTTTTCAATCTGTAACACTTTAGAAAAGATACGTCACTGCTACATAAACCAGTTATGGGCCCCTGATGCAACCTTGGAGTAAAGTATATATATTGACCAATAGTTTGGTTAGGGACAGGGTACGTTTTGCCTTGAGAGTGGTCTGTTGCATTTTTTTCAACGGAAAGGGGGAGATTTATGGGTTCAGTCTGAAATTAATACCGGGGTACGAAAAATTATTGTTTTTGTTTGAAAGCATTTCATTTGAGCTGTGGGAAGGGTATCTCCGCGTGATCAAAACAAAGGAAAATGTGAAGAACAATCATCTTCAGAACCGAATATATTTGATACAACCACTCGGACATTCTAGTTTAATATATTATGCGCAATTGAGTAATTATGGAAGTAGTAAACTGATATGTAGCCGAGGTGGCACATTAAGCACAAGGGCTGTAACGTAACGCATAAGGGCCCGGTACATAAGCATACACTATCTAAAATATTCAAAACACAAAATAAATAATATTAATGTAAAAAGAAGATATAAAACAAGGAGTTACTAATAATTGCTAAATGGCTTTTCGAACAGAAACTAGTGCTTTGTGAGCATCAGAATAGAAAGAGATTTAATACAGATCTGAAATAAGGTTGGGGTTTTGCAAGCGCCGGGTGGAGCACCCCCTCCCCCCGTCCCTCCCCAAACTTACGGGAAGTAACTCCCCCGAACCCATACCACTCCAATCGGGCAAATAAAAAAAAAACTAAAAATATTATCATCTTGTCATATGGAGATTTATGGAAATTACTTTTAACTTTTCATTCTTTCAATGATTAAAACGTTTTAAATGCCTGAAAAAATAAAGGAATATTTCTCGATTGTTCATAGAAAGGACTATTTTATCCAGTAAATCGGGCCGTTATCTTGACCTGTGTTAATCCGTAGTAAAACCGTCGAACTCGTACAATGGATTAGTGACTATCAGAAATTTTTTTTTTCTGAACAGGAAATTGAGCGACTGTGGTCTGTTTGAACTCGCTGTAAAATGGTTTGTTTAGTTGTGCTGTGTTTTTTACGTTTATCATTGTTCCAATTTTATCTCCACAAACACTCCGACAGAAGTAGCCTGAGCGACGCCATTCTAAGCTTTGTGCGGCGTACCATGCAATCATGAATCAACGCATCACTATTAATGACAATGGCAATTAATATCTGTCTACTTAACTCATCTCTGTCACTTTTTATAAATAGAGTTATCAATGTTGAGAATCTGCCGTGACAGATTCTGCATCGCGCAAGAGGCTCAATCGCAAAGAAGAGACCCCCCCCCACCCCCACATTACCGTTTTAAGTGCATCACGGTGATTGGAACAACATGGCTGGAAGTTCAAAAGTTGGTATGGAAAGCGTTAAATAGTGTTCCCGAATTTATATTTTTAGGACTTCCTCCATTTAAAACCAAACATATGAGTCTAAAAATTCAACAAGATTAATTGGAGATCTGATTGCTGTTCTTAAAATTATGTTACCAAACACGATTTCTCCCATACATTCTCTGTAACTGCGGCAAAAACAAGTGGGGAAAAACAAGTTTGAGAAGAGAATTGTAAAGAAAGTCGTCTACGATCTCCACATTATTCTGTCCAAACGCAATGAGCAATTTTAAAAACTTTAAATTCCTATCATCATCATTCCTCTAGACGCTGTGGAACATGGGGCAATAACAAGATCTCTCCATTTCTGCTCGTCTTCTGCAAACCGTGAAGCCTGCTCCCAGTTAAGGTTTTAATCCCGGAGTTCTGCCTCTGCAGTCCTTCGCCAGGTGGACTTGGAGCGACCCCTTTTTCCTTTCGCCCTCTGGAGTCCATCTGAGAGCAACTTTGGAGATCTACACAGCACGAGTCCAATCCAGCGCCATCTTCTTCTCATTATGATAATTGCCGTGTCTTCCTGCTCTGTCAAATTGAAGAGCTCAATGTTGGAAATCTTTCTTGGCCAAAAGATACACAAGATTTTACGAAGACAGGATATATGAAAACTTTGCATCTTCTTCAGGCCATGCATAGTCATCCTCCAACATTCTCATGATCCATAGAGACCACAGAGTAGTACGAATAGTACCCAAGCTGTTTAGTGCTTAATCTTTGTGCTTATGCTGTACTTTCCGCTCCTCCACACGGAGAGGACTTTCGTGAAGGCT
This sequence comes from Cladopsammia gracilis, assembly GCA_022457155.1. Taxonomy (NCBI): domain Eukaryota; kingdom Metazoa; phylum Cnidaria; class Anthozoa; order Scleractinia; family Dendrophylliidae; genus Cladopsammia; species Cladopsammia gracilis. Next base: position 125,322 of record JAJGOT010000052.1, on the reverse strand, counting down.
TCTTGCCTTACCAATCCTATGCTTGACGTCCAAGTTTGATCCTCCATCATTGCAGACTGTGCTAGTTCCCAATAGGTGAAGGACTGGGGAGTGTCGAGCTGCAGCTGTCCAAACTTGATGGGCATTGGTGCTGCGATGTTCACAGACAAGACTTCCGTCTTTTTAGGGATAATTTTAAGCCCTCTCTGCCGAGCGAATTTGTCAAGCCTGTCAGATTTTGCCTGCATATCATTAGATGAATGAGATAACAGAGCGACTTCTGACTTTTTTAGGGCTAATTTTGTCTTTTTAGGGCTAATTTTGGGCCCTTCCTGCCGAGCGAATTTGTCAAGCCTGTCAGATTTTGCCTGCATATCATTAGATGAATGAGATAAAAGTGATGTCGTCAGCATAATCAAGATCCTTTAGAACAATGGATTCCTCTCCTTCTGTCTTTAAATGTTCGAGACAGCACCCCCAGATGATTACATAATGTATCCTTACCTTACACCATTTTTGACATAAATGCGCAAGTCCGAGCATCCAATCGAGCAGCAAAAGTCAGTACACACTGAGTACAGAATTGCTTTATCACTCGTACAATGTGTGCAGGTATGCCATATGCCCTGAGGATATTTCAGAAACTATCCCTGTGCATGCTATCAATGCCTTCTGTAAATCGATAGAATTGATGCATAAACCTCTTTGCCATTCACGACACTGTTCCATTGTGTTTCTCAAAGTAAAGATGTGTTCTGTGCAACCTTGTTCCTTTCACAATCCAGCTTGCTCCTTCATTGACGCTTCACAATGATCTTAAGGCCTATTTACACGCTGCGATTTGTCGGGCCGATTTGTCGGGCCGATTTGTCGGCCACGACAAATCGTGTGCGCGCTCTTTGTACAGTGCAAGCATTGTACATGAACTTTTTTTTATTTCAAAACTTTTCTGCTAAGAACTTCTTGAAAAACAAATGATATCCAATAGGTTGTTTAGGTTGTTGTTAGTTTAAATACTGCAGATATAATTTGTTTTGCGTGATTTCTTGTCCAGATTGCGTTTTCGTTCTTAAAATCGGGCCCGACACGCGAAAATCTGTGACGCGATCACAGATTTTTCCGAATCGGCCGACATGTCGGACTGAAATCGCGCGCGCATCGGGTCGCCATTTTACACGCGCCGATTTGCTTCACGATTTCTCGGGGCCGACAAATCGGCACGACAAATCGCAGCGTGTAAATAGGCCTTTACACAAGATTTTGCTTGGTTTTGTCCGTTCTTGCTGATTGTTTCACCTGAACATTGAGGATACTGAACTGAGCAGATTTCTGCTTTCAACCAAATGTTGTCGTGGCAACATAATCTGCATAATCATAGGTCCTGACGATTTTGTCCCATTCGGATTACAACGAGCATTCTTGTAACGGATCATCAACATCCTTGTCTGCAAGGGCCTGTAACCTGGCGTGTGTTTCTCGAAGGTCCCGAAAACTTTTCGGACCCGAAAAGCTGTGTTACGTGTTATGTAGAATGTTTGCCAATAAAGATTCGGTTTTTGTTGATTTTGAAAGCTAAGCAATAAAATGTTACGTTTACTCACAACTTTAGCTCATTTGTGGGTTAAAAACTTCAACGCCTTTCGTTAGAAACTACATTTAAAAAATAGCTTTCGGGCCGGAAAAGTCTTCGGGAGCTTCGAGAAACGCACGCCTGTTCCTTATTTGTATACAGAACTGATTCCTCAGGGCATTATCCCTTACACGACCATCAAGGCTTCTTGAGTTTCGCGCTGAGTATTAAGATTTTTCCAATTTAGAGATTCAATTGGATGCGTAGCATTGGTGTCATGACTAGAGAATGTTAACACCCTAGTTGCGCGGGAAGGGAGGCACCAGAGGCGAAGGAACACTGGCTAAACACCTTAGAGGAATAATGTCTAACCGCGAAACAAATTCAAAATTTATGCCAATTTTAGATAAACGCGCGGCCCCTGGACTGAAGACTTTGACTGAAAGGATTGTAATTACGAATGAAAAACCGAAATAAAACATGTCTTTTCAGCGAGTTTCTCGTTTTTATTGGCAAACTACTTTGTTTTGCACCTTGCAGTTAATACTACGTAGTTACCATTTACACATGTTGATATTTTCGGTGTTTTCTTATTTTACTTAACCACTAAACCTTGAAACCACACACATTTTGATGCGTTTTGTAAGGTAAACATTAAACTTCTGGCTAAACAGAGTCGAAATCCCACGCAAGCTGGAAATTTGACTTTGTGTACGGATTTAGGTTGGGTCATCAAACTGATGCGAATTTGCGCAAGTTGCCAAAAAAAATAGATCATGCAAAGAAGCCTACAAAAGTAAACAAAATCAACACCACTTTGAATCGACTATTTTTTGGGGGCAAAATCATGGAGACTTGCCTCTACTTGCAGCTAATTTGAGTTTGCACGGAGTGGATAGAAGTTAATGAATGTACTTTGCTATCAACCAGTCTATGTCTCCTTTTGGCAATATGCTGCAATATGCTGCAATATGCTGCAATATGCTGGCTAACTGCATACTTCTCCTCTTGTCATGTTCCTCGTTAGCCTGATTCTCAGACGGTGCGAGGTCGCTCGCATTCACCCCTCCTGTTCACCCCCTCCTCTTCCCGTCTGATGTACTTTATTTGAAGGCTTGTTATTTACGTCATCTGACCGTGAATATTACCAAAAGTGACCTAGGACCGTCTGATAGTCAGGCTAGTTCCTCGTTAGTCTTGTTCAGATGGTAGTTGGCTTAATGCAGCCCGAGTTCGGTTATTCACGTGAACCTCCACAATCTCTGCAAATGTATCTCTACCAAGAAGCCTGTAAGCAAGCGGCATGAGCTGAAGGATGACATTATGGAAACGCTCACTTCCAAAACAGAACAGATCCAATCCTAACTCAAGCCCCATCCCATAATCACACTCATCGTTTGCAAACTGAACCAGAGTCATGATTTCCTGGAGATCTTCAGAGGCTTGTTCTTGATCTTTCTCGTTTTTACCTTCTGTAATACGCTTGAGGATTTTCTTTAATTCACCTGCAAGTTTTTTTGAAGGAACAGAAAAAAATAAGGATTCATACCTTCCATTTAACTTATGCTGGATTCATACCTTCCATATAACTTATGCTGTTTAATACTGTTTGGTACCCGTACCACTTGTATCCGAGCTGTGCCTAAATATTTCTGTAGTGTCAATGGACTTTAAATGAACATTTCAAAAAGTGTCAAAATCATGAAATATTGATGATGCCCAAACTCCATGTGATAAGCTGATCAAGGTATTATTTTTTATCTCTTCCACTTCCCACCATTCTCTTCAAATTCCGCACACCTATTACCTGTTTTTCATCCACTTTTTACTTAGGATACAAGTAGTCCCTCATTTCTCTCAGAGTTAGTCAAGTGGATGATCACGCAAGGATACAGGAAAATTGCCTCTTGCAAGATGTGATTTTACGTTCTTAAACTCATTAACCCTTTAAGCCCTAACATCAGAATTTAGATTCTCATTTCTAGTCCTATACATTTTCTATAGAAGTAGTGGGGAGAAATTGTTTGGATATCAAGAGAACTCATCTTGTGTGATCATGTCCTTAATTCTCATGACCTTTTTGATTGACAAGGCATTGATATTACAAGGAGAAATTTGATGCTAATCACTCTTAATAATCCATCAAGTTTGAACAAAGAAAATTAAAAGCATGACAGGTCTGACAGTGGTTTGGAAACCTGATCTAAAATGTGTAGTTCCAGAAAAAATGCATACCCACCCCATGGAAGGTCATTGGAAATTCCTAGGGGGAGGGGGTCTTAAAAGCCAACATTTTAGAAGCAAAGTATGAAGCTAAACTGGAATTTCCTAGGGGGATGGGGGGTGCTAAACAAAAAACCTTCCATGGGGGGAGTATGGATATTTTCTGGAACTGCACATCGATATTACAAGGAGAAATTTGATGCTGATCACTCTTAATAATCCATCAAGTTAAACAAAGAAAATCAAAAGTGCGACAGGTCTGACAGAGGTTTGGAAACCTGATCTAAATATTAGCATAGATAATTTGGGAAATTTTATTCCTTTATTTTCTCTGTATAATTAAAAAGTTATTCAGTTTGAGAATGTTTCATCAGGTATCCAAACATCTCGAACTCAGTCAAAAAAGTCTTGACTGTGCCTCATTTTTGCAACTCACTTCTCAGAGTTTGGAAATCCTGATGGAACACTCTTCCTCAACCTGTAGTTTGAAACATTACATCCACTCACCATCAGTGACAGTAAGAGGTCGGTAGCCAACTTCATTTACATCTACAGGCACAACAATTCCAGCTTTGTGAAATGTCTTGCTCACAACCTTCTTGTTTCGAGCTTTAATGGCTGGTGTACTTGTCTCAAGATTGTATTTCAACTTCTTTGCTTCAGATACAAGTGACGCTTGAAGCATCTTCAATGATTTCTGCTTTGATTTGCCATTTGAAGTTTTCATAAAATCCCCAAGAAATTTGCTAAAATATTAAAACAGGACAAACTCTTAGATTGGCAAATGGAAAAAGCTTAATAGTCTAGAAAATGTGCAGGCATAAACTCAAGATAGCCTAACATGGTTGTTGTCCTTTAGTCATTTTTAAACTTTGAGTCGCTGGTCATTTTCACTGCGTTTATTGGCCATAATAGCCAACTACAGTCGAACCTCCACTTACGGACACCTCTCTAATACGGACACCTCTCTATTACGGACAGTTCTCTTGGTCCCGAAGACACCAAAATTCATACAATCCCTACCTCTATAATATGGACACCTCTATAATATGCACACTTTGGTCTGTCCCTTTGGTGTCCGTATTAAGGAGGTTCGACTCTAATTCAGCCCTGAGTCAGCTGAATGTTGTCCACCAAGCTTTGACACAATTTGACACAAATTCTATTGACATTTTTAAATCGAAACTGAGAACTTTTTTATTTTAAGCATTAGTCTTTTTCAATTTTCTAGAGTATTTTATCAGACTTTTTAGATTTTACCTTTTATACAAGCATTAGGTTTTTAGTTTTTAGAATATTAACATTTTAAATTATTTATAGCTCTTAATAATGTAAAGCACGTTTGAATATTTTTATAGAAAGCGCACTCAATGAATTCTATATTATTATTATTATTAAATTCTATATTATTATTATTTTTTTTATGACAATGATCAGTTTTAATTTTAAAAATGTAATGTTGAGGAGTCTTTCATTATTGTATATTTTGTAATTATTATACATGTGTTGTAATTTTATATTGTAAATTTAAGATTGTTTTAAGAAATTTGTTGATAAAGTATTATTATTATTATTATTATTAGCACTATTATTATTATTATTATTATTATTATTATTACAAGCACTGGAGGTATGGGAGACGAATGCAAGCAATTTCACAGTAGACTCGCAGAACTTATCGCTATTAAAAAGGGGGAAGACTTTAGTACAACTATAGCATGGATTCGCACAAAGGTTTCATTCGCCTTACTGCGGTCTGCTCTGCTCTGTCTGAGGGGATCTCGATCCACAAGACGCGCTCCCTTGAACTTACAGGACACTGACTTTGACATTGATAAAAAACTCGCGGGAATTAGGAACTAAATTTTTATATAATTTCTCAGCCAGTCTTTTTTTTTTCTTTTTTAATTGATAAATTTCCTGAAACAATGTTATAGGATACAATTCATTTTGAAGAATCTAATTTTTGAAGGCCTTTCTCTTTTTAAAAAAAAGTAAATAAATGTAACACTAGATATACCATTTTAAATGTACATATCTTATCGTATTAGTATTTTAATGTATTGTAAATAGTTATTCTAATTGTTAATAAAATTATTTGTTGATTATTATTACTATTATTATTATTATTATTATTGTCCCTTGATCTTGTTTGGCAATATATGGAACAAACCTTTGACTTGGATTTAATGTTTCATTTGGTGACAGTTTAATTTGTGTGAAAATGCCATGACATCTGATCACACAGAAAAACAATGACAGACTAGAGTGAAAAGTTAATTTAGTTAGTAAAATAAGACATTATACTAGCCACTAGACCATTAAGCTTAATGGTTAGTCTGGAGACCCTGAGTCTGAAAGGACATACATCCAGTTAAGCTAGAACCCCCGGGGGGGGGGGGGGGGGGGGGTACTTGGGTCAACTTTTGCTGGGTATGTGCCGCTGGCCTCTCAGAGCCCCTACCCCATTATAGTCTATTTTGTGGCCAATTATAGACCCCATCTTAGTCACTTTTGAGTAAATGTAAATTTCGCAATCCCAACTTAGTCACTTTCTGTTTAGGCATCTACCTTTTTTTTTTTTTTTTTTTTTTTTTTTCCTTTATTGAGTGTTCCTCTTACATATTAACAGATACTTACAAAGAGCGGCGTTATTTAAACAAAATATCTTACTACACATGTTGAGTAACAATAAAGAAAAGAAATTGAGAAACTACAAAAAAACAATAATAAAAATAAATATAAAATAAAATAAAATAGATAAATAAATAAATAAATAAATAAATAAAAAAAAAAAAAAAAAAAACTAAAAAATAAGGGGTGAGGCGAAGAAAAAGACTTTATAGCAGTTAAACAATGGAAGTAGCTAAAAAGATCTTTTGTGCGTGAGTAAGTAGTGATAGGGGCATGAGGGAAATGGCTCCAAAAGAGTCAAATATTCTTAAGAGATGCCGTTTAGGAATACCCATTCCTTAGGTAAGGGTTGGTTTGCAATTCCGTGAACATGTATACTGTGGATCGATTTAAGGTATTTAAGAAAACCGTGGAGTGATGGAGTAGAATCTTTCATTTTACAGAGCCAGATGAAGTGTCTGGCAACAAGAAAACAAAAATTGATTTGGTGATGAAATTTTGATGAATCAGGTTTTAAGCCAAGTGCCAAAGATATATCCAAAGAGAAATGATCTTGAATGATTTGAAAAGCCCTTAGCCGCGCTATTACGCTTTCCCAGAAAAGTGTTGTTGTATGGCAACTCCAGAAAAGATGAGTTAGTTTTTCACATTCTTTTTGACAAAAAGAGCACTGCGGGTTCTCTTTTATTCGCATTTTGGTTAAAAAATCATTTGTCGGTAGTCTCCTGTGCAGAAGTCTAAACTGGAATTCACGAAGTTTTGTGCTTCCTGTGATTTGGGGGGCTAGTAGGTAAGCAGCGCTCCAGTTTACATCGTTTTGCTTCAAACTACAGTCTTTAAGCCATTTCAGTTGGCTGAGGGTAGGAGCAGAAGCCTTCTTCGCAACAAGTTTATCATACACAAGTCTATTTGATTTTTGAGATTTGATTAATTTGGTCAAGAAGCTTTCATATTCATTGTCATTATCTGTGAGGTCGCGTAGGTTACTTGCTCTCCGGAGAGTTTTTAAGGCAGAAATAAGTCCTAAATATGTTAAGGGCTTGATTTTAAAGCCGTACTTTTTCTGCAGCTCTTGAAAGGTGAAAAAATTATTATTACTATCTTTTAAGTGTTTTATTTTCCTAATACCTCTACGTTCCCATTCCTTGTAGAAAATTGGGGCGTTGTTAATTCGCACCAAAGAGTTGAACCATAGACTATTTTCAAGAAACTGCTTTTCAGATGTTTTGCTGGGTATGTGCCGCTGGCCTCTCAGAGCCCCTACCCCATTATAGTCTATTTTGTGGCCAATTATAGACCCCATCTTAGTCACTTTTGAGTAAATGTAAATTTCGCAATCCCAACTTAGTCACTTTCTGTTTAGGCATCTACCTTGAGTTCGGAACACTTTTATCTAGGTCATCTTCAAATGAGTTGACGCATTTATTAAATGTAGGAGACTTTACTCTTCACCTACAAACCTTCTGGTACATTTGTTAGCCGAAAATATTTACAAGCTAAAACTACCAAAAAAAATCCTTGCCAGAATTTTCTTACCCCAAAAAATTCCGACAATTTGCGACCCCATTCTAGTAACTCTATTGAAAATGCAACCCCATTATAGTCAATCCAGTCGTGAAAATGCGACCCCATCCAGCGGCACATCCCCATTAGCCCATTACTAGGAAGTACCCCCCCCCCCCCCCCCCTGGGGCTAGAACATTAATTTATTTCCAGCTTATAGGGTTTCAAGTTCTTACTTGACAGCTGCAAAAAGGTTTTCCCCAAGTACTGAGAATTCACAACTCTTTTCAGCCTGGTTAGATGCCACAAACACAGGAGGACTTTTGGGGTCATCTCTGTAAATCAAGAAATGCTTAATTAGCCCTTTATACCCAAGAAGGATGAGAATCAAATTAATACCATTATGTGGACTGATGTTAGCAAGCAAAAGTAAGCTCACACAAGGCAGTGAGAAACTCTCTGACCCAACAGCAATTTGGAGATAAAACCTTTGACAACTGGCTGAGCTGCATAGACAGAGACGGGAATTTTGCGGCAGTGGGCAGTGGACGGGGGAAAGAAAAGCACTTATAAGAAAACATTCAAATTGTACCCCTTCACAGTCTTTGAGCCTTCCAACTTGAAATTACACTTTGCTGTCCCCATTGTAGTTTTCAGTGAGCCCAAAGATAAGAATAATATGTTTCTAATACAGCAGTGCAACAAACTTTGAGATTGTAAGTTGACATTGTACGTCGCCCCTGAGCTGTGTAATTTTCCGTCCCTCCTCACCCTTAGGGGACATCCGTTTAATGAATTTGGATTAAACTTCTGTCTTGTCTCCTTTATAACTTTGTAAGTGATGATTTGTAGGTTTGATTTCATCAACAATGGCAAAATAACATGCGAAATGAAACATGATGCTGTTGCATAATTACACGCAAATAATTGACCTACATCGGCCAGTTTTACCTGTAGTATCCCAAGTGAAACCCTGTCTTGTCATCACCTCTAGCAACAGTCAAAAATTCTGGAGGATCGTAATAATATCTCCAGTGCAGGTGATATGAGGCAATATCTGACTCACTGACATCATCAAAAGATCCTGATAAAATATCATATGGGCCGACCAGCTGTAAGCCAACGGTTTCTTTCAATGCATCTAGAAATGAAACAAAAATCATGTAAAAAATATTCTTTTTACAATAACTGTGTGAATTCCTGTGTGCTGATTGGCTCAATTCAATGGTAAATGAGAGTTCAGACAAGGAAAATGACGTTACAGGCGCAGTTACACGGGGCACTTTTAGTGAGGAAAATGGCCCTTTCACCATGGGAAAGTTCATTTCGTGAGTGTGACCGACATTTCCCAAGGTAAATTTCCAAATGGTAAATACCCATGGATACATAAAAAAGATCACATGAAGCACCCATGACATTTAACATGGTAAGTTGCAATGGCGTTTTGATGCCCAAGGTACAAGAGCCAATCATGATGCTCTGTTTGACATCAACACAAAACCGAAAAGTGATTCACTGAATTGCGTAACATTTTTTTACCTTGGCAAATCACAAATCATATGTAAGCACTGGTTAACAAGGTATACTAAACCCAAGTGTGATGCACCGCAGGATGATCTACTGTTGGAAATGCTATTTACCGTGATGTGCGTAACCGCACCTAATAGGAAACACATAGCCATGAGTTTTGTCAAACTTTGGCACTGCAGGTTTTTCAAATCTCGCGCCACTTTCTCGACCAATCAGAAGTAAAACCAAAACCAATCGTGACTTGCTCACATGCGTTTTCCTGCGCTTGGCGCCGCCGACATGTAATATTGCTTCGAGCTCTGATTGGTTCAATGGATTGTTTATGACTGCTGTGATTGATCAGAGTAATTACTTTGGTTACGGTTTTACGACACTCAATTGAAAACTGCTTAATTAAACAACCAGCTTAAATCGATTAAATAGATGATCCCCTGGTGTCCTGTTCTTTTTAAACACAAGACTAACTTACCACATGGATTTCCACTGTTTAGGTTCTTGCAAAACTCCCAAAAGTCAAAAAAGTCCTGAGGAAGTTCAACTTTGAATGTTTCTGTCAGCTTGTCCTTTATATCTTTGCAATTATTATGCGCAATTTTACCTGCAAAAAATGAAGGCTTTACTGTGTTTTTTCTGTTCTATATCTATAATCTAATTTTATTTTTAAATTATTTTCTTTTTCCTTTATTGTAAAGATCTTGTGTGAGTTGAACAAAAAATATTGTATTGTATTGTATTCTTGGCTTTCACATGACGTCATAAAAATTAAAGAATCTAAAGAAAACGTCCTACAAAGCTGTTTCTAACATGGTATGTGGATACAAGTGTTATAATCTTTCACAAAAAGTTTCAGGTTTTAACGATGTTTTGCTTCCGATTTACAAAGGTTTTAAATGTGTCACGCAATGCGTAACGCTATTTCAGATAAGCCGCGAAAGTAAACAAAATTGAATCAGCTGAAAGTCATTGTTTGCATTATAAGTGCTTATAAGCCGAGTTAATGGAGCTTATAGCAAATACAATATTTTGGATGTGATTTTTGGTGTAATTAAGACTTTGAATTTTTGGCCGCCATCTCAGGGGCACAAAGATGGCCGCTCCATACATTTCTTACTAAAAATATCTAATACTCGTTCGCCTATAACTCTTGAACGAAATGCTTTTGCGCTTCAAAATTTGGCCAAGATGTGTGGTTTTAAACTCTTTACAATTCCATAAACATTTTGGATTCGAAATCTATTTTTTAATGCTTCTGAATTTTGATATGACGTAAGTGAAAGCCAAGAATTGGCTTATTCTGTCAGATCTATGAAGTTCGACCAATTAGACCAGAATAATTGCTTATTAACCGATGAATCGTGCAAATACAGGTTATCTTCTTACTCTTACCCGTTTGCTTTACCGACTGTCGCTTTAGTTCAGGCTTGTCTTTATGATCTGAGCCTGTTTTATCTGTCCTTCTTCGCTTCTTCGCGGGCGAGTGAACTTCGTCCGCCATTTTGAATCGTATGACGGGTATTTGGCGGGAAACAACTTTGTCCCAGGTCCCTCGCGGTCAAATGAAGTGAAGTTTTTGTGGTAGGGGTTGATACATCGAGTATTATGCTTTTCGGCGTCACCCTCTAAAACGGACTGTTATGCTCCAAATTATGCTCGTAATTTATATGCAGCAAAAAATTTCCCCACCCCCACCCCCACTCCGCAAAACAAACACAATTTTTCATAAAAAATTGTACTATTATGCCGGCAATTGCCTGCATTATGCTCGATGCTCCAACTACAGTATTATGCTCGAAATTATGCCGGCATAGAGGCATAATGTATCAAACCTTAAACTGTGGACGTGATGCGGCGTCCGTACGATGGGGGAGTGATTGAGTTGTTAAGGTAAATTGGCCACCGAAAGAGATTTAAAAGCTGACGTTTCGAATCCACGTTCACGGTAACACTGAACATTAGGGAGTTTTAGCAACTACGACGGCAACGGCAACGAGAGCGGCACAAAAGAGAATAGGTTTACGAGCGAAAACAATGTGTGCGTACGTCTTTCATTTCATACATTTCTTTGACGTTCCTTGCAAAACAACATCTACATCTACATAATTAACTTGCAAAATTCCTAAAGGACAAACAGCAAGTTTCAGTGCAAAGTGCTAAATGTAAATAATAGTGCAAATAAAAATGATGATGAGAGATAGAACACAAACCGCGGTGATAAACATATTGAACTTATTCATTTTTGATAAAACAAGATCAAAAGTCTTTATAAAAATGATGATAATTAGTCTAACTTAGACATGAAGAAAATTACTGGTCGAGGTCATGTTACCTTGAACAACTCCAGTAACATTAGGCAAATTAAACAATTTGGAACAATTTTAATTGATATGGTGAGTCGGGGGGAGGGGGGGGGGTGCCATATGGTCGTACGTTCATTTCTGTATTTCTTCTGCCACAACATCAGTGGAGGGGATGGTCACGTGCTCGTCGATTTTCGCGCTCGTCTGAAAGCAGCTCGAAAGGCCTTAAATTTTTATCGTGTTAAAATAAAGGTTATCCATCCATCCATCCAATTAATTTGACGTTTTCTTTATGTAACGCATTTTATTTTCGGAGGGATAAGAAAAGGTCGTTTTGAGTACTAATAATTTAAATAGGTCACATAGGATTTTCAAAAAACGGATGAAGCGCTAATAAATTCTGGGAATAAGATTCCTTTTCCTAAAATATTCTGCCTCTGAAATGTTCAGCTAAAAGGACAGAAAGTTCAAACGGTATTAGTTTTCACACATCGGCACAGGCACTAAAATGATGTGAAAAAACAGTACAACGCCATTACAAGCGTTTGACTGAACAGTCCTTGTTGGGTTCCCTGTAAAGGCACTAAAATGATATGGAAAAACAGCACCGACGCCATTCCAAGCGTTTGACTGAACAGTCCTTGTTGGGTTCCCTGTAAACGCACTAAAATGATATGGAAAAACAGCACAACGCCATTCTAACCGTTTTCCTGAACATTTCAGTCTTGTTGAGTGTAGACTGCTAGCAGTCCATCTGGATTGTCCAGCTAGCCTGCGAGCAAGCTCTCGGGCTCGGATTCGGGGTTTCGGGTTTGGTGACGTCGATCGACGATCCGAATTCGAACCGAGGGGGACTCTGGGGAAGAGTTCTCCCTCGGCTCGTTCGCTCACTCCAGTCTCACCGAGCTTGTTTGTAGTAACGTATAGTGACGTATAGTAACGTAGAGTGATGTATAGTTGTGTATAGTGATGTAGTATCTTACAGACCTGTTTTTGCGATCGCCCGTTCGATTGACTAAAAGGGACAGCTGACAGTCTATGTTGAGTGCCCCTGGACTATGCCTGACAGAATTCACAGAAATGATACTACAGCATAAATAATCAACAAAACTATCAAACAGACAAGAGCATGTAGCCATTTCATTATTTTATTACCACTTTATTTAAGCTTAAACTTACACAAAAGAACAAGTTGTATAGAAGGCAAAACCGTAAACACCATGGAATTTCAATCATATAAAATAAGTTAAGCTTTTAGCTTAACATTAAAAAACATTTTAAACTGTTTTTTTTTTGTTTTGTTGATTTTTGGTGCCTGCACCGGATGACACATGCCAGCACGTGTGTATCTTTGAGAAGATGAAAGTTTTGAGAAGAAATGTCTGAAAACAATCTTGTCTAGTACAGCATTTAACACTAAGAAAGCTCGATTTATGCGAGGGGAAAGAAATAAACCTGTCAATACTATTTCCTTTCCTTTCAAACTAAAAGAAGGCCCTAACAATGGAACCTTTTACTGGAAGAGAGAATTTTAAAGTGATTTTACTTAACCCTTGAAACAAAGTGAAATAGTCAATAACTATTCAGTAGACTACAATGACCAAAATAAAACAAAAAGTGCATGGAGCTATGAGATGCATTACTCCAGAATTTATTTCATGGGTTAAATGAAACCACTCTAAATGAAAAAGCATTGAAATTCATGAACATTAACATCTAAAAAGTTAGGATGTAAAAGTAATTCTTATTGAAAAGAGAGAGGTTAAATCTTATGCATTGACAAATCAAAAATCCCTAAAAATCCTGACTAACGGGGCAAGTGGTAGTCTATAAAATTGTCTCAGTAAAACTATTTTAGCATTATCAAAGAGGTAAGCGGTCATCTAATGAAATAACCCCGGGGGGGGGGGGGGGGGGGGGGGGGTCCCATATAAAAATAAGGGGGGTGCTCGTTGGAAATTTTGAATCACACCCAAAAACTTACCAGAATCTTGTTTGATAAGCGTGGCTCAAATATATTTTTACTCCAAATTTAAACAACACAAGACATATTTTGTTATATCCTTTTGGCTCAATACCCTCAAAGGTATTGCGATAATTCTAACTGTTGTCATTTTAAAATTCAGCCACCTTAGTGGCACCAATCTACAAATTTTGACCCCTAAAAGGTTCCACGAGCACCCCCTTCATTTTAATATCAGAGTTCCCCGTGGGAAACAACACTTAGAATAGCGAGTTTTGAAAAATTCAAGAATAGAGTGGTAGTGCAGCTAAGTGTCACTGGCAAATGCAACAATAAAAATATCACTATGTAATGTTAATTTATCAAAACAAAATATATAAATAAATAGACTGTTGACTTATTATTGAATTCAGCCCCTGATGAATGTGATTCACTAACTGTAAGCAGAAAAAAAAGCAACGTATTTATACAAATTATAAATTTTTCAATGTTACTGGCAGAGCTTATAAATTAATGAACAAAAATAAAACAAATAACAAATGTACACAAACCTTAACTTAAATTTAGCTTTCTAAACAATCCCAAACCCTGATAGCCAAACTCAGTGAGAATATTTTAAGCACTGCTTAACCACATTTTTCAGTTAAAATAAATTCTTAGATTTACAATGCAAGGAAAGCCTTTCAATACAAATGAAGTCTGGGACAATGTCACAATTACTTAGAGAGTGGTGTGGGGATGAATTGTGTTACTGTGTTTCAGCTCAATGGCAAACAGTTACTTGAAATACTCACTGCTTAATTTGATATCTTGAATATAATATAATTTTAACCTTAAGTTAACAACAGTAACTGCTAAAGTTTAAAACATGAAATGAAATCTTGCATGTTTCAGTACTGTATTTAATTTACTAACTAAAGACTTAATCTCGATCAAGTAGTGCATGACAGTCATTGATAGTTGGGATGAGAGTTTTGATCAATCTACTATCGTTGACTATCATGCTTAGTAATCAAACTGTACATAATAGTGCACAACAGCTGATGATTGTTGGTCAAAAGTCACAGGAGCACAAGTCACCCACTGACTCCTTGCTTGAGTGCAACTATTGTACATGTATGTTGAATAAACAACTTGTTGGTTGATATTTTCTTTGTTTTCAGTTCTCGACAGCGACTGTTGACTTTTTGTGACCATTTTGATAGAGCTACAGCTGAGCCCGCTACTTTACCCTTTAAGCCCTAATATCAAAATTTAAATTCTCATTTCTAGTCCTATACATTTCCTATAGAAGTAGTAGGGAGAAATTGTTTGGATATCAAGAGAATTCATCTTGTGTGATCATGTCCTTAATTCTCATGACCTTTTTTATTGATAAGGTATTGGGTATTACAAGGAGAAATTTGATGCTGATCACTCTTGGGGCTTAAAGGGTTAAGGACTCAGGAAACAGCTGGAAGAGAAACTAGCATCAACTATCGTGCACTTGGTCAAATGATCAAAACTATCATTAACTATCATGCATATTTTAAACATGTTCCAATTGAATGATAGTGCCTGATAGTTGATGATAGTTTGTGTTCAAGCAGGGTTTTGAACTGCCATCGACTATTATCACCTATCATGTACCATTGGATTGGGCCTTAGACTACAAGCTATATCCCTTTACCCAGTAGCAGGGAACACAAGAGAAAAATATGATGATACAAACTGCTCTTGAAAGTCCGTTCTATCTCTTTGTAGCTTATTGCTTTTCACTTGACAATCTATGATGGAACTTGAAAAGTACTTGCAATCCTTACAACCTGATTCAATAATTTGTTTTTGGTATAAAAATAATTTGGATTTCACATCATTGACCAGCGGAGTGAAGTTAACATCAGGCTCTGAAAAAACCTTGACGTCACTTGAAACAAAACATGCAGGACTTTGATGCTATATCTTAATTTTGCATGATTTTAAAACAGTGTATATTACAGAATAGTTTTATTTTTTTTTGTTTTATCAATACAAATTATCTTAAGAAATATACAATAATATAATTCATATACACAATACTGGACAGCTGTAAATGCACCGTTAACGATACCATCCACACATCAGTCAGGTCGTAAAATTTGTTCCTTTGGCAAGAACTCTACAAGCAAAACCTAAAAACAAGAATATTTATTACAACGTTATTTCATCTGTAATTTTGTTAACTGTCTTAGTGTTGCAAAAGCTTCAACTGAGACTGATTAAGATGAATACGTTGAAACAATATAGCACCGGGTAAACATGGCAATCATAAAATCGCCACTGTTTCACTACCTGTTAACAGAAGCCTTCAGTTTTCTATGAAAATAAAATCCATTTATTAGACTTAAAAATGCAGAGGGGACAAAAGGTTAGTCACCTGCTGGTGACCAGCTCCGAACTCAAGTTTTGGTCACAATGGCAACCAGTCAGTCGCAATTTCAGATGCTGGCCAAGTTGCTGTGGCTTGCAAATTTTTGTTAATGGCATTCTATTTTGACTGAGTACAAAATTATACTTTGCTAGAAACAGCTCCTGCAAGTAAAAATATAGAACTTACATATTCCATCATGTTACTGGAATTACATCGCTGTTTGTTGAGACGCCAATGAAGCCCAAGCTGTGAAGGAGAAACAAAATGTTAGCTTCAGACTGTTCATGGCTTGACTCACAGTTTTATTGGCCATTAAAATAACAATTATTCATTTTTAATAATTATTATTATACAAACCTTATGATACAGGTGGCAGTTTTCAGCATCTAAGATCTTGTTTATTGAATGTCTTGTCTGTAATAAAAGAAAAATGACAACCAACAATGGTCAATCCATGCAAAACTGCCTCTTATCTTGACTAAAGCAAGTAAGATGGACACCTAAGAAAAGTTGTTAATGCTCTTAATTATTTTTTCTCCATTATTTTACTGTAATTGAATTCTCTATAAGTAGGACACTTATCTAAGATGGACACCTAAAATTGGTCTTTACTGCACTTCACTTATTTTACTGTAACTAAACTCTTTCCAAGATGGACACCCCTCTAAGTTGGTCACCTAAAGTTGGTCTCTACCACACTCCAGTCACTCATTTTGTTATACTAACTGAACTCTCTATAAGACAGACAACTCTCTGTGAAGGACACATTAAGGTGAACTCTACCACACTTCAGTCACTCATTTTGTTATACTAACTGAACTCTCTACAAGACAGACACCTCTCTGTGAAGGACACATTAAGATGGACTCTACCACACTTCAGTAACTCATTTTGTTATACTAACTGAACTCTCTATAAGACAAACAACTCTCTGTGAAGGACACATTAACTAAGATGGACTCTACCACACTTCAGTCACTCGTTTTGTTATACTAACTGAACTCTCTATAAGACAAACAACTCTCTGTGAAGGACACATTAAGATGGACTCTACCACACTTCAGTCACTGATTTTGTTATACTAACTGAACTCTCTATAAGACAAACAACTCTCTGTGAAGGACACATTAAGATGGACTCTACCACACTTCAGTCACTCATTTTGTTATATTAACTGAACTCTCTATAAGATAGACACCTCTATGAAGGACACCTAAAGTTGGTCTCTACACACTTCAGTCACTCATTTTACGGTAACTGAACAATCTCTAAGATGGACAGCTGGTTCTGTTCCAAACAGTGTCTGTCTTAGAGAGAGTTGACCATACTAAAGTAGACCTTTCAGGGCTCGAAATTGCACCTGTATCGGGCGCATTTGCGACTAAAGATTTCGTTTTGCGACTAAAATTTGCCTATTAGTCGCGATTTTGCGACTGTTTTACAGCCTAGCCAATAAAGGAATTATATTCAACAGTCTTGTGTGTTACTTGTAACTGGTAGTTGTAATTTTATCCAAAAAATCACGCGAAATTCATGTTGAATGTTGCATGACTTAATCGTTGATTTCATGCTCCATTAATGCAGTTTCAAAGAAGTGTATCACGGGCACACTTTTTCAGACTTTCTCAGAAATTTCATGTTTCTCATTTCCGGTTCCGGTACTAGTAGTTAGTTTTTTTTTGCGACTAAAATTTTATAACTTGCGACTAAATTTTTACTCGTAAATTGCTATTGAGAATTTTTTTTAATTTCGAGCCCTACCTTAACCCTTTATCATGTTCACTTACTCTCTTATTAAGACAAACAACAGGCCACATAGACATGCCCAGTGTGCAGCAGCAACAGATACATCCACAAAGTAACCAGCGCACATTAACAGGCATTGTTTTACTTAGAACTCTGTTCACCCTGGTGACGGTAGCTTTGTACTCCTCAGGGGCGACCTACAAATAAATAAAACATTTTGGACCAACCGTTTATAGAGGCTCAAAAAGGTTTTCAGCTGCACACACATCACTTGCACTCATCATGCATGGATGCACACATCAGTTGGTTTTCCTATCAGAGTGAAGTGTACGCAGCTTACTGGAAACGATTATACGCGTAAAGTCATGCAAACCAGAAATTAAACATACAAACAAAAAAAACATTCCTCTTTAGCTCAAAAGTTTGTTCCGTGATCCTATCCTGTTTTTTTTTTTTTGTTTTTGTTTTTGTTTTTTTGCATATGAGCAATACTATGTATTTCGTTTAAAATTCATAAAAAGAAAGTTGATAAAATTTTATGGGGGAATTATTTTGGAAATAGCTTGATTTCCACAAGTAAAATATATTTTTGTCATAACCCCAAAAATTAGTGGTGCTTTCCAAACTGAGAGAAAAAATAATAGGTCACTGAATTAGATTTAAATGACATGTAAGATTATTTGCGAAAACTGAGTTTTAAGAGGCTCTTCTAAGGGAGATGTGCTGTTGCCATGACATCATAAACTCCCTTAAAGTATTGCCTGAAAATTTCATTGTGAAGACATTCAAAAGATGTCCATACAACCAATAGCATCATTTTTAAATATTGACATAACCTGCAATCAGGCGCTCTTTTTTTCGGAGCAGGAGAGCACGAACACGCGAAAGTCGGCGAAAAGGCGCGGGGAGGGAAAAAAGAGAGCCTGATACAATTATTTAAAGAACCTTCTTCAAAAAAGTCAGAATCTGACTTTTTTCAGATTGGTCGTAAAACAAAAGAATCAATGAGCTGCTTTCTGATTGGTTACCTAGGTTAGAATTGTGACTTCCGGTCTGAAACATGCATGCCCAAAATAAACACCAGTTTATCATTACGGCTGTCTCGTTGAATGTTGAAACTGAATTATTATCGGCTTTGAATTTGTCCTTCGAGATTTTATTCGTTAGTCCTTGAAGGACAAGCAGAAAGAATGTATTAGACAAATTATTATTTGTTTGCGAGATGACGCTCTCGCTATGACCAGCCTGGTAGAACTTTAGTAATTCAAAGAGCGTTTTCTTTTGCCTAAAATATTATATGCTTCTTATGAACTTGGAGTCTATCTGCTTGGCGAATATTATTGTGGAGCCGTTTTGTTGCAATGTCAGTTGCTTATCCTTGCGAGCTTAAACGGTCTCCAGTTCGACAAAGAAATCCTCTGACAACTTTGTGAGCTTGCTGCTGTGAATGAATGTTAATGTTTATTATTCTGACGCTCTTGATCAAATCTGATAAAATAATACTTTCAGCTGTTGCACAGCTATTTCTACAGTACACCTATAGTTAAAATGGTTTTGCAAAAGCAGCTGTGCTTGTCCAATGATTTTGTTAGCGACATCTCAACTCGCCACTTTTTACTGATCGGAAAACCAAACGTTTTCACTAGCAATGAGAAATTAAACGAAGGCGGCAAGTCGCAAAGCCTGCCAAATGTCAACTGTAAACAACATGCAACATGATATCCGGTTTAATCTGACTGGCTACATTTTTTCGATAACATTGCTGTTGGCAGATTACTTAATTTGGGAGTGGCAGGCGGGTCATTAAATAAATGTATCGGGCGTTCTTTTTTCCCTCCCTGCTCTTCACCAACTTTCCCTCTGCAAAAAAAGAGTGCCTGATCACAGGTTAATATTGACAATGTTCCAACATTTCAGAAACATTATTAAAAAGTAAGAAACCCTTGCAAGCCCCCACAAGGGCTGAAAACCATCTTTAGTAAGTTGATTATATATTCAAAGGAAAGAAGAGGAAAACAAAACTGAAAAGAAGTGTTAAGATAGCAGTCTTTGCAATGGCAGTCACTTTCAAACATGACAGTCAATTTTGGATGAATTCCAAACTTACAATGTCTAACCAGACTGAGGCGAGGTGGGTTTGTCACAAGAAAAAATCAACTTGTTTGCTGTAGGGCAATAATGACTTCATGACTTGCCCCAATGATAAAATTTGCATCCACATAACAAAACATAGGAGAACTAAGATCCAGTGAAAAAAAAAGACTATGTTCTTTAAAAGTTAAATAATCTCTGCCTTGAAGACATTTTACATCAAACTTGCCTGCCCTAGGCTCTCTGATACAGGAAGAGTTAACAATTAAAAAATTACAATGCACACACAATTATGCTGTGTTTACATCAGCACCAAAACATGCTAATTAAGAGGAAACATGTTTCCTCTTAGTCATTTTTCACAACATGTTTGATGCCTGGGTCCCTAATTTTAAATACTGAACAGGTGTAAGCTTCCATAAAATATTTCTAATTACACATAAACCTAAAAACAATAGAGCTCTGCAAACTTTCTATTGCATTATTTTGGGAATGAAGGGCAATGCAGTGTTTAACAAAGAGATAACATCTGCGCTCATGTATTTTGTCTGCTGTTTCAATGAAAAACAAACAAACACACAACCTTTATTTACCCTCGGCAGTGTTTATAGCACAAGTGCCAGTGCGGCCGAGCATTCAAATTGAACATATTATTTTAAAAATCCCAACTGGCAAGAGGCAGACCATTTTACATTTTACATTGTAAAAGCGTGTCCGAGGAGTTGAACTCAGGTCTACCGTGAAACAACTCCAGCTAGTGGTCAGAGCGGTGGTCAGAGAATCAATCATGATTCATACAATGCGCTGCCTGATATGAACACTTTTCACGGGGAAACATGTTCAATTGTGATCAGACTAAATCTGTCTTGCCTTAGTGTAAACACAGCATTGGTGGAAATAGGGATCTCCCTTCCCCAGTTTGAATTTTATTTAACATTTGCAATCATGTTCAAACTTGTCCCTGCTATCTGAGAACCTGCAACATGCTATAGCTAGGGTCAAATAAAAGACAAAAACTCTTTACACTTTTAGCAACACAGGCTTCTTTTAGCAACACAGGCTTCTTGAACAAAAATGTATATATCGTGGTTCCTAAGTTCATGATTTGCGGAATGAAGAGAGAAGATTCCGTGAGCTGTAAGCATTGATTTATATGACATCCTCTTGGATTAATAAATTGAGTAGCTTACTGTTATTGTTCCCATGCTATTATTAAGTAAAAAGAGTTGTTTACAAAACTGTGTTTTGCTGGTGGCCGCTTTATCAAAGGAATTAAGCATAAGCTTAAGCAAAAACGAAATTAAAATTTATAATGAAATTTATTCATCTTCATCACCGTTCCCAAGTTAAAATCGTAGTTTTTCATGTGAAAGTCTAAATAAATATTAAAGTCAAAGGAAGGCAGATCGATGGAATACTGTTTTTGTTGCTGTACTGGACAGTGAAAGATCACGACTTAATCCAGAGACAACTTACAGATAAACAAAGAAAAGCTGAACTTATTAAATACAAAGGAAAGTAAGCTTAGGACGATTGTTTAGGTTGGTTTTAGCTTTTCATCAAAGGGAAAATACGCGTTATTGAATTCTACTTTTCCTTTTCGGACTCTTTCGCTAAAAGGGCAAAACAAAAGCGATATAAAGTATATCATGTGGGTATCATAGTTCCTTACAAAACGACCACGCGCTCACCCCACACTCAAAATAAATAACACGCTTAAGCTTACCTTAGCACTAAGACCTTGCTTAAATTCAACATCGAATTTGCTATTGAGACCGAACCTGAAAGACATCAGAACAAGCAAATTAAAAAGACAATCAATACTTGTTGTTCTTAGATATAATGCAATCTATTAGGGGAGCTACAAGCAATATGAAAAGGCAGACAGCTTCCGAGATATTAAATGCTCTTGAGCCGTAAACACAACTTACACGGTCATATGTCCCACGCCACGAATAACCACCGGTTCTGGGGTCACTTGCACATGTTCATCAGAAGCACGAGAGCCACGCTCGTCCTCCTGAAGATTTTCATCAAAAATAGCGTCAAAATTCGCCATTCACAGCACGTTTTCAAAGAAAATTCACCGCCAGAGATGGAAAATCGGAAGTGAAGAGATATTTACTACGACCCGCAAGGGCTACTGGGAAGGAAAGAAGAGAAGAGCCTGGTATCCGTTAACTCTTAACTTCGTCACCAGTCTCCGAGCATATAGATCCCAAGCAAGCTTCAAAATGAAGTGTATGCCTTTTTGCACTCTTGCAGGATAATCGGCTCCTGGCTCTTGATATTCTTGAATCCAGTGCAGTTGTTGCTTTCCAATCTAATGCATCAGTCAATTCCACCCGTGCCCATCCCCCCGGGCTAACCCCCGGGCATTTAAATTCAAATTCCCCAGGGAGGGGACACTTAAGCTGTGTAAATGCCCTGCGGTGGGGCGCATCGAGGACGGCAAATGCCTCACCCCCAGGATTGTCTACAAGAAATACTGCTGCACTTGTTTGAATTCAATGCACAAAAGGTGCCACAAAACCTCAAATTCTAGAAACGTTTGAATGCAGAGGTCCACATAACGCGTAAATAAAATGTACTGGTTCGGTTTTGCTGGTTCTCTATGTAGAGATGCTCGAGCCAGACGTCACCTGAAGTGTATAGGACAAACTGAATGCATCTACATTCGCCGACTGCTCGACAAATTTATATTTTGAAGCCTTTTAACATCTTTTACATCCAACAAATAAGTCAAGTTTCTAGTACTTGCTGGGGTATTATTGAAACTAGTAAACGCGATGGTTTTTTATAGACCAAACGCACGTTTTTTAGTGAATTCACATTTTCTGTGACAATTTCAATAATCAAAGCTCACAATTTCTGTCTTCAAGGTCCAAAACCGGATCATTGCTTCATTTAAATTCGGAACCCCGTGTATTGGTATTTCAAAACACATACAGTTTAAAATATAGTTATTCGAATGCGAAATGAGCTGTGTATGTATTTATGTTGATCGTTCCCGATCTCGCATATGGTAGCTGATTTTGTTGCTTTTTATAGTCGTAAAAGCAATTTTAATAATAAGCTATATATAAAAATTGAAAAAAAAAACATAACTTTAAAAATATCGACAAATTTCTCAAGGCCTTAATGAACAAGCCAATCTGCCACAAAACTCTCGTCCTTTCCATAAAATTCTTCCATTTCCGCGAATTATCCACGTGTGTGTCAAATGCCCGGGGTATACAATTTCCTGACCCCCGGGCGCGATAACATTGCCCCACCCCTGGAAGTCACATCATGAGCAAATGACCCGGGGCTGCCCGGGGAGATGGTTAGGGTAGATTGACTGATGCATAACCGTATCAGACGCTCTGTCGCTAGCACCCACAGGGGGTAGGGTGAGATAGTGGCTGACACTTCAGTATGTGCCGCTGTGAAGGATGGTTTTCAGGCAGTTTAGTCTGGGACAGGGTATAGATTTTTGGTCTAGAATAGGGCATCATTTTCCGCGAAACTGGTCAGTTGTGTGAAGAATTTAGTCTAGACAAGGTTTACTGGCAAATGGCATTTGCCAGTAAGATTCGTCTAAGATAAGTAAGAGATAAGTGTTGTTGTAAGATAAGTAAAGGTGTTGGCATCATCGCTAGGCTCAGACATCTTGTACCCACTATTACCCTTATGAGTATTTATCGATCCCTGATTGAACCGTATATATCTTATGGCTTAAGTGTATGTGGCCAAGCTGCTCATTCACAATTGAACAAAATTCTCCTTTTACAAAAACGAGCCCTCCGCTTAATGCATTTCTCAAATAATCGAGCACATGCTATTCCTTTATTTATTTCCTCTAATATTCTGCCACTGAATATGCTCTACTTTAAATCGATTTCTGTACTAATGCATGATGTTGCAAACCATTCTGTTCCATCTAATATTTCTGACCTTTTTATTCGCTCAGACCAGATTCACACTCACGACACCAGATTCTCAGCCGCTGGCAACTTTTACGTCAAAAATTCTAGAATTAACCAACAATTGCACTCCTTTTCTAGAACTGGAACTAGAATTTGGAATAGTGTACCTATCAATTTACGAAACCAAAGTAAAACGTGCTTTAAGTCCAAATTAAACAGATTACTAATGGAGGTTTTGGAGAGTGAGGATATCTATGTTGATGTCGAATTTCTTTGTACCAGTCTTCGTAATTATAAAACACTCAATTGACTTTAAACTGCATTTTATTACCCCTTCTCCTTAATTTGTATATATATATATATATTTTTTTTCTTATTCATTTTTATTTCTATTATTGATTGATTTATTTGTTGTTGTTACAGTAAATTATCATCAATTATGCATTCCTTATTTTCGTATTTATTGTTATCTGTCAATTATTTTATAGTGAGCTCCTGTAATTGTTTAGTGTGTAGCAACCCGCCACGATTAACTTTAGTTATTTGCGGGTTGCTAATATAATTTGTTTTATTATTATTTGTAAATAAATTGTTGTTGTTGTTGTTGTTGTTGTTGTAATCGGTACGGCGGGCAATACGGCATTTTTACTGACCCCTGTTAACTAATAACTGTGATAGTGAACGACTTTCTGGAAAATAGCGAGTTTTGAATAGGTCTAGGACAGGGTAGGGTTTTTCGGTGTTTAGAATAGGGTTGCAAAATGCAGCTAAAATGGTCTAGTATAGGTTAAGGGCCTCAAGGTCCCAGCAGCACACCCCGCCAAAAATTTGCAGCGTACCCCCCGGGATTCAGATTGGAGAATGTTCAGTTCACCTACTGCGATAGAGCAATCTCCTAGTGACCCTACCATGAAAAGCAGACGTGTTTTCAGGCGAACGACCGCTGAGTTAAACCGCAGTCTGAGGCGAGTCAAAAGACGCGACTAAGATTGTGGGAGTCAGGCCGGAAGAAGAAACCCTCGGCGTTTTGCAAAACCCGCAAAATGACGACCAGCAGGCTACAGCGAACCGCAACCGTCATATTTCTATTCACTTGCTCTGGTCCCCTCCCCCCTCCCATGAACTCTTCATATTTTTACGATGACCACCCTTATCCCCGCTTTGAAGCCAATTTTTATTGTCGTGAATCCCCTTCAAAATTCACCATCCCCCCTCTCCCCGCCGTCTTTTGTATCATAAAAAAATTCTAACTGGACACGATGTTAACGCGGTCCTGGCATCCAGGAACTGAGCAGTCTTTTTTTTTTTAAAAAGAAAACTGCGTGGTTTTATCAACTGATAACCGATAATTGTTTTATCATAAGGTAAATTGCCAACCGTATAGCGATTCAAAAGTTGATGACGTTTCGAGCGCTAGCCCTTCGTCAGAACGAATTCGCCGTTTCACTCCTGACCGACGCACATCACAGTTTCTTTAGAAACTAATTAACCCAGTCTTTCAGTCTTTACCCAAATCCAGCGATCTTTACTCACTGGAATCACAGATTGACTACCTACACCCTAAGATTCATACAGTCGAGAACAACAAGATGTTAGTATGTAGTTTTAATTTATTTTTTGTTTTGCATATAGATGGTTTTCACTCACGTGACCTTCAGTCCGGTGGGACTCAAGCCCATATTGGCCATGTTGGTGCACATAACAAAAGAAGTTCATTAAAATTCTTTTGTTGCAATTGGTGTGCACCAACATGGTCTCCGTGACGTAACGTGAAAACCACCTATGCCAACCAAGCTATAGACAGCAAATATGCTTGTCCTTACCCACTCAAAATCAGCCCAACAAAGAAAAATAGCGTTCAGTGTATTTTTATATCGTAACGCGAATTAACCGTAAAGCTATCCTAGTTCTCACTTGTGCGATAAGCGCAAGCAAAAGCGACGTACGCAAGGCGCCATGCAGTGTTATCATTTTTGGTGAAACAACGGTTAATTCCCGCTTGCAAGCGAGTTCACGTCGGTTTCCACTAGCCATGGAGCACAAGTACAAGAATTAGAAAAGGGAAAGTTTTGTTTTTGTGCCTATCTCACGCCGGCTCACGCAATTTTTCTTGTGCATGTGCTTATGCTTGTGCGTGTGCTTATGCTCGTGCTTATCGCACAACAGTGAACCGGGGCTTAGCGGCCAGTCAACAGGCGAAATATCAGATTCAGTCAAAAAGTATCTTTTCATTAAATGTATACGTATGTACAGGTGAAATTCAATTATGTATTATTTGTCTCAGTTCTCCCGAGATATTTCATCTCAGGTCCGCGGAAATAAATGATTGAAGATAGAAAATATCTTCACATTTAAAAATGAATAAACCATTATTAATTATTTTGTAAATTCAATAAAATTGATGAGAACTGGACAATTAACCTAAAAAATAAACCAAGATAATTCATCTCTCTTTCTATCGCCATGGGCGGCTTCCCCTCTTTTGACGCGTGGTCCCGTCAATTCATCATTTATTTCATCTGCTTAAGCAGAAATATAAATACAACTTATTGTTGAAAAAATACACGAAATTTAAAGTACATTAAAACCTAGTCATAGACGGCCAGAATAATCTACTTTGAATTAATTTAAAGCCAACGTAAAGTCCAAAACACACTGACAGCGATTCCTTGTATCGCTTCAGTGGAGAGGATACGTTGTCAGAGTCGCATAATTAGTCAATCGCGACTCCCATCGTTTGAATGCGTAAATGAAATCTTGTACTATTCCATTCAAATTAAAGCTATCGAGCAGTACATAGTACTGTGACTTGATTAATTGCCATTAAATTGAAATAAAATGACTTTCCAATGGTTCAGTTTTGTTTCTTATGTATTTCAAAGTGAAACTTGTTTTAGCCAGTTTAACAATTCTGAACGTATGAGATGACTGGGTATGATTTATCTGCCTCCTTTTTCCACTTGATGTACCACAGAGGAATAAGTGTGGTGGTCACGATTGGTAGAAAAGCGGACACAACTCCAACAATGTTGGGGACTTCAGATGAATACGTGAAAAAACTCTCAATCACGTACGGAGACCACGTGATCAAAAACACTGTAATGGCGAGTTGCAATCGGCAATGAGCTTTGTCTTCGTCGCTTTCCTCTTCTCCGCTCTCCATCTTAGCAAGCTTGCTCTTTTCACTGTTTTTATTTTCGGAGTCGTTTCCGAAGAAATTGTAAATCAGAAGCGAGACGGGAATCAGAAATATGAATGATGTGATCAGGGTAAAGCTCAAGCCGGATGGTGGCCAGTCAACTTCACAGAAAGCCTTCCTGCTGATAAACACGTACTTGCTCCATAACAAAGACAATGAGTAAGACAAGGTTGTGTGCGCGATGATGTAACCCAATGGAATCGTACGACTGGTACTCGGTGGAACTTTTTGTCCCTCGGTCATCCGAAAATACTGTTCAGTTGTGATTGTAACGAGCGTCGAAATCGACACGATGATGTAGATCACATTTGTAAGTCCGTAACTGCGGCACCAATGCTCTTCGAAGTACCATTTTCCACTTGTGGTCACGGAAATTAAAAGTGGCAAATCTTTGATTGAAACCAAAACATCTACAGCTGCCAGATTCGCCACGATGAGCGCCGTGCAGGATGTGCGAAGGCTTCTCTTGCGGTAGATGT
Organism: Cladopsammia gracilis; assembly: GCA_022457155.1. NCBI lineage: Eukaryota > Metazoa > Cnidaria > Anthozoa > Scleractinia > Dendrophylliidae > Cladopsammia > Cladopsammia gracilis. The sequence continues at coordinate 97,811 of JAJGOT010000052.1, read as the reverse complement.
AGTAGCACACGAAAATATTTATCCCAATGGTCATAAGACAGTAGAGTGCAATTACTGAGGCGACCGGGGAATAAGACGTAATTTCCAAACTCAATTTTGTTTCGCCGCTGTCTGCCATTTCCGTGGTGTGTGATTTTTTTCAGTTAATCTCTTTAAGATTTTAGTTGGTTTCTTTCAGCGATCCACCAAAATATATCGATCAGATCACCGTCTTTTCTATTTTGCGTTGCGCACTTCTCTGCAACGTTGCTGGAAGAAACGTCAATAACTTTTAAATACGTTCGGGTGAAAACAATGCGATTTTCCTTTGAATAAGAAGAGATGTGACTAATAATCTCACCAAAAAATCTTCGGAGATCTTCCTCCAAAATCGAGATCTCGCTACTCGGCTCCGGAGAAACGATTTGACTACACCGAAACAGAAAATTTCTCCTTTGAATCAATTTTCTTCCAAACAAAGAACCTTTCTGTCAGGGGGATTACAAAAGACTTTTTTATCACCGTGAAACCTGTTACTTCAGGCTGAAGATAATGTTAAATTTATGATAGGACCTTTCTCTATACTCCACCTGTTAAGGTACGATGCAAACTGCGTTTGGATTGGCTAGCAGGTGGTTTACTTTCTTTTGCGTGATGTGATTGGCTCAAATTGAAGGGGATTTAATGTTTCGCACGGAAACTACATATTTGCTAGGCACGATGTGTTGCTGTGAAACCACAAAATGGACAGTTTTGACATTAAATGCGGCTGTGTAAATGCAAAACAAACCTATTTTATAGTCCTATGCACACAGATACTTTCTTAAATTTCAATTGACCTGTTTTTACACCTTGCCTTTTAGAAGGCTTTTCTTCGGCAAAAAAAAAAAATGGCAAAGAGCTTTTTTGTTTATTCACGCTTGATTTAATAGCTAATAACTGAGCAACGGCGAAACAATAGTCAAGAACAATAGACAAACTGTCCAAACATGTGCGAGCCTTAGCAAACCACGTGTTTAAAAATCACAATAAACTTATTTTAAATTCATAACGTGAAACTTTTAAAACTTTTGTTCATATGTAGCGCTCGCAGGGAGCGAATAATAAAACCCTAAAAGGCTGTATAAGCAATTCTCAATGTGGTGCTTTAGTTGCCAAGAGCAAACGGCTTGTCAGAAATATGAGATTGCACTTTTGAAAGCACGTGCAACTCGATTGGGTTTCCGGAAGGTTCGTTCCAAGCCAGCGATTCCAGGTGAACTATATAGTGTTTCAGTTGAAAGCAACTGTCCTCGCGGCGGAATTGAAACCTGACGATCATCGATAGCAGGTAATTACTGGTGGTTGAAGTGTTTCCCTCGCGCCGCCGCGCGCACTATGTTGTGATGCCATTTATATGTTTTGATCAAGAATTTTCAAAATGAAAGCACATGCTTCCTATATAATTTTTCAATTTGTTACGGAGCGATGTTTCAGTGTTTGTCTGACATCCCAGTACGGAAAACAAGCTTGCACGTAATGCAGAACCTAGCTGCTACACCAGTACTATCTGAAAAGGGCTCTTTTGTAAAAGCGTAAACCTCTCAAGTTTATATTCATAATAACATTTTATCTTCTATCCCTTTATCAGTATTTTTGAATTGATGTTTTCAGAACATTAATGGCATTCTGAGAAATTCTACTAATTAAAGAAAATTATACGCATAGAGACTGGATAGCATAAGCGTCTCAGAATGGAGCCGAAAGAGAACTAACTGTTAATTTGATTGATACGCCACGTATGATTGCTAAGTTATATCTTATATTTTCTAATCCCACGAAACATATATCATAATGTAAGAAACCGAACAAACTAAATAAAAAATACTTTCTGCACGTTTTGTGATTCTTGAATGGCCTTAACTTACTTACATAATGTTGTTTATATGAAAGAGCTATATAACGTAATTAGGATAAAATTGAAAAAAAGAAAAAAAACAAGCGCGTGTATGGCTCACTTAGTGCTGGTACCGGTCCCAAGTGATCATGAAACTCACTTAAAATTATTATAATGGACTGTTTTGATTAAAAAACAATATAGCATTTCAAATTTGCTTTCTCTTCTAATGTTCCTGTCAAGTGCTTTCGAAAGTGCCTTCTCCCTAAGAAACTGAACTGTTGTTCTTAAACGAAACTGTGCAGTACATAACTCCTTTGTATACATATATATTAAAACAAAACTGTCATACCCTACCATCTGTTCCTGCGCCCGCGATGTTACTGGCGTTGCCGACAAGAACCATGGGTAACAATCCCTTATCCCCTTGGTAACGTAAATCTTCAGTCTTGTGGGTTCCTTCATTTTGTCTGTAACTCGATTTTGCAAGAATTTTACACAAAAATGAGCGGTTTACCACGGGAAATATTGAAATGGATTCAAAGCTTGGACCTTTCTCACCCCGTTAGGAATACTAGAAGGTAAAACGGAAGTGTATTTTATTTTTGCGAGGAGGTATTTGTGTTCGATCTTTCAACTGAACTTTCTTACAAGCAATTGAGCTTATTTGCGTTTATTTACAAACCCTTTTACATTTGAAATAGGGATTTTTCAAATGGATATCTGGTTGCAGAGATTTTCTCGTGGTATTATCCACAACAAATTGAAATGCACTCATATGACAACGGAACATCATTACCTAGCAGACAGGGAAACTGGTCTCAACTTCAAAGGGTAGGTGTTTTAATATCTAGACAGACGATCATTGAGATCCCACGTTTGTCTGCTCCATATGAAAAGATTTGGTTATCGTCTTAGTCCGTGTTATTGTATGTTATACTCTAACTATATAGGTAGAGTAATTTTTGTGAAATTTGGTTTCTTTGGGACCAAGTGAACTATCCATATAGAGGTGTCTGTGTTATAGAGGTGTCCATATGAAGATGTTTGACTGAGTGTAAAAGTTACTCTATTGTGAATATTATAACCTTTCAATATTATATGTAATTGTGAGACATGATGTCATAGTTACTCTGAAGTAAACCATGTGATCGACATCATGTGACAGATTGACCTTGTGCGATAGAAAAGAGATGTAATAGATGTATTCGGTTGACTAGTATATACTGTTTTACGACTTGTAAATATTGAAGAGTTTGGCAGTATATTAGCCCTATTCAGCCTGGACTTTTTTTGAGTTCTTGAGCCTGGATGGGGGGCACCCTAGTAACTTCAAGAACATTAAGGCTATGACAATGAAACCTAGAGGGTATAGTCCAAAACTGTCTCCTTTGTGGTCAGCACAATGGAACAATGACTTCATATGACTTAGTTATTAGGTAATTAGTTATATGGCCACCATCTTGGATTCACCAGCTTGTATTTCTGAATTTTTTTAAAACCTCTTAAAAACCGTCCAAATTGACTCAAAATTAATCAAAACCAATAAATAAATGCTAAATGACGTAAAAATATAAAAGTTATACCAATAAACATTGTTTTTCTTCATTTAAAGATACAAATATGCAAATTTCAAAAAAACATGGCTGTCAAAATCTTGTTGCCTTGGAAACATCAAGTCATGTGATCAATATATTGTCATATGAAAGTGTTGCCAGATAAATTTTAGGAAATGTCACAAAGTTTGATGGCATTTGAATACATATTAAAGAAGTTATGAATGTTGAAAGTTTGCGCGGGCACTTTGTGTGCCCCCCTCCCCCCTCCCCCAGGCTGAATAGGGTTAAAGACCGGTTCTGGAAAAACTGTGTTTTGTCCCTGGTAACAAAATCATCAGGGCCCGTTTGTTCAAAAGGTGGATAGCGCTATTCAGCGGATAAATCGCTATCCAGCCGATGAACGTGCACAAAACCAATTGCGTTATCCACCGGATTGAGATTTATCCGCTGGATAGCGCTATCCACCTTTTGAACACCCGGGGCCAGGTGTATCTGGTAAGGTGTTTGTTGAACATTGACTCAGAATGCACTATAAACCCTTTCACTTCCAGAGTCAATTATGGAGACATGTAGTGTAGTTCTAACTTTTGAGTCTGTGGATGAAATCCTATTGTGTGACCATTCAAATGAAATCTCCTAAGCAGTACTTTCGCTTGGTACCATTTGTTCTAACTTTTGAGTCTGTGGATAAAATCCTATGGTGTGACTATTCAAATTAAACCTTTTCAACAGCACTTTTGCATGGTACCATTTGTTCTAACTTTTGAGTCTGTAGATGAAATCCTATGGTGTGACTATTCAAATGGAACCTCTTCAGCAGTACTTTTGCATGGTACCATTTTGTTCTAACGTTTGAGTCTGTGGACAAAATCCTATGGTGTGACAATTCAAATGAAACCTCTTTAACGGTACTTTTGCATGGTACCATTTGTTCTTCAATATTTTACAAAATGAAATATATTTTGGGATTTTTCTTGAATTTTGATCTTTGGCACTCTTGGGAGCTAAAGGTTTAACAGGAGAACCAGAAAATGGGTTTTTGCCAAAATTACATAGGCAGCATAGCAGGTACTGCTTTATTTATGGTGGGACATTTTGAGGATGCATGTGAAAGGGGCATGTGCAAAAGGCAAATATGCAAATTTATCCGTTTGGTTTCATATTGGTCTCTTTTCATATTTAGTTTTTTCAGCGACATGAATTTGATATTCCTAAAGAGGTTATAGAGGGGACCATCCACTGCAAGCCTAATGCTGCATCTCTGTTGATGGAAACGATTTACTCTCTTTTAACAAATAGAATGTAAGTGAGATATGCTTGTTTTCTTACATGTTTAATGCGCGCACCAACCCCAACAGGAATGTGCTGCTTTTCAGGGTCTTCTTTCTTGATTTAATGTGTTAACAAAGATGTTTTACTATATTTTTAATATTTCTTGTCTTCAATGGGGTATCTTTTTGGAATTATTGGTTTAAGTTGCACTACATAAACATAAACATAGCAGAGGCACAGTGGAGTAGTGGTTGGCACATTGAACTGCAGATCTGGAGGACTGTTGTTCAAGGTCTGGTCTCAGCTGTTGTGTTGTGTCGTTAGGCAAGAAACTTTACTCCACATTGTCTTCCTCCACCCGAGCGTATAAATGGATACCGGCAACAAAATGCTGGGGATAACCCTGTGATAGACTAGCATCCCATTCAGGGGGGAGATGCCTTATTCCTAGTCGCTTCATGCTACAGAAACCAGATTATACTCTGCCCATGTTGGCCTGTACCTGTGGTTCATGTGTGACTTTACCTTGCCTTATCTTACATAAACATAAGTGATTGTCCTAAAAAGGATATTTACAGTTTACACACATAACTTTATTATTATTATTTTTAGAATTAAAAGTTCACCAGCAGAAGAAGAGTTTGACTTTACTGATAGTTACTATCAAGAACAACTGCCGGCACATGCAAGGTCCACAGCGTCGATGGTAATTAGAAATATTTAAATTACACAGTTATCTTCCTGCTACAATCAGTCATGAATCATCAGAATGAAATAGATGGACTATGTTATTCAGTTAAATATTTTGTAAGTGACCATCCAAAATACATGCATAAGAAAAAAATGGGCGAGGTCATTGGTAGTGGGGGAGGGGTGGGAGTGTACTCAGTAAATTTTTTTGCTGAAAGACACTGCTCTGATTTTCACACCTTACCTTTGTATTAAGCTTGGTTCCCACTTGCAGCGTAAGCAGAATCGTAAGCGGAATCAGAATCGGAAGAACCTTATGATCTAGTGGAAATCAAAACGACAGAAGTGGATAGTAAGCGACAGAAGCGGAATCAGAAGAAAAAGGAAACCTTCTGATCCTTCTGATTCCGATTCCGTCGAGCTTCCGATTCCAATTGCGACTCCGTTTTTTAACTTACACTAGAATGTAAGGATCCTTACGCTTTCGACTCCGACTCCGCTTCCGATTACGTCGCTAGTGGGAACCAGCCCTTAGAATTGTACCCCTTTCACATACCTAAAATGCACAAATTGTATCCCTTTCTAATAGCTCAAATATAAGCCAATTTAAAGCAGAGATTGAGATTGTCTTGATTGTAAAATTAATATAAATGTTCAAATATATCTTTATTTCAGGCAATCAAAAATAATATTGCAAGTACAGAGTTGTCAACTGATCCTGATCGCATTCTTTGTAGACAGAAGGTAAAGTATATGTGTTAGTTTACCCACTATGTTGTATGTCATCATTTCAGTTATCTTTTAGCTAAACAGCAATACATAACTTACAGTAGTTCGGAACAAATTCTAATATTAATAGGACAGTTGCAAGTTTTGCTTATTGCCTTGTCATTCTCAGGCTGGCAAGTGACGTTGTGCCAGTTTATAACATAACATAATTCATAATGTAACGTAATGTAGCATAACGCAGCGCTACGCAACACAATGCAATGTAACGTAATGTAATGCAACATAACATAACATAGTAGTTTATTCAAAGTGTTGGAAAAGAAAAACAAAAATGCATCTTGAAAAGGAAACATGAGGTCAACCCTATAACGTTCCCTAAAATACACATAGAAAAAATATATGTGTGTGTACTAGAAAAAGGTCATAATGACAATAAAAACTACGATATCACTATTTACATATTAGCATTTTAAGAAAGGATTTCAATCTTGCTTTAAAAAGACTAAATGTTCCCTCTTCCACCACCTGCTGAGGTAGGTTGTTCCAGTCGTGAACAATAATAATAATAATAATTATAATAATAATAATAATAATAATAATAATAATAATAATGATGATTCTTTAATACTCGACTTTGGCTAAAAGAATTACATCGAATTTACAATTAAAAAGATTACAAAAAGCAAACTTTGCTATACTATATACAATACACTTGTATGCCTTTGTACTATTTACTTGTGCAGCCTTGCCCCACGCTGAATAAATGAGTCCCTATTTCTATTTGTACGCGGTATGGGCATGTGTACCAGTTGAGATCTAAGACGGTACGGGTGCATAGCCTCATTAATAAATCTCCTACATGGGTGGTCCTATGAGGCTAAAATATTATTAAAAGCTTGCACAGTATGTTTAACAATGCAATGTTACAACTTGTAACTGACAGAATGGGCCATTTCCGAGTTGCATTTAGCCTCTCTATCAAAGCGAGGCTAGGTGCGAACCTTTCATATGAAGAGGAGTTTTCATTCACATTCAAATAAGTTTTGTTTGCATGTGAATGAAAACTCATTTTCATATGAAAGGTTTCACAACTAGCCTCGCTTTGATAGAGAGGCTAAATGCAACTCAGAAATGGCCTATTCTTTTGTCAGGCCCAAGCTATCATAAATGTCCATTTGGAGCACAGGAGACAAGAAAGAGTTGAAGATCCACGTAAGTAGAAAAACCTACTTGTTAATTGCATAGTTGGTAGTATTATTTGTGCCAAGGTAAAGTGGTAAAGCCAAAGGCAAATTTGCCTTTCTTGTGACTTCTTCAGCCTCTGGCTGTGCTGTTTGTTCAGGGCATGAACAGATCAACTAAAACGAGGTTATATAATAACGTTATTCAGCAAACGTCAGGTTTCATTTTTTCAAGGTTGTTTTATTCATTTATCATAACAGTCGATCATTAGTCTTAATTTTTCTTAGCATGCAAATTTGCCACTCTGAATGTTATGTTGTATAACAATGTCAACTGTTTTTTTTTTTTGACAGGGCGGTTTGGAATTCGTCCAACACTCGGCCAGTTGTGTCCCAGAAAAGTACCCCCATCAAACTACAATGAAGAAGGATTTTTACAGAGACATCAAACAGATGCCGCCAGACTAAATGGTTAGTAGGCGGCTCAGTTCAGCTTATGGGGATTTTGATGTTTTTGGGGTCAAAACTGCCCCAAATTAGAACTTAATACCTTTACTATAATACCTTATAGAACACAAAGAGGAAGATATAAAGAGAATTTTCCACTTTAGTGAGTGTTCCAAAATTGGCCCAATTTCTATCCAGGCCATCTGCAGTCCAAGACACTTATTTTTACAGCTTGACTTAGAGAACTAGTAGAATAATTTTAAACAAAACTAAATCATTATTTTTGGGTGTCTGCAGATATAAATGTCTTTTAGGCTTTCTAAAGTAACATTAAAATTGGTGACTTATGTTTATAACTCAATGAATACGTTCTATAGATCTTTTATTTATTTTTTATTTTATTTATAAACTTCGCTAAGAGGCCTGGGTCACTCACAGAGCAAGCTCCACTACGAGGTCCAGAAAAGAAAAAAAAGAAAAATTGTAATACAAATACTAACCAATACTAACAAGATGACAATACTTTAGAAACGGCTGGATAAAAAAACGGCATTGAGGAAAAGAAAAACAGAATTGGGGAGGACATTGATAAAAAATCAACAACACATACGATCGAGCAAGCTGTTCAATGGCCGACTAGAGTGGCCCTTTACATACACTCTTGAAGGTCGTGAAGGTCTGGGGGTGTCGACATCATAAAGTTGCCCTTTCGAACAACTAGGGCTAGTGTAGAGTACCAAAATTGTGCACATTCTTCATCCAAACACCTCTTTATAACAGACAAAATGACTCATTTTAGCCACCGAGAGTTTCTCAAATGCGCTACATAAAACAGTTGAAAGTAACTTGTACTTGCTTTTTTTGCAAACGTTATTTGCCTTTAGTGTGATTGGTTTAAAATGGATTATTATATAATGTGACTCTACGCTTTATTTTCCTTTACAAAAATATGTCATTCACTGATGAGAATCGCTTTGTACCCCCTATAATACGGATATACAGGATACCCCCGTAATACCTATCAGTTTCCGTACTCTAAGAGTTGCGTCTTTCGACTGTAGATTTTTGTTTCCAACAAGACGCTAAATAATTGAAACTTTTTTACTTTCAGATGACGATGTTGATGGTAACCCAGCTCAATTCAGAGAAATACAAGTAAATCAACTGTCAGACGCAGGTGATGGCTTTCTTCCTCCGATACACACCACGGGAATGTACTCCATGGTCCATTCATGAAAAAAAATATATATTTTTTATTTTATCCTCGACCTGACAGCGCTTTACATTTTTCAATCTTATGTCGATTAACTGTTCAGACGTCTCCGCGTTTTTTTCAGCATTGTTTTGTCAATGATTGTCAAATGTTTTTGCCAGTGAAGGATTGCGATATTAAAATGATAGTGCACTCGACCAGACAGCGCTTTGTGTTTTTTTTTAACAGTTATGGCTATTTAATGGTAAAAATGTAATATGCTCTTTCGGCGTCCCTTTGTCAGTGAATTGACAATCGCTTAGAAAGATTTTTGAACTAAATAAACAGTGTCCGAAAGATGGAACGAAGTTTGATGACTGCGGCAAATCAATGTGGAAATGGCTGATGAATTTCAGGATTCAGGTTTTACCGATTTGTGACAAGTCCTCGTTTCCTCTTATCAGAGATCCCTAGAAACCTCGAACGGAAAACTGAATATAGAGCCATTTTATTTAAACGCACTGTTATTTTTAACGCGAGCCAGAAGAGACTATTTTGTACCGTTTATATTGTGGCGAAATAGACAATGTAGTTATCATGTAAATAAAATTTGAACCTCGCTCTGTGTGATTTTAGCTTCCATAGCTAGCCTAGTTTTTAGTAACGACGAAATCAGAATCAGAATCGCAAGAAATTCATACAAATACTGAGACGCAACAGGATGCACGGTAACGACTTGAATGTGTTGGTACTTAATTAAGCTTGAATTACGTTCGTTATGTTACTAGACCTTACTTGGCCTATCATCGATTGTGGAAAAACGGTTATAAATATAACGGTTATAAATATTACTTCACACTTCACACTTCACATTTCACGTTTTCAAGCATAAACTGACAACAACAACAACTTTTATTTGTACTCTATATTCATTTACATAAATTTACAATAAGTATAACCATAATGGGCTAGAAAACTGGGGCAGCCATCCTTAGAAGAAAATAATTTATTATTACGGTCTAGTCCTCTCGGCTCGGGTGCGCGCGATGTCCACGTAAGGCCTCTGGGATACAGAGCGCTCCAATTTTCACGCGCAAGATCTGAAAAAATGGAAAGGGCTGTGAAAGTTCCAGCGAATATTTGATATGAAAATCTGTGAGTCCGTCGTTTAACGTCCAAATGCGGTTCGTAAGCAACGCCGTAGCAATGCGAAACCAAAGCAAACGCGAATTTTATACATTCAGCTATGCTCTGTTTCAGTATAGTACCGGCCGTTTATGGCTCGTTTAGGCCCGACTCGCGCTCGACACTCTCGCACATTCCAGAAAACAGAGATGCATTTTATATAAATTGCATGTGGCGCACAATGACGTCGCAGTGTACTCTTCAGCCTGGGACAAAGGCTTTCTCTTCCCTCAGGAGCAAACGAGAAGCCCAGTTCAAACTGATCCGCATTTTGACGCAACTTTTGAGTAAAAACTTTGAGTATGGTAGATAAACGGACTTGCCACCTGAAGCAAGTTTTAAACAAAGCTATTTTAGTGTAGCACAGCACAGCACCGCACGGAGCACTCTCACTAGAAGTACCAGGCGCTGAAAAGTACTAAGACCAACTTGCATCGGGTAACTGAGCGGCGAAAATCTTGCGTAAAATTGTGTGAATTTGGGCTCGATCACATTAGACGCAAGTCATCGGAAGTAAAGGAAAGGGCTTATAGAAGTGGCAAACAAACGCAAGTCAATGCAAGATTCCACCTTGTAGTAACTTGCGTCTCCCGTTTGACGCGGCCAGGGGCCTCCTGACCCTGCCAGGAGGCTCCTGGCCGGGTCTTTTGAACAGGTTGTGTCGGGTCGGCGACGCCAAACAAATTGAGCGAATGTGAATGGTACGTTTAGGAACTAGGCTGTATCTAGCCTGTTCCGTGCGTTCAGATAATGGGAGAAGCAAAGGATAGGCGGCACGCAGAAGTACAAATTATCGAGAGAAGAAGTACAAATTATCGGGAGTGCCAAAATCTTAACGCCTGGAACAGGCTGAGCTGTAACCAGCATTGCGTGCAATATAAAGGCAACAACATTGCATATAACACTTGAGGCAACAATCAACATTGCGTGCAAAGGTGCACTTCCTCCTACAGTCAACTTTCTTAAGTGGACAATCGTGTAAGGCGGACACCGCTCTTACGCGGACATCAGGGGCTGGCTGGTTCTCGTCGAATTCTACTCAATTTAATGTAACTAGACCCTATTGGGCGGACGCCTCTTAAAGGCAGACGGCGAGGGCTGGACCCGAGGATGCCCGACTTAGAGGTAGGTCTTCATTTTATCTTTTTATATAACTGTATGCTGAAGCAATTTTTACCGTGTCTAAACAAAGTAATCTATCTAGTTCACTGTTGATGTATAGTTAAGGGAGACAACAAAATTAGAATATTTGTTTATTGCAATTTGTTGAATATACAACAAAAAAAAATATACTAGTCATAGGCTAGAAATCCTTATCTATTTTACTAATTGTAAATTTTGTACAAAAATAAACAAAAAATTAAGCAGTCACAATGTCAAGACCTATCCAAAACCCATCTGCTACAATCACTAATTTAAAAACACTTGATTAGGGCGTAAGAGTTGGCATTTTAAAATGGCACTAAAATGATTATTCTATTTTATTCATGCGAATTCTAATAAACAGGTTACTCCCGGCATCAAATTTTGAGTCGTATAATATGGTCTGCAAATGAAATCCTAAAGTGTGTCCATTCAAATTAAAGCTACTGAGCAGTACTTTCCTGTGGTGTTGTTTATTATGCTATACAAGGTGGTTCTAAGTTTTGAATCTGTGGATAAAATCCTAAAGTGTGACCATTTAAATGAAAGCTACTGAGCAGTACTTTTCTGTGGTGCTGTTTATAGAGCGTATGCACTCACGTGGCAAGCAGCTATGCAAATTTATTGGAACAAAAGAAAGTGTTAACATAAGAAAAGCGTTCAAATCCCACAGGATTGTTTTGGTACACCAACATGGCCGCCGTTCTATTGTTTTGGTACACCAATATGGCCGCCGTGACGTCATGTGCATACGCTCTATTATGCTGTACAAGGTGGTTCTAACTTTTCAGTTTGTGGATGAAATCATAAGTGTGACCATTCAAATGAAAGCTGTTGAGCAGTACCTTCTTGTGGTGCTGTTTATTATGCTGTACAAGGTGGTTCTAACGTTTCAGTTTGTGGATGAAATCATAAGTGTGACCATTCAAATGAAAGCTGTTGAGCAGTACCTTCTTGTGGTGCTGTTTATTCCGCTATACAAAAGGGTTCTGAGCTTTCAATCAGTGTTTGAAATCCTTTTATTCATTCAAATGAAAGCTACTGAGCAGTACTTTCCTGTGTTTCTGTTTATTATGCTGTACAAGATGGTTCTAACTTTTGAGTCAATGGATGAAATCCTAAGGTGTCACCATTCAAATAAAAGCTACCAAGCAGTACTTCCCAGTGGTACATGTCTATCAAGATAAAATTAAAAAAAAAGGTATTCAACTTTGCTCTTTGGGTCTCTTGTTTGGGTAACTAATTTTGTCACCACCCACACAGTGTTTGTTTTAGCTTCATTCTCATTTACACCCCTTCAAATGTTGTTCAACAGCCCGTTAAAATGAAAATAATTTTCTATAACAAACCTATATTATAATCCAAATTTATACATTAAATTTTATTGCCTGATATTAACTAAATGACCGGAATCATAGTTTACAAAGAAAAAAACAATTCTCAGTTCAGCGACTTGAGAATATAGTCAGAAAACAATTTCCTAATGTTATAATATCTACTTATGTACCTACACGACTCGTCGCAATCCCCCACCTTCACAAAAAAGCTGTAAAAGGTGAATAACAAGAAAGTCGATCTAAGATTACTAATAATGAACTCGGTGGGGAGAGGTGAAGGTGACGTCTAACAAAGGCATGCAACGCGTGCAGAGACTAGCGTCCCTGCAATTACTGGGTTTTCCAACAAATAAATTTCAATAAAATGATAATTTTCACTTTTTCATGTATGCTTAATTCTTTAAAAAGATTAAAACTTTCGTCTTTTTATATGAATATTTTATTCCGATCATTCCTGTCTTTATTATAAAACACAATTCTTGCGTGGAAGTCAGCTATCCAATCGAAATTTGAGGATATCTTCCAGGAAACCAATTCAAAGCCACAAGTGAACTTCAGTGAATTTCCTGGAATCTATTCTCAAATTCTGATTGGATAGTCGATCTTCACAAAGGTATGCGAATTAACTTAAAAGTGGTCACGCTTTGATCTTCGTTCTACAACCCTGACAAATGTAAACTCTTCGCGCCGTACTATTTTGCAATAAAAATTAAGTTACATCATTATTTCCTAAAACGTGTCGCGGTGCCGTCGGTTTAATCTACTACATTAAACAAATTCTCAACTGAACGTTTTATCTTTAGGCAAAGCTTTTCGCATTGCAATGTATCCCATACCGTATTTTTTACACAAATTCTAATTTTCACTATTTTAAACATATAATTCTTGGGTTTCACTTTTCATGACTCCTGGCAGTAGACCGTCTTAAAGACTTCTGTTTCACTTTCAGCTCGTCCACGATGTGCTTTGTAGAGCCTTTTCGTCGAAGAATCATCGACTGTGGATTTAAAAAGCGACAAACCTTTAACTGGTGCAATATCAAACCTAAAAAGAAAATGAGTGTATCTGAACAGTTGGACGGTTGCAGTCAACCTCAGGTTCCCAGGCTCCTCTCTTTTCAGCTATGTCATCTCGATGATGACGTAGCTGAAGAAAGAGAAAACCTGTTTTTCATGTTTCACTCCCCCACCGACGCAGCATCCTCGTTCCCAGGGTCCTCTCTTTTCAGCTATGTCATCTCGATGATGACGTAGCTGAAGAAAGAGAAAACCTGTTGTTCATGTTTTACTCCCCCACCGACGCAGCAACTTCGTTCCCAGGGTCCTCTCTTTTCAGCTTTGTCATCTCGATGATGACGTAGCTGAAGAAAGAGAAAACCTGTTTTTCATGTTTCACTCCCCACCGACGCAGCAACCTCGTTCCCAGGGTCCTCTCTTTTCAGCTTTGTCATCTCGATGATGACGTAGCTGAAGAAAGAGAAAACCTGTTGTTCATGTTTTACTCCCCCACCGACGCAGCAACCTCGTTCCCAGGGTCCTCTCTTTTCAGCTTTGTCATCTCGATGATGACGTAACTGAAGAAAGAGAAAACCTGTTTTTCATGTTTCACTCCCCTACCCGTACTGACGTATCACCAGAGTTTCTTTAGAAACTAACCCCTTTAGTGTCATACTCAACCAGAAAACGCGTTATGTGACCAAACACGAGACAAGGATACAAGGTGAAAAACGGTTTTAAAAGCAACAGACCTGTCTTCCAAGATAAACAGGCAAATCCTCTGTCTGCTGTCCCTTTAAAAAAAAACAGTGTTTTAATACAAATTCCTCTTTCTCTTTGCAGAAACAAATCACAAATGAGAAATTCAATGTACAAATAATTCACTGCCGGAAAAAAGAGAAGTGTGCTACACGGAATAAACATTTTGCTTTTTTGATTTCAAGGACTGATTTTCCACTAAGAAGAATAAAAGCATTACCTTGGGTTCAACAGCAGAATAAGCAGCCATTGCTTCTCTCTGTGACGGATCAGACCAGATGCCTTCAGGATGCTAAAAAAATTTAACAACAACACAATAGACTTTGTATTTTGAGCATCACCCTCGCTAAGAGTGCTGCTGCAAATAAGTACAAACGACAACAAAAATGTTATCACTTACCTTCATGTTCAGTATGGCTGCCAACCAACGATTCATATCTCTTTTATCCTTTACACACATATACCTATTCACAATTCAAAATTTAATACGAAGTGAGTGTTAATGGACAAACTTCACTTCCGTACCTCTCTTGGTCTCGGCGATCGACAACTACATTTTAACCTCACATAAACGAACAGCTCTTAAGCAGACAGTTGAACATGACCCCAATGTACGTCGATATGCTTCAAGCAGTTCAGTATCTGATCGTACTTAAGCAATTTGCCAACTACTGACTAAAATCTCGTCGTTTTTGAAATACCGAAAAGCATGTAGTTTTTTTTTTTTGGAAAGAGCTAGCTCGTTAGTTTAGAACATGGGAAGAGTCCTTGCTAAGTCCAATTCCATTTTCATGTCTCCTCGCGTGTGCGGAAGACAGTTCTTGTCATTTCGACATGTCCCTGCCACACGGCTTCCAGTGAACTGCAAAAAATAACTACTTAATCGATCGTCACTGACCTTGTGATATCCTCTTGATCTGTTTTTACAATAACAGTGAATCCACAACTGGAAAGAATAAAACAACTTTAAATTACCGAAAGGCAAGAAAATAATGATCATATACAAATAAAGTAGATCTGACATCAATCGTTTAGAGTGGTCTTTTGATTACAGTCATAAAACAAAAAGCAAGGAAATCACGCAGTGGCCGAGTACAAAAAACGGTAAACGAGGCACCGTAAAACATGTAACCGGAACTAAGGGCGGGAAAACATGTAATCAGTGCAAAGGGCGGAAAAACATGTTACCAGTGCCAAGGGCGGGAAATCGCGCGTCAGCCAAGCAATCACTTCGACCAATCATAACAACGTAAGTAACGCAATCAAGAAAACGTTTCCTCTGATTGGTTAAGAACGTTGTACGTTTCAACCAAGAATATTATGATTTCAAGAGTAGAGAAAGCTTTCTACCTAGTATCCACTCCTTTGGTTGCTTTTTCGGATGGAACGCCCACGTATAAAGTGAGTTTATGTAGCGGCCACTGGTCAGCTTCGGATTTGTCCGATTTAATGGCCTTTGAGATCAGCTGAAATAATAACACAAAAACAACTTTGACATGTAAAGAAAATGCTTTTGCACCGTACCAAAGCTCTAAACGGGTGGACAATAAATTAATTCCGATCCCGTATGCTTACCATTCATATTAAAACGTAGGGTTGGAAATTTTACTTGATGGAACAGTCAAACTGGTCAGCCTTAAAATGCATCACGGCTGCCCATTATTTCAGACACGTTTTTGTCTTCTATTTTTTGTTCTCATGCAAAGGGTAAGGCCCTGTATAACATACGAGGTAAGAAATTTAATGCAATACAAAGAAAGTTCTGTTACCCCTCTCTCTTTATTAACCAACATGAAGCCATTCTTCAGGCATACGTTCGACTGTTTCCAGCTCTTTTTAGGTTCCCGGATGTGTAAAGTGCCGTCCATGGACAGCCAGCCGACCTAGGACGAGAAAGTAAATAAATAAATAAAATCATTCAACTGCAAGACTGCCAAAACCATAAAGACAAAACTAACGTGTCATCGACGTACAAGATTATTCTGAGAAGCTCGAAAACATAAGGATACTATACAACACTCAACTTGACGATAAAAATGAATAACAATGCAGGTAAAGTCACTCAAGAGCCACAGGCCCATCGCACGGCAGGAACTGTAGCGTGAAACAATTGGAAGATATCCAGTGGATAACACAAAGGATTTTGTTAACACTTATCCACTGGATAAGTGATTTATCCGGTGGATAGCGCTATCTACCTTTTGAACAACCGGGGCAAGATATCCAGTGGACAACACAAAGGACTTTGTTAATACTTATCCACTGGATAGTGATTTATCCGGTGGTTAGCGCTATCTACGTTTTGAACAACCGGGCCTGGATGGAAAGAGACAATTCGGGACAAAATGTCTTGTCTGAGGAAAAAACACGACGGCAGAGACCATGCCTCGAACCAACGGCCTTGACCCTTTAAGCTCTAATATCAAAATTTAAATTCTCATTTCTTGTCCCTATACATTTCCTATAGAAGAAGTGGGGAGAAGTTGTTGAAATATCAAGAGAATTCATCTTGTGTGATCATGTCCTTAATTCTCATGACCTTTTTGATTGATAAGGCATTGATATTATGAGGAGAAATTTGATGCTGATCACTCTTAAGGCTTAAAGGGTTAAAAAACGTTCGACGATGTTACAACCATCAGATCACTAGAGTTCTTTTAGAAATCTACTTTTTCTTAGCTGGTAAATTGTTTATCACTTGGTAGTCTACTGCAAGGAAATCCAGTCGCAATTTAAATGAAATTTAGCTAATTTTAACGGCTTTTCCTTGATTAACATTCACCAGAACCAAACTTTGGCTGCCTAAAATGAGGTGCGATGGGTGTGTTATTAGTAACCGCTGTATTAAAATCAGCGAACCTGGAAAGTATAAAATGTCGTTCAACGCGAAACATAACAAAGAGATGATTTACCATACAGAACGAGGTCACATTAAATTAATAACAACCTATTAAGGTTACAGTGTACCTTCGGGGGTGTCTCCAGCATAACAGCTCTAGCGTCTTAAGATTACACTTAATATACCTAAATCCAGATATCAAATTAAAGCTTATAGAGCTGGCTATCTAAATATGGAAACCATTTGCTAATAAAATGAATTGTCGAATTTTTTACGACGTCTAAATTCGAACGTCCGAATCAGCTTTAAAACGCTATAACTCAAAGCGATTATTATATTTTGCTAATTTGATTTGTTCTCGGGTTTCCGGACACGAAGCGCTAAAAAAACGTGTCGGCGATTTCCCATATTCAATTGCAGTGAAAAGTTACAGAATATTTTCGAAAAGGGGAGAAAAAAAATTGGAATGATCGCACGGAAATGGCTCTTGACGAAAAA
Source organism: Cladopsammia gracilis (assembly GCA_022457155.1). Classification (NCBI taxonomy): domain Eukaryota; kingdom Metazoa; phylum Cnidaria; class Anthozoa; order Scleractinia; family Dendrophylliidae; genus Cladopsammia; species Cladopsammia gracilis. The sequence continues at coordinate 80,130 of JAJGOT010000052.1, read as the reverse complement.
GTTTTCGGAATTAAGAAATTCGCCGACACGTTTTTGTTGATTATATGTTAGCCTAGCTTCTGTCCAAATTTAAGGAAAATCGAACAAATTCCCTTTGAGTTGTAGCTCTTTAAAGTGTCCCCAACAAGCGAAAAATTAACTTTGAGAAAACGGCGCTTAAAAAAACATATCGCTTAATAAACAAACTCCGCCCACAAAAGTTATACCGTCATTTATCGGTCAATTTTCACTATTTTTCGATAATTTTTTTTTTGGATGAAAGTTCATTCTGTAAACTTAATTTTAACGCCAAAAAAAAAATTTCGATAAATTTTCGATCTGAAGGTACACTGTAACCTTAAACAAAGAAAATACATTATTTACATGTGGTGCAATCTGCTCCGCGATATAATTCTCTTTGACGATAAGGTAGTTACCACTTCCCCAGTTTGCAGCGGCGAGAACTTTCTCTCGAACCTGGAATGCACGTTCTGGTAGACAAAGAAAGAATAAAATTCGTAGAAATATATATATTGGACAAAGTTAACAGATATTCAGTACGGTTGGCAACTTCAGCGAAGATGAACGCCAACTCAAAGTTTGAAAATGACTAAAAGGACAACAAGCATGATGCCATCTTCACCCAAAAGACGTTGCGGTCGTTTGTTTTTGTTTTGAAATCCTCCATTGTTCATACGCGTGATCTGATTGGTTGCACGCATTCAAGCGTGAATTTCGTGTTACACGAAATTCAGCACAGAAAGTAATCACGGCGCGCACAGCATTTTGGGTGAAGGTGGGCCTTTTACGTAGACTTAACTACAACACTCACCCATGGCTCCATTATCAATAACTTCAAACAAAACCCAGTCGGTATCAGGTGGCAAATTCATTTGCGCTACTATCTCAGCACACACCCTCCCCGCAGTCATCTCAGAAGACACCTTGGAGTGTAAAAAAGCAAATTGGACTTCAAAGAGTGGATCAATGACTCATTACTGTCACAAAACCAAAGCAAAAGCAATTATTAGCCTATTTCAGAAAGCAGCGGGAAAGCGGCGCGCGATGAGAAATATTGCAATCGGAAAAAAATGAGGGGATTAGGGAAAGGGACCATGTTTCCTTTTCTTTCCACTCTCTGAGCGCCTGGAACATACTAAGCGCAAATAACGCAATGAACCAGGTAATAGTGGAACTGCTGACACTCGGTGTCAAGCGCGAGAAAACATCCTGGCAACCGATGCCAAGCGCGGGAAAATATCCTGGCAACCGATGCCAAGCGCGGGAAAACATCCTGGCAACCGATGTCAAGCGCGGGAAAACATCCTGGCAACCGATGCCAAGCGCGGGAAAATATGCAACCGGTGCCATGTTTGGAAAAACTGTAACTTGTGCCAAGCGAGGAATCCTTGCTAATTGCTAATTGGTTTAAAAATAGCATGCTGCTGGTACTGATTAATTAGAGCAGATTTCATGGGATTTTCTAGATCCTACACCAAAGTAAAACTAAACCAATGAAAGTAACTCCAACATGGCAAAAGAAATTATCTTTTTTTACTGAAAAAAGAAAATCTGGACAACAAAGATAAGAATAGACTTACCTTCAATCGACAAGGTTTATCGTTTTTCTCTTTGACATAAATGTCCAATGTGAATTCTCCACCAGTGCTATCAGTTTTTTCAACCTGTAAAACATAAGAGTCTTCATGGCAATATCGTAACAACGGCAACAGAATAATTTTAAACAAAACTGGACATTGTTGCGAGGTTTCACTGATTTAAAAACGCCTTTTGGCTATTTAAACTAACACAAAAAATGGTAACAAAAACATTCTGCAAATTCTGTGCCGTACCCTCAGCTCCTGCAGTTGTCGTATCTTCTGTTTAGCTACTTGGATGGCCTGATGAACATAAAACCACAAGTTATCAAAATATGTACCCGGAATCAAATAATCCAACAATTTCAAATCAGAAATCATAAAATCAAATCATAAATCTTTCATTCAAAGGAAAGTTTAATCAATTCTCCATTTGTACCTTGTCCTTTTCGAATTCTTCTTTGTCCACCTGGTAAGAAAAAGAAAAACCGTTTAATTCTTTGCGTACTTCTTTTTGTTTTTGTTTCAGTTTTTTTTAATGACGCCACTAAAGGCCCAAACACAAGTTAAAGGGTGGTTGCTTTAAACTTCATTTAAAAAAGAACAAAACAACAAAAATCGAAGCGACGCGGTCACGGTGTCTTCAAAATAGATGAAGCTATATCGTTTTATCGTTTTCACTTTTTTACCTATAAATAAACTTTTACGAACTTACATCAAAAAGCCACTGGTAGTAATTAATCATATCTCCGACTATGGAGAACTCCTGGTTGATTGAAGCATCGTCCATTCTGCCAGTCTGAAGATAAACAATAACAAAACTTAGCCTTCGACAGAAGTAAAAAACGAAGAACAGACGCGATGTATATGAGTTTTGTAAAAGTAAAAAGACAAGCGTCCTTTACGCAAGCTGTTCATACACTGCTCGTGTACTATTTACACACGTAAATTAATTCCATTTTCGTCACACAGGTCAGAAAAACTACATAATTCCGCAACTCACGTCAAATTGATAAAACAATCTGCGCCTTTGTTTTTCCCAAGAAATAAACGAATCAGTGAGTACTCACATTCTCATTGGACATAAGTGTGGGTCCAAAAATCATAGCAATATTTGGTACTCCCATCTTATTTACAGCAACGAATCCCACCACCCTACAAGAAAAACGAGGAAAAACTGTCAACAAATTGCCAGTTCAATAATCAGATACATGAAAAGCAAACAAAATGTTACTAAGTAAAATGACGTAATAGAGCAGTTTTCAATTGAGTATCGAAAGTAATTACACAATTGCTTTGGTTTTGCATTGCTACGCTTTGTGATTGGCTACAAAATCTCGCGCCACTTTCTCGACCAATCAGAAGTAAAACCAAAACCAATCGTGACTTGCTCGCACACGTTTTCCCGCGCTTGGCGCCGTCGACATGTAATTGCTTCGAGCTCTGATTGGTTCATTGGATTGTTTACGACTCTGGCAGGGACTGGTCAGAGTAATTACTTTGGTTTTGGTTTCACGACACTCAATTGAAAACTGCTCTATCATGATGATAAAAGGATCAGTGACAACTCACAACCAACGTTGTTCCCATTGCTAGCACCGAAAAATATTCAAAATGGCAACCGGTGCAAAAAAAAATGCCGGCCGGATTCAGCTGAAGCTAAGCGCGCGGGAAAACATAAACTGGTTCCAAGAGCGGGAAAACATGTCGCTAGTGTTAAAAGGGCACCGTCCCTCCGAAATAGCAAAATTTCGCTTAGCTTATTTCCACGTTATATCGCCAAATGCCACCAAATATACAACTTAGTTGGATAAAAAGACTCTATAAAGAAAAATAAAAGCAGTAGTTTGGAGATAAAGTGTAGGATTACAAGGATTGAAGTAGATTACAGTTCATGAAATTTGATTTATTGACAGGCTTTCATGAAATCAAACTTGCCATTCTTGTGAAATTTTGACTTTTCTAGTCCTTATTTCGTCTATTTAGTTCATATTTCTTAGCTTCTATCACTTTTGGCGATGGCGTGACTCGCGATCCACGCTCGCTTGTTGCTCGCCCTTTGCACTCGCGCATCGTAAAAGCGCCGGAAAATATGCAATCAATGTCAAATGCAACCGCTGATAAGCGCTGAAAAATTCAAAGGCAAGTGAGCAAATATTTTTATTTTTCTCCTGGTAAAAAATTAATAAATAAAAATCATGTGTGTGTTGTAGCCACAAAAATGTCGATGAGACAATATAATTAGTACTACTTGATGAGAATGAAATTGTTTGTTACGTCAGCTTCCCGAGAAAGAGAGGTACATACTTCGTCAAATGAAATATGATCTCCTTCAGAGTATCATGGTTCACTTTGGGAAGTTGGTTGATCAGATCTTTGATGGCTGTCAGTCTTCTGTTGTGGTCTTGAATCACTAAAAATAAACAAAATTAAAGAAATTAAGGCGATTTCCCTGACAATGTGTCCTTGAATAAGACAGTGCCTCTCTCTCTATGCAGGTGGAGCTGAATTTTTGCTCATCGCATTGCGTTGCATTGCGCTGTATTGCATTGTATTACCTAATGTTGAACAACTTGTATAGTTTGAAGACCTGGTTGATTTGTATAATTAACTTAACTACACATTTTTTGTCTCGTAAAGTTCTTACACTTTTTGTAATTTGAACAATTTTGATACAATCAAATGAAAGACTGTTGACGACTCTCTAAACCTTTTGTTTTCTTATTTGCTTTCCTTAACAGCAAAAGAAAATCGTATTTGCATGCTTTCCTTAAAAGCAAAAGAAAACTGAACTACAGTACCGGTAACCTCTTCCCTCCTAGCGCTAAACAGTCTTCAGTTATGAAATCTAGGCGTGAATCATTGACCAATCAAATGAAAGCTATCAGAGTACTTTTTGGTGGTATGCTCTTAACTTTCAGCATTCAAAAGGACGCTGCTGAGCAGTATGCTGTTTGTGTTTCACTTATTTTAAAGTAGAAATTTCAGAAAATATGTTAAATATATACTCTGCCACTATTGGGAGTTCAAGCATTAAAATAATACATGACAGACGGTAAAGCAGTTTTCAATTGAGTGACTTAAGATCAAAAGTAAAGTAATCACCCTGGCCAATCACAACAGAGCAGGTGATCCAAAGAACCAATCAGAACGCGAAGCAAATACATGTAGCCGGCACCAAGCGCGGGAAAACGCATGCGAGCGAGTCACGATTGGTTTTAGTTTTCTTCTGATTGGTTGAGAAAGTGGCGCGAAATTGTTTCGCCAATCACAAAACGTAGCAATGCAAAAACCAAAGCAATTGCGAAATAATTTTCGACACTGAATTGAAAACTGCTCTGTAAGTTTAAGAATGTGACTAGTACTTACATCCCGCTGTAATGAAGAGTTTGTACATGTTACCAGGTATGACTGGGTCGGGAAGTTGTCGCAGGTACTGCTTCAGTACCCCAGTGACGTCATGAACACCACACTCGTCCACAGTCAACAGTACTGTGCCAGCATCTGAGAAATAACAGGTGGCAATCAGCATTCATAAATGCAATGAATGAAACGAATGAACAGTGAACTCAGACGGACAGTCCGTCTTAGATAGGTGTCCGCCTTATGGAGAGTCAATGTCACATGACACCAAGCATCACACGTTAATAATAATAAGTAATAGTAATTGGACTGAGTGGAGTACAATTCAGGGAGTAATCGGGCGAGTAATTTCAAATCGGCCGAGCGCGTAGCGCGAGGACGATTTGAAATTACGAGCACGATTACCCCTGAATTGTACGACACGAAGTTCAATTACTAATTAATCGAATCAATAACAAAATTTGAGATTGAAAAGTCTATGTGGAGTTTTTTGTACTCAAAACGTCAAGGTTATTTTCTATCAGTTTGAAAGCAGGAGGAAACAGCGAGAAACAGAACCCATTTAAGTGCAACTGATTGACGCGTGCGCAACGTAGGTGTCCAATTACAGCTATCCAATTACAAAAAGTTGTAATTGGATAGCTGTAATTGGACACCCACGTGACCGCGTGCCAAGTCACGCGCGCGGATGACCAATCACAATCGAGAATTTTGTTATTGATACGATTATAATAATAATAATTTTTTTATTAAATCTTTAATAAATTCTCAAACAATCTAATAATAATAATAATAATAATAATTAATAATAATAGAATATTTATGCAGGATAAACCTTCAGTACCATAGTACTGTTATCAACGGGGTCCTGCTAGTAAAACAGAAGGTACATACAGTAAATGTCAAAGCGGTCAGACTTCTGATTATTTTTACGGGGTCATATGTTTGCTACTGCAATACAAAAATTGCTTCACCGAAAAACACTCTTCTCAAGTTTCCGTTGACTCCTTCAAAATGTCCGTTATCCGTTTTAGAGAGGTGTCCATCTTTTAAAGGGGCTATGTCGCGAGGATGGCGGGTGAGTACTGGGAACTAACAACTTGAAAAACGTCCGGTGGTTTTTTATCAAGTTGGCGGCCATTACTGTCGAATTCACTGCAATCCGTTCCATCCCGTCATATTGTGTGGAAGGATAGATCTCAAGTTTACAAATTAGTTAAAGTATTTACTTGGCTAGATTTTTGGTAAATTATTTCTGCAATTTGTTAGTCGTACCTTCAAAAAACTCGATGTCTTCCAGTAGTGGTGGAAGTTGGGGAGGTATTTAAAAGCGAAATCGATCGTGTGTTTGTTTACCTCGCGTGGTTCGACACGAGTGCAAGCGCGATAAAACTTTCCGTGATCCGGGAGGGAACAATAGAAATTTGGCATGTGTGACGTCAGGTGACGTCACATGACAGGAACTCATTGCGCAGACTCAGCTTGCGACATAGCCCCTTTAAGGAGAGTTTAGTTACAAGAAAATGACTGAAGAACGACAGGGATCAACTTTTAAGGCGGTGTACGATAAGAGAGAGTTGACTGTACTCCAAAAATGCGCAAGCACAAGTCAGAACAACTTGTACCAACAGAAACAACAATAAGCTAACATCGTCACCTTGATCAAAGGACGTCCTTAGTTTTTTCATTGTCAACTGTCCACCATTCACTCGATAAACACCTTCCATCTCAAGACCACCTAAAAACAAACAAAGAATGGGCTGCCGTGTAAACAACTGTCAACATCCAAACAATTATTGATAAAAGGAGAAGCAAACTACGACGGTTTGTCAGTGTGGTTTTGGATATTATAGTTCCTTTACTTTCTCGAAAATTCATGCTTGAGCTTGTTTCAAGGTTTAGAACAGTTTTCAATTGCGTGTCGCAAGTAATAGTTTTGCATTGCCAGGCTTTGTGGCTGGCTGCTCGCACGCGTTTTCCCGCGCTTTGCATGGGCCACTTAAGGTTACAGTGTACCTTCGGGGGTGTTTCCAATATAACAGCTCTAGCGTCTTAAGATTACACTTAATATACCTAAACCCAGATATCAATTAAAGCTTATAGAGCTGGCTATCTAAATATGGAAACCATTTGGTAATATAATGAATTGTCGAATTTTTTACGACGTCTAAATTCGAACGTCCGAATCAGCTTTAAAACGCTATAACTCAAAGCGATTATTGTATTTTGCTAATTTGATTTGTTCTCGGGTTTCCGAACACGAAGCGCTAAAAAAAAACGTGTCGGCGATTTCCCATATTCAATTGCAGTGAAAAGTTACAGAATATTTTCGAAAAAGGAAGAAAAAAAAATCGGAATGATCGCACGGAAATGGCTCTTGACGAAAAAGTTTTCGGAATTAAGAAATTCGCCGACACGTTTTTGTTGATTATATGTTAGCCTAGCTTCTGTCCAAATTTGAGGAAAATCGAACAAATTCCCTTTGAGTTGTAGCTCTTTAAAGTGTCCCAACAAGCGAAAAATTAACTTTGAGAAAACAGCGCTTAAAAAAACATCGCTTCATAAACAAACTCCGCCCACAAAAGTTATACCGTCATTTCTCCGTCAATTTTCACTATTTTTCGGTATTTTTTTTTTTGGATGAAAGTTCATTCTGTAAACTTTATTTTGACGTCAAAAAAAAAATTTCAATAAATTTTCGATCTGAAGGTACACTGTAACCTTAACTTCTAGCTCTGATTGGTTCATTGCTAGGCTTTGTGACTGGCTGCCGCACGCGTTTTCCCGCGCTTTGCATGGGCAACTTAACTTCTAGCTCTGATTGGTTCATTTGATTGCTCGCGTCTGTTTAACAAATTTACACCGGTTTTCCGTGGTGTGGACTCTTATTTACCACGATTTACGTCATCACATTGTCAAAATGTTGTGGACTCACGAGGCACAGCCGAGTGAGTCAGCAACAAATTTTGACCATGTGATGACGTAAATCGTGGTAAATAAGAGTCCAAACCACGCAAAACCGGTGTAAATTTGTTTTTTACAACAATATTTAGAAAAAAAATACAAGGAAAAATCGAAGTCTTGTTACAAAACGTGACAGCAAAGAAAGAGCAAGCGTTGACTATAACTTTCTCGCAATCTGATTGTTTTTTTTCAAGCGCGCGTGATGTTAGCGTCAGCACCGTTGTCTGGACTCTTGTTTACCACTCACGTCGACCAATCAGATTGCGAGTTTAGCGGCAATTGTGGTAAAATGTGATTGTGCAGATTAATTACTTTGATTTTGGTTTTACAACACTCAAGTAAAAAACACTCTATAACGGCATCCTTCACTCAGTGGTTTTTCCAGGCCAAAAAAATTAAGACACAAATATAAGGCATAAAATTAAGACATAAATACATAGATAAAAACATTTCATACCATAGGTTTCTACAAACTGCAGACATTTTGCTACAAGGTGAGGAATGCCATCAGAGCCTAGTTCCTGTTGACTCAGCAAAACACCAAACACCTTTGAAGAGAAAACGCAACACAATCATTTTCCATGACCCCCACGTAAATTTCAGGACTTCCAATGTTTTTCATGGTGACCAGTTTGAGTCCTGTGCTGAAGCCAGATAACCTCAAGACTCAAGATCACCGCCCCCTCCCCTGACTTTATTGATTAAGTATCAAGACAGGCTGTCACTGCCACTGCCCCCCTCACCCCCCCCCCCCCCCCAACCGCCTTTATTAATTGAGTACCTGGGCATGCTCTTACCTGTTTGCTTCTCAGAGCTGAGTACCAGGCCTCCAGTTCCTCCTCTGTATCTGCCTTTAAACTGTGGGTTCTAAATGACATAAAATAAATGGCAGTAAGTTTCCTACAGGGGGGGGGGGGATTAAATTAAAATTGTTTTCCCAAAAGAGTAGAGAATTAATATTTTGATCTTCTCACTTGTCAACCGTAACAATGTCCATCTGTAGCATTTCTCCTTTGGGACATTTCATCAGTGACGTCACAGTTCTTAGATCAATCGTAACAAGGTCCTCCTTCTCATGAGGCTGCAAACAAACCAGTCAGTGGTTTAACAGTATTGCCTTGTCTTGTAATCAACACAAAGTAAACCAATGCATTTTTAGGAAAAAATTTAAAGCTCTTCTTACCCCTCTTGAATATTTAAGATCTCTATCCTTCAACAGAAACCAGCGTTTCCTCCAGCTCTAAAAAAGTAAATAACAAAATAAATTCAATATTTAATAATTCTGACAAATGGCTCTTCTATATACATGTCAAGTTGTATTTTGGCACTTAAAATGTATAAACTATATAAAACTTACTCCTTCCTTCTTGTACAAGAATCCTTCCTTCTCATAAACCACTTCAACAACAGGGATGCTTTGTGAAGCCTGTCATGTAACAAAAAAAAAATTTAATCAGTGCCACAGGAAATACAGGGGTGGGTAGCCTGTGAATAAAAATTGCTCTCATCCTGCACTGCAACAAAAAGGAGAGTAGAGGTTCTATGTGATAGAAGCGTGTGGAACAAGTGTTACTTAACCCAACAGTACAAAAGAGAGAGGTCCTCAATGTAAGAGATTCTGATTGAAGCAAGTCCGAATTGAAATGGATTTGGGCGGGGGAGGGGGGGGGTTAATATAATGTAGATTGTAATATGTTAACATAGTATAATAAGACAATCTTCACCTCAGAAGTAAATTGATCATCGTTAGTCTGCATTGCCTGTTGACCTAAAGAGGAATGTGAAAGAAATATCAAAATGTCATTCTCTTAACAACTGGCAGTTTGTCGGTGTTGCAAAAGTTGTGATCACCAAATGATGTGAAACAAAAGATGCAAAGGGCACTGACTAAAACCCAACCACAACACAGCTGCAAACCACAATGATTTCTACAACAACAAGTAATACCTGAACTACTTGACAAAAACCTACAGATTATATAATGTAGTAATAAAAAATGTTCATAAATTAAAACCGATTGCAACATACCTCCTTCCCCACCATTTTGGCGAAGCAGTTCCTTAATAAAAACCAAAGTACATCGGTAAGACACAGAATCACACCAGCATGGACAATTAAACAATCAATGGAACAGATACCTCACAGTAAATTAAAGTGCCCCTGTGATCAAATTTTTGATTTTCATTTTTTTACATTTTCGTGTACAATTAGACTTTCTTACTCAACTTGCCAAATTTCAATTCATTACATACATCAGAAGTCATTTTATTTTAACATTTATTTCCGAGAATTTACGGCCGCCATTAATCAACCTTGTTCCAAGGCTTGGTTGCGCATGGGAGAAAGCGACGTCAAAGACTCAACCATACCTCACGGGTTGAAATTATAATAACAATCAGCATAGAAAATTGCACAAAGAACATGTCCAAAGTTTTTGTTGCTTTTCGCGTGATTTTCAATACTTATTGTTATTATAATTTCAACCCGTGAGGTATGTTTGGGTCTTTGACCAACATAACCATGGTACTTTAACCATTCAGAATAAACCATTCAGTTTCTTATGGCTGTACTCACAGCTTGAAGAGTCTGTCCAGCTTCCTCGGCCAGCTCAAGAGCTGTAGACAATAAAAGCAACATAGTCAGTGTAAACAACAAGTTGCTTCATGAGAATAGGGAATTTAAGCAACCACGATGGCAACGGCAGCAAGAATATGGCACAAAATGATAGGTTAAATAAGCAAAAACAATGCCTCTGCACGTGCGTTTTACATTTTGGTACATTTCTTTGCCGTTCCCTGCAAAACAACAACGTTAAAGTGAACACACAACCATAAACTTTTCGTTTCTCTATAATTTTTGAACTAAAAAGCCATCCATACAAATTCAGCTCCTGGACTATCCAGTTACTTTAGACAAACCAAACTAATTGAAACAACCGCAAAGTAGTTTAAAATAGTGTGAATTTTTTTTCTAGTGACGTTTTCCTTGGCATTGCTGTCATCGATTCTTAAACTCCCAAATAAGGCCCAGGGGCCTGCTTCTCAAAAGTCCTGATAACTTGTTTGTTTTAAAAGCTAAGCAAAAAGAATTCTAAGTTGACAAAACATGTCTGGCTGGTTTGCAGACTAAAAACTACATCACCGTTCTATAGATTCCAATTTTGAAATACAGTTTCAGAGAAATGGACCCCAGATGGTTTTTCTGAGATGAACACAAGCTACCAGTTAAAACTCATGAACCACCTAACTGAATTTATTTTGAAGAAGTGAGGGAAACAAGGAGATTATTCACTGAACATCTCATCTGGTAGGCATAAATAAATTAAAGATCAAATGTGAAAACAATATTGCCACCATTTGAAATGAAGAACCCTTTGTAGTAACTATTAGAGATTGGATTATCACCCCTAGAAGGTATAGTGAGGTACCCACACAATGTTAACCCCAACAACATAAACTCAACCTAGCCAGGCAATAGGGAATCCCCATATTGACACACTCATCCCCCCCTCCCCAACCCAGTTAGGTACCAGGGAATCCCCCTTTTGACACATCCAGCCACAACCCAACCAAGGACTTATGGAGACTCAGAGTTTCTCAGAGTTTCTCACTTACGTGTTTTTTCATCTTCGGCATCTGACGGAACAAAACACACCTACATGATACAAAGGAAGAAGACGAAAAATACTCAGGAACGAATAATAAAATAGCGAGACCCTGAACAAGATGATACATTAACAAAATCTTAGAGGTGAGTAGCCTGTTTTCTCATAACATGGCCTTGTGCACAAGTAAAATAAGGAAAAGCAGGAGATTTAACAAGTGTGAATACAAGGGGGTCAGAGGTTGGGGGAGGAGAAAATTCTGTTCTTGTGCTACAGAAAGACCAGAATGTGACTCACACCAAAGTAGGCTGTTCCAGACTCTCAGACCTCTCAGATAGTGTTTCAAACATAAACAAGTGAGACAGGTGGTTGTAATTAAACTTACGTCCACTTTGTTAAGAATCAATGCCATTGTAGACAGAAAATCGTCTGTCACCACTGTTTCTCGCAAGGACTAGAAAAGAAAGAGGTCTTGGTGTTAGAGAGACCGCAGTTAACAGTGGTTGTAATCTTTTAATAATCTTTTAACCCGTTCACTCCCTGTGTCAATTAACTTTTGAGTCTGCATGTAGATGAACTCTTATGGTGTGACCATTCAAATTAAACCTCTTCGGCAGCAGTTTTGCATTGTACCATTTGTTTTCCATATTTTACAAAATTAAATTTGGGATTTTCCTTGAATTTTGATGCTTGGCACTAAAAGGGTTTTAACTAATTCTTTTTTTTAATCTTCTTATCTTTTGTTATCTTACATGTAGGAATAACCTTATTCAACTTTTTAAGGACACTATACACTATCAAAATTAATGTGCTCTTGGCAACTCTTGTTTTGTTTAAAGGGAATCTTGGCTACAAACAGTTTGTTCAAAACTGTAAAACCGTTTTAGAGCTTTGAAGTCGATAATTCTTTAACTGGTTTGAATACTGGGCGTTTTTTTTTTTCTGATTTTCTTGCTTTTAAATTTCCTGTGTGCCATCATGTCTTAATTTTGCAAAGTTTGATGGGGGATTATGATGTCAGTGAGTTGTCTTGTCCTGCAATGTCATGGTTAGTCAAAATAGGTTAAAACTGTACTTTCTAAATATTTACTAAGTGCCTTTGGTTTTTTGCAATAGGGAAATATCAATTTATTCCTCTTAGAGAAAACTAAACATAATGAAAATTAAGCCAGTTTTTCCAAGACACAAAGGATAATTAACTGGCTCGTCGCTCGCGACGAGTCAGTTCTTAAAATACCCTTTTTTTTTCTGTCGTGTCACCTGCCCCGGGAATCGATTTTGCTGCGGCCAACACCGTACCTAGTTTACTTCCGGTTTTCAGAAATCAGTGATGTCATCGAAACGACAATTTACAATTGAAATATTTACCGTTCTAATTTCGACGGAATTGTTAAACATTAAATCGCTGTGATTTCAGAATGTGTTCTATTTCTAGTAAAAGGAAAGCGGGTTGAACTTTTCTAACCAAATCAATTGTCAAACAGTTGAGTTTAGAAAGCACGTCCCGGCAAGTCAACTGATGAGTAAACAATTCTCAAGCATTACGCCATGGAGTCACGTTGAAATTCCGAACATTTCGAATTTATGTCACGCTATGGTCGCGATCAATCATGTTGATATTGTTAATTTATTCGAAATCCTATGACTGATTCTCCAAAATGCCTGTGTTTAAACAATCCTGATTCCTTGTAGTGGGTGGTTTCAAGGATTTTAAAGCGAAAAAAAAGTGTACAAAATTCTAAACTTATGTTTTTTCAAACAGTACCAAGCCGATTAGAGAAAAAAAATAGAGACCTGAAATTGTAGCCTACAAAGGGAGGGACTTTTTTGTGGGGGGGGGGGGGGGGAGGTGTGAGCAATTTTTCTGATCATGAATTTTTTTCCGTCTTGATGTTGTGCAATAATTTTTTTTTCGGGATTGTTCCATACCTTTTTTCCATTGGCTCTCTGTGCATTATTTTTTTCTTTACTTTTGCTATGCAGGAATTTTTTTCTGGTAATTGCCCACCCCCCTCCTCCCTCCCCTAACAATAAAATAATCTGTCCCTAAGGAGTGCTTGAAGCGGGCTGTGGAATGTAAATGTAAATGTAGACTGGACTGTGCGTATGAATATATTCTAGATTGTATACTGTGGATTGCTAATATAAAACTCTAAAATGAAAACCGGGTGAAAACTGAGACAAAACGAGCCAGTTTCGAAGCCCATCGGGCCACTGGTTAACTTAAAAATTGGCCAATTTTTTCAAGTTGCAATCAATCTCCATCTATACCATCTGTATCCAAAGGCAATTATGTATTGTTTCATTGCACTAGAGAAGTGCAAATACAATATTGTTAACAAAACTGGCGTATTATTTTTACTTTTTCACTAATATAAATTAATATACTTAAAATTTGGACTTCTCAAATTGGTGGCATTGTCCCTGTAAATTGATAGAATTACAGCCATTGCTGATAATTATGATTATGTAAAGTTAGCTGTTGAACAACCAAAATAAATACAGTAAGATACAAAAAAGATTTTGTAATATAAGGTCTAGTAATGGCTGAACACATCTGAACAATACTTCACCTTTCCTAGAATATTACTATCTCCAAAAGCTCGATGGTATTTGCAATACTTCTTTTCTTTGTATTTGGAATAGATAAACTCATGTCTTGCTGAGCTGAAATCAAACAAAAAAAAAACAAAAAGTTTCATTAAAGTAAAGCTCACACAGACCCCAAAGAATTGTATTGTATTAGTATAAGTATTAATGCTGTAACCTTTTCTTAATGTATAGTTTATTCAGTTAAATTATTACTTAATGTGATATTGTACATAGTCTTTTTAGAATCAAAATTATTCTTTTGATTTTGTAATAGTAGGTGTCCCCAATTAGCTCTATGAGCTAAATAGACAGACACGGTAATAAAGATTTTATTATTTATTTATTATTTATTATTATTTATTAAAAAGTACTTTTAATTAATAATGCTGAAAAAACATATGAAAGAGGCAGCATTTATGCAGGTGTCCCAAAAACTTCTGTCAACAATGTTTCTATTTGCCCATTGTCTTTATCTATACATTCAGGAGCGTACCTGCCTATAGGCCAAGTTAGCACTGGCTTACATGTTTTTTTAAATTTATCAGCTACAAAATGACAATGCGATGTCTTTCCATATATTATGCTATCATGTTAACCTTTTCTTTTTTCAATTTGTGCCCCTGGCTTACTGGTAAAAACTGGCCAGGAACACCCCTGACATTCATTTGTTGGAATCTAGCCCTCTTCTGTTTGTTTATCTTTTTGTTATATTCTGTTTCTTCTGGCAAACAAAATGCAAGAACTGGGACGGAGTTGTCATAGTTGTTAACTTTCTTGAATCACATCTTCAATCCCTCATTTTTTGCATTTTATTTTGACAAGTTAGTTGGAAATAATAGACATCAAAAGATGAAAAAAAAGCTATTAAGAACAGAACAAACATTCATTGTGTCATTTCTTCTGTGGACTATTGACAGCATAAAGACATTATGCTTAACAATTAGTTCATGCGTCAGTGTGCGTATGTCGAGATATTGAGCACGTGGGAAGTTTGGAGAGCACGAAAGAGGCGTAAGAGTTGCACGAGGCGCAGCCGAGTGCAACTCTAGCCTCTTGAGTGCTTCCCGAGTGCTTCCCGAGTACTTCCCGAGTGCTCAATATCTCGACATACGCACAGCTGCAGCATGAAGTAATTGTTTTATAACATTTTCAATGCGTTGTTTCTCGAGGCATTAGTTTGCTGACGTCATTAGCGTGCTCAATAAGAATACGAAGCACGCTCGCACTATTAAATTTGATTACGTGAAAATTCGAGCTATGTTATAATATTATGTATAAAATATTATACATACAAATCAGCTTGCGGCGTTATTTTGTCATCCTCAGGTAACATGTGTTCCAGAAGCTGGTTAGCTTTGTCGTTTCCAATTTTAATCATGAGCTGTAAAATCAAAAAGGAAAAAAAATGTAGAGAGTCATGAAAAGAAAAGGAACCGTAAAGGCAATGTAAAGACAAGGAAAAATGACTTGAAGGGTGTTATGCTGGGCAATGCAATTTGTCTCACTGTCAATGGTAACCACAACTAAATCAAGCAATTGAATTCAGTGGGGGATCTACACCCCCTCCCCCCTTTATCTTACCAAAAAAAGGGCCAAAGGGGACATTTTCACCCCATCACCACCCCCCCCCCCCCCCCCCCCACTCCCACTCCCCACCTTACAATTGAGTCTGGTTGAAGAAACAAGTTGTGCTGCAAGATAAAAGGAAACATTGAACTGGGTAATGCCTGAACAATTTGCTGCTATAATCATTGCAAAAAGTATTACCAAGTTCTGGTTTAGCATTGATTGCAGCAAGAATAATTTGAATGAAATGGTATGTTACAAAAGGCAAGGAAGGTTTTATGCCAGACTATTGTATAAGACCTTTTTGCCTTGAAAGCAAAATTGCTTCAAATAAGCTCCATCCACAGAAAAAGAGATAACTTTACCTCAATAAGAGTTGGATTCCAGATCTTTTCATCCATCAGCAAAGATCGAGCTCTGGAACAATGCACTCCAAGGTGTCGATGGATACCTTAAATTAAAGACAAAATCCCAGTTGAGATACCACACACTGTATTATAACAACATTTGACTCTTACGATTCTGTTGTTCTGGAAAATATTCATATGTCCCCTACAGTAGGTTGAGAAGCAAGTGTGGTGAAAGGTAATTTAGAGACTTTGCATGACTGTACCTGCCAAGTCTCATGCCTTAGGCATGAGTCTCACACCTGCAAATCCAAAACTCAGATCTCACACCAACTCATGCCTATGGAGCAATTTCTCACGCCTGACTTAAAGATTTGAGCTGTCAGCCTTAACTGATCGCATGATCCAATTAAAAATATAGTTACGTTCATGAACATTTGGCACTTTTTTGTACATTTTTATCATTCTGAACATTATGATTACAGCTGGGTGTTACAAAACGGAGGTCTAAGGTCCAAGGAAACTTCTGAATTCTTCGGAACATCTTCAGACAACTTCGGACATCTCCAACATACATGTAGATCGGGTTGTCTTCGGATTTGGTCGGGTCGCCTTTGGAAATCCTGGCACTCCCACGAAAAAAATCACGCGCCCATCACTCGGAAAAAGTTGGCAGGTATATATAACAGTGAGATTGGCATTTATCTCTGTGAAGTCTGAGACTTTCTGCCTTTTTAAAATGAAAGGCCAAAACTCCAAGATGGCTCCACAGAAAAACACTGAGACTTTGAGACGCTGAGAACCACTCAAAAAACAAGACAGCAAGACCTTTGAAATTTGACTAAAATTTTGCCAGAATCATATTTTTTTTTAAAGACCATGTGTTGCCCAAGGCAACTATTCGCTGGTCACCTTTGATTATTTATGACTTACCAACACATCTTGCACAAATACAGACGCAGAAGTTGATTGAAGCCCACACTGGATCTGAAAAGAAACATTCATTCTTAACAAGAACTAAAGTGCTTAACTATAATCACAATTTTGCCTTCCCCTTACTCTTCAGTCTTGGATAGAAGTGCTGAAAACTTCCCATGCTAATTATTATTTCTTGTATATATTCATATTTTACAATAATTTATAATGTAATTAGTTTAATGATATATTAATTACGCAATGCCCCAATGGATATCAGTCTAGAGCTGAATGGGTTACCCTGCATAAATAAAGGTTACTACTACTACTACTACTGCTACTGCTACTGCTGCTGCTGTTGCTGCTGCTGCTGCTGCTGCTGCTGCTGCTGCTGCTGCTGCTGCTACTGCTACTGCTACTGCTACTGCTACTGCTACTACTACTACTACTACTACTACTACTAAAGTTCAGCTTCAGCTTGCTGCCATTCCCAAGTGAATGATGTCATTTGATTAATCCAATCAACAGAAAAATGGCTGCTTTGTTGTGTGCAAAGGCTGATCTCACATACACAAGGCCTTTTTGTTATCTCTAGTCAGTGATTATAGCTGGATCTGCTTTACAGCTAACTAAAGATGTTTTCGACAGTTTTCAGCCAGCTAGTCCAGGCTCGGTAAGCTTATATCAGTCTAAATTATAGTGATTTGTATAATTATAAACCTATTGATTGCATTGAAGTAAAAAAAAAAAGTTGAAAAGAAAAATTAAAGTTTTTGTTGTAGTTCTGTAGCACTTTTAATTAACATAATCCTAAAAATAAATAATAGAATTTTAAGAATCTCACAAATCCTCTTTTCCCTTCCTACACTAACAGCACAAAATACCCAAGTGTGACACTCAACTTAATTGTTATTAAAATCAAATTAATTTAAAATTTATTTTATTTTAACATACATAAAGATCAACAATCCAATGAAAATTTGAAGTCAAAATCTAATTCTGATTGGATGGTTGGTCTCTGCAAAGTTACGGAATGAACTACATTTTTGTGCTAAACCACTGTAAGTGAATGAAGTCAAAGCCTAGCTCCATATTAGGTATCTTACCCTTCATTCCACAGTCCGCACACTTTCGGTTACTGGGATTCTCCCAAACTTTTTCAAGAACCTGTAAAAAAAGATAACAACAACCAGTGTAATTACATAACATATCATTTAAAGGGATGGTTTCATGGTTCGGTGCATGTGCACAGATGCTTTATAAAAAACACTCACATTTACTTCAATAATCACACAATATAATTAGTCCAAACAAAGCACAGGATGACCAACATTCACAGAAAATTTCAACAAATTACCAAAATTCACAGAAAATTTCAACGAATTACACCGACAAAGTCAACACTGAATAAAACCTTCAACCCAAAGGATTTATTCTACGCTCTGGTGGCTTTCATGGTGCACAAGGGTATGCATAATCATCCGTTCAATCAGTTGACTGACTGCAACATTTTCATGGGCAAATGTCCCGCCAGAGTTATCTACTCCCTTCCAAACAATTGGTGTAAACGATGAAATTAAATGGGTTACGTCATAGCTTGCACATGTGCAGAATTCTTTCAAAATAGTGTAAAATGCACTTTGGATAGAGCGAAGTCAAATGCAAAAAAATGAAAAAAAACTACTGAGCAGAAGCGGAAGTCTGAACATTCAAAAGTTTCAAATTTCTTAACATTTTAACATGACAAGATCGGCAATTACGCATGCATGGCAGTTGTCACAAACCCAGTCTGTGCGTTCCAAACAAACATTTATAGCCACCTTAAGAAACCCTATTAATTTTATAGAAAGAAAATAAGTCACAACTTGAACCGACCCAATTTTACGAGCATGGCCAACTTATAACTCTAATTTGCACTTACACGTTTCATCATGTTTCTTACCGCTCTATCACCAAGTCCTATCTGTATTGCTGTTTCAATGGCAATAATCCATGAGGCTGAATCGAGTTCACTATCTCCCTGAAAACTGAACAACAACAAACAGTATACAGTTAGGCCCATAAGAAGAATATCATTTGCAAGCAATTTTGCCCTTGTATGGGTGGCACAATTTTTCAAAAATGTTATCAAATGCCATCAGCAGAATCAAGAACGGGACTGGCAAGCAGGGATGGAGTAGTGATGGGAGCACTCCACCCAACCAGGTTTCTTTAGCATGAAGCAGCTAGGAGCATCACTACTCCCTGCAGCCCATCACAGGGTTATCCCGGCATTTTGTGGTCAAAATGTGTGCTTCACATTAGGGCCATTTATATGGGAGAAAATAAGACGCGTCTTAGACTTAAACAAGACGCTGTGGGAGCGTATACTTGGGCGTCGTTGTATTAGGCATATTGGAGAATAATTGTCTTGGGAATCTGCATGCACGTTATTTCACACGGTTTGATGATAGGAAGTATTCGGATAGTGTGAGCAGTCTAACAAAGAAGCGCGTTTAACCGTCTAAAACAAGAAGACACAGTACACTTAGCATGCGAGATCGCACGCAAATTATTAAAGTAGCGTGACCATTGTGTCAAAAGACGAGTACATACTGAAAAATACAAATCGATGCCTACTTTGTACTTACCGTTGAAAAAATGCCGTATGTCAGAGTTTCCCGATGGTTGTTATTGGTTTTAGCTAAATCTTGTAACTAGCTGGTCTGTGTTTCCGACACTTTTGAAGTGAATGCAAATGTAGCCGCAAAGTGGCCTTTCGAAGCCATGATGTAATTGCCTGGTCCGGACCCGAGGTCAAAACAACTTTTCCAATTGAAAGTTTTGCTGGAAGTATTCCCGCGTTATTATAATAAAGTTTGAATGAAACTTATAAATTTAATCAAAGTTAACGACAGAAGTGATAATTTAGGAGGAGAGAAACAAATTTAGCCCTTTGAAATATATTTTTTCAGTTGAGGTAAAAATGTTGCAATTTGCATAATGTGAAAGTAATTTGAAACCTTTCCAGTAACGCATAACGCAGCTGTTTCATAAAACATCTCGCAATCAGACACACGACAATATATCCAGTTTTTATTCCTCTGTATCCGAAACACAGAAAAGAAAATTAAATGAAAAAGTGATCGCTTTCAGGTTATTTTCGCCCGAGAATCATTCACTAGCGGAAGCAAAACTCGCAAGAAACGTCTCGCAAGACACTGCGTGCATTGTTTACATCTTCTCTCGGCGGTGAAGTCTGTTCCTTCAACTTCACGAAATAAAAATTAATGAAAGGCAAACAACCGAAAGAAGTGAAATTAATTGGGATTCCTACCACGCTTATATTTCTTCCTTCACTGTCCACTGTTCACTTGTTATTAAATAAGCGCTATAATGTATGTATTCGTCTAATTATCTTCTTCATGTTCGTTTAAACATGTTTTAGCGGGTTTCCGTCATGAAGGTATCGTAGAATTTAAAAATCGCGAGTGTCAAATACTTTCGCAGTGTCTTCTTGAGTAATTTCCTTACGCATATTGAATATGAAACTGTTAGATGCAACAGAGAAAACACAACTCGCACTTTGTGACGTTCGCCTCGCATCAACAAACAACAGGTGTACTCCACCGCGGTCAAACGAGAGAAATTTGCAAAAGTTAACCAAAGTACTTCAAAGTTAATTTTCACTGTTTATTAAAAGTTTCATATATTAACAATACACTGTCAACTCACTAAACGTTTTGAAAGTTTACTAAAAAAAGTCGTAAGCGTTTGAAAACTATGAACCGCAGAACTGTCGGCGCCATTTGCCAACACAATTTTGCTCAGGCACGAAGCGTTTTGATCAGTTTTCAACGATCGAAAAGAAGCTCGTTATTTTGAGCCGGAAAGATGAAAAGATAGTTACATAAACTAATTACTTTACACATCCTTGCCCACGTTTCCACTTGATACTAAATGAATCCCACCAAATAAAACGAAAAACGCCTCGGACGTGTGACCACGGTGAAGGTTTGAACAATCCCGCCATCCCCAGAGTTGCGCAATACTACACATTTGTGTACGACCAAACTGCATTTTAATACTTGGTCGCTACGCCCAAGTAATAAGATGCGAAGTGTACCATTTATACGTTTGCGTCCAACATAAGACGCGAAGATCATGTATAAATGGTTCGCGTCTTATTTTTGATACGGCGCACTTGTTCACGTCTTATTTAAGACGCGGACAAAATGAGAACAGCTGAAAACCCTGTTCTAAGATAAGACGTGTCTTAAATAAGTCGCGTCTAAAATAAGACACAAATGCTTATTTTGTACTGTTTATACGATCGGTTCGCGTCTTATTTAAGTCGCTTCTTAGATAAGACGCGTCTTATTTTCTGTCGTATAAATGGCCCTATTGTTGATGAGAAACAGACAATAAAACAAACTCTCGCATGAGACAGTAATGACTCTACACTAACCTGTATGATTTGTTGAACGTAATGACTGTGAATCTGTTTTTGTGTCCTTCAACAGTTTTTACTTTGGCAAGTGCAGCATTGATACAGTTTATTGGAGTCGCATAAACAAAGTCCTAGTGGAAACAGGTATAACAAGTTACTATAGCGCATGCCACAACACTTGTATTTTGGCATTACCAGGTGATACCTGGAAATCTCAGTTGTGGAATAAATTGTTTTCAGAAAAACGTTTTGCAGAAACTTATTCTTGCAATTCATGGGGAAAATATTGAAAACAAAAATCACAAAAATGAGAACTCACAACACTTTATGCCATACTATTAAAAATAGAAAAAGGAAACATACTTCATATGTGTCATAATAACAAATCTTGTCATCTTTAACAGCGACATATCTAGAAATAAACAAAGTTTTTGGAGAGTAAAAAATCAACAAAATTATTTCACTTCCTTTTTTTGTCATACTGTAAAGTTTTGACAGTAACGACCGTCGTTACTTTCGGAATTAGCAGCCTTTGGGGCTTGTTACTTTCAGGGGTTCGCTACTTTCTGGGAACAAAAACCGTTAAATAATGCTGGCGCAAGCACTTTTTTCCAAAAGAAAAAATAAACAACATAAAATTAAAAAAGAACAACATTTTTTTGCATTCCATAGTATATACATGTAGATGGTCTTTCATAAAAAGAAGGTACACAACAATGATACCATAGTAATAAATGCAGCAATACCGTAATAAAAATCAACAGTAATGATAAACAAATAAGATGAAATTTGTCTGTCCAGTTTCATGTTTTCATGAGTGACTCAAAGGAGAAAAGCTAAACCACTTTTGCTCCATGATGCACCGCTGCGTTTTAGTCTGCAGTATATAGAGTTTTCAATTTTAATTTGAAGAAACGTTATTAATACGAAATTGTACCGGTTTAGTTCTTACATCGCGCCATCAGTGAACTGATGTCAAGGACAAATGGGGGCATAAGGCTTCCCCTTGTTGTAAAGTGCCTTATCGTCATCAATTTGTGACACTGCATGAAGTTATTATTGTACATTAAAAATTTGACTATTGATTGGAAGAAATAAAGGTATATGGTATGAGTATACAGTAATTAAAAAAAACCTTGGTCTCACTACTTTTTAGGGACTCGCTACTTTTTTTTGGGGGGGGGGGGGTCGCTACTTTTGGGATTGATTAGCGGCCACAAAGTTTTGATGTTACTTTCAGGGGGTCGCTACTTTCGGGGGGTCATTACTATCGGAACTTTACAGTAGTAAGCTGCAGAAAAAGAAGAAAGATAGTATTTTTACCTTTTCTTCCAATCTGCAACAACATTGTGCCCCTGTTTCTTCAGCCATCCCTGAAAATGATAATAAACCATGGCATCTCTTAGTCAAGAGCTGTAAGATATCATGATTTTGAAAGGCATACAGCTGTAAGAATTTAATGCTTTTTTAATTACTTATTAATTGCAGATTTTTTTATACATGAGATCCACCCACATTCCTTAGTTTTTTCCCTCTGATCAGAATTTAACAATCTTATAATTAAAAATGTTTGTTTTGCAACTTCTGCCACAGCCAGTTTGTGAATTATCCTTGTAAGAAATGCAAACAAAATAGCGTCACTGGCTTAAAAAAAGTTCAACCTTCTAAAACACCAATCTTTTTTTCATTGTCTCAGAAAATGCTGGAAATTTGTTAAGAAACTGATCTATCAAACAAATCAAAAGCTCCTATGAGCCAACTTGTAATTACAATAAATAAAACATCGGACACTGGCATACAAACCTTGTGTGTTTTGCCGCAACACACCCCCCCCCCACCCCCACCGTCCTGCCTTCCCCTCCCCCCTTTCCCTTTCAGTAATGATGTGGAATAAAAAAAATGATGTGGATAGATATTAGAACGAACACCCTTAAGAACTCTGACACCATGTTTCTACCTCTTTCTCAGGATCACACATGTCCCCACCACTCTTCCGGGCATTGTTATCTCCCTAGAAAATGAAAAAAAGTTGTTTATGCTAGGTAAAGTAAAGTCGCACTCGGGCCATGATGGTCCACACGGCCGGAGCTTAACCCGGTTTCTGTAGCATGAAGCAACTAGGAATATTGCTGCTTCCCCCTGGATGGGATGCTAGTCCATCGCAGGGTTACCCCAGCATTTTGTCGCCGGTACCCATTTATACACCTGGGTGGAGTGAGACAGTGTGGAGTAAAGTTTCTTGTCTAAGGAAACAACACGACGGCAGAGACCAGGCTCGAACCACCGACCTTCAAGTAGAAAGTCCGACGCGCTAACCACTAGACCACCGTGCCACCCACGCTAGGGCCATAGTAAATAAATAATATTATCATGGTCTTAAAAGCTCATGCAAAGAGCCTTAGAAATCAGTGTAAAGATATTGTTTTAGACAATCCAATGCAAAATCAATGAACTGTTATGTTTTGCTTCATACTTGCAGTCTTTTTAATGCCTTTTATTTTAACTGGTTTGGAATTTGCAAATTTCATCCAAAAATGGTTGGCTAAATTTTCCCAGGTAAATTTGCAAGACAACTACAGAACTAAAAAAACTACAAAGCCTCTAGTCTGTCTTTTTGGGAGATAATGAGATTCAGCAAGTGTAAGGTTCATTTGTATTGAGAGACTTTACCTTAAAAGTAAGAATTGCCTCCATAAGAGTTTGAGACCACAGATTCATTTCCGCTGTTAGGAAAAACAGAGATAAACATAAAATTCAATATTATTATAATAATGTACCTATGCTAAGCTCCTAGAAGGTCGCTTTGCGAGGGGGAAGTGGACGTCACCACTGTTTCTCACCCAAGCTAGGGCAACCCAGGCATCACTTCATTGTGGGACTGAAGGGTTGTCGCCAGCAATGCTTCTCCCCCAAACCATTTATTAACACTAAAACCACACAACAAATTACATATGTATATTATAATTTTTTTTGGAAATAAACAAGAAATGTTATAGGCGGATAGATGAGAATGGCCTACCTAGCAGTACAAAACCAGAGAGTGGTAACAATAACTATATATACTGCAGTGGGTGGGTAGGGAAATAAACACTTGACTTTAGTAGTGAAATTGAGCTGAATGCCTGGGGAGATTGGCCGCGACCGATCAATCAATCAATCAATAAACTTTATTTACCCTCAAATTTACATTGTAGCACTCAAGTGCTAATATCTTCGAGCCAATGTACCGATGTACATGAATGTAAACATGGCGAGTTTACATGAAGCTGATTGACTGATAATCTATGAGCATGTGCAGGCTTGAAATCTAATTGGTTATTAAGAACAGGGGGTGGGTAAAAGTATGTGTTTACAATGCAAAGTACAACAGATCGATTAACGGGAAAAACACTGGCAAACAGCAGGGAGCTTTTAGGTTCAATTGAGCTAAACATTAACTCCAGTTTATGCTCGGGCAGAAACAGACAGTCTATCAAAGCCATAACTTTCTCCATTTAAAATGCCATAAGTTATGAATTATACTAATCAAAACCTTTGAAATGGTATATCATACATGGACATAATAATTGTTAGAGTTTTTAGTAACAAGTTTGGAAAAAAGGGGATATACCTCAGGGTTTAAGGGTTCAAATAAACAGCAATAAATAGCTTACTGGTGCTTTCAGATGCTAGAATAAATGTCCTGTTTGGAGTGATGACCTTAAATGTTGGACGTTTTACCTGAAAATGACAAAAACAATATAAGAATAAACATCTGCCACCAATCCGTTTGAAATCTTTACTTTTACCATTTTGCGATAAGCAAATCTACAGAGAATATATATATTTATAATATGACCGTACGGCACCGCTGACGCAATCCTACAGAAAATAGAATTGCAAGGTTACGTGAGCCAGTCCAGAAAAAGCCGTGCTCGAGTTGAAGCGACCTCGCACTGCACAACTATTCTTGTACTTTCTAGTCATATTATAACATACTTATTGACTGTGTTAGGTTGGGCCAGATGGGAAAATATTTGGCTCTCAGTCACGGCACACAGACCTCGCTGCGCTCGGTCCATATGCCATGACCTCAAGCCGAATATTTTCCCATCTGGCCCTCCCACTCAGTCAATAAGTGCATAATATATTCTTATATACATATCCAAGTAATAAACAGAGCAGAGGTGCTTGGGCAAGTACAAATTGTACATTTTTTGGTGCAGTTCTGAAGGTCGCTGTAACTATAGTAATAAGGAAACATGTGAGTGAAGTAAATAAACAATTTGCACAAGGACACACTAGATGCATTCAACAAATGTTACAGATCCTATGTACATCACATATGAACCAAGTAACCAAGCAAACATTGTCATTCAGTGGTTACAACAACAAAAGGTCATGTGTTCAATCAACTCCCATCCATAAAGACTTTCGATGACTTTACGTGATAGATAAAATATGAGCAGAAGAATGCATAAATTATGTCATTATGCATCATTAAGCAGAGAGTTGGCAAGTTCATACATGGTTCATATGCACTTATATAATTCATTAATAATTCATATGGAAAATACAAAAGCAATGAAAATTTTATGATGTTTTGTAAATCTTGATACAGAACAGCTATATTTGTATGCTGTATCATTGATACAGCATACTAAAAGGGATAGATAGTTTTCAACTTTTTTTTAAACAGTCATCATTAGCTCCAATTGATAACAGTATATCTGTTGTCTTGATACTGAAGGGATTACCATGACTTGTAAACATGTAAATTAAATAAAAGCATCTATCTATCTAATTACAAGCTTCATTGCTATTGTTCTTTTATTCTTGGCTTTCACATGACGTCATAAAAATTAAAAAATCTAAAGAAAACGTCCTACAAAGCTGTTTCTAACATGGTATGTGGATACAAGTGTTATAATCTTTCACAAAAAGTTTCGGGTTTTAATGATGTTTTGCTTCCGATTTACAAAGGTTTTAAATGTGTCACGCAATCGTCACGCTATTTCAGATAAGCCGCGAAAATAAACAAAATTGAATCAGCTGAAAGTTAATGTTTGCATTATAAGTGCTTATAAGCCGAGTTAATTGAGGTTATAGCAAATACAATATTTTTGGATGTGATTTTTGGTGTAATTAAGACTTTGAATTTTTGGCCGCCATCTTTGTGCCCCTCTCAGGGGCACAAAGATGGCCGCTCCATACATTTCTTACTAAAAATATCTAATACTCGTTCACCTATAACTCTTGAACGAAATGCTTTTGCGCTTCAAAATTTGGCCAAGATGTGTATTTTTGAACTCTTTACAATTCCATAAACATTTTGGATTCGAAATCTACTTTTTAATGCTTCTGAATTTTTATATGACGTAAGTGAAAGCCAAGAATAAGAAAGATAAAATATTTGTTACAGAACTATATGGATACTTACAATAATGAACTCGTCACAAAACAACTAACTAGCATATACTCACATATCATGTACTTACATCTGTGATTATTTCAATGTCCCTTATTTGACTGACAGGAATTATATGAAGAGATTCATTCAGATTGTGCTGAAAGGAAAATACATGTTGTAGTTCAAAATGAATCTTAGGTCAAAATGATTTCAAACTAGTTGTTCCAGATTAATTGACATAATCCTAAGACAAAGAAAAGTACAAATCAAACTATTTTGAAATCATTTTAACCTGAGAACATTTTAAACTACAACATACACATTATAATATGTTAGAGCCATTTTCGTATGACCTTGAAATGATTGCGCATAAGCACAACCAAAACAACAAATGAATGGGACGGAAGTAATTTCATTAGTTTAGCGAATGGAGGCAAATACACACTGCTTTTGGTTGGTTTGGAATACACATTTGAAACAGCAGAAGTGCTTTAAAAATTCCTGGTTAAATTCTATGTCAGTGAGGAACTTGATTTTAGCACAGAGTTTAAGCATTTCTACTCTTTCAAATGCTGAATTTTTCTTTCAAAAAGTTAACACTTTTTCATAACTAGTGTGATCAACTTACAAACAAATAAATTTCCATCTACCTTATCTTTATAGTATCTCAATTCACTGCCATCAAACACAAACCAACGCTTTCGCCATCCTCTATTGTTTTGTTGCCTGAAGGTAAAAAGAGTAATTGAAAGTAAGTAAAAGAGAAACCCTTAACCCGTTTTAGCATAAAACAGCAATTTGATGCCACTGATGTTGTTTTCTGACCACCATGGTGGCAAAGAGGAAGGTTAGAGCAGATTTTCCTTCGATTTTGCCAGTCAAATCTGATAATTTTTTTCGTTTGTAACTCTGGCCCACTTCACAAGATCCCTCTCATTTGGGCACTTTTTGAAATATTTCTTCTTTCTGTATGAGTTAGTTATTAAAGACATCGTTTCTCGTAAAAAGGGATCATGTCACAAATGGTAGAAGGACCATGGTCCTGTCGCAGGTGGTTTGAGGCATTTGAGGTATGAATGGGTTAAGATAATTATTATGATTATAATGGATAACTTCAGGACAGTACTTAATTGAGGCCCTGCCACGGTAAATTCCGACAGGTGACATGACCCACAAAGTAGCGACAGCAGGTAAAATGAAATCGCGACAAAAGACAAATGTTCGTTCAATTTCTGACAGCAACGTGAAACATTGATAAAACACCGACACGAGACATTTTAAAATTCAGACAAGCGACACGGGACCCCCCTGGCAGGGCCTCTTAATTCACTAATTGCTTTTTTACATTTGGCATTCATTTCTTGTCCACAACAACAGTTCTTTTCAGAACTACATTAACCTGCATGATTGTGCAATCGACAGGCTACTGATGCACCTGGGTTTAAACCATTTACAATCTACTTAAAATAATATAATCTGTCAAAGAAAAAATTAAAGGAACTTTTTCTTACCCTCCTTGTTTCCAAAGAAATCCATCGCTCTTGCGAACCTTTAAGAGTCAACAAAAAGACTGTAAATAAGAGCAGTTATTTTTCTATGCCAAGGAAATAAAAAGCCAGCAGAAGGCAGTGCTCTGATAGCAAAGTAAAATGCACTTACCCTAGGGCTAAGAATGTTTTTTGACATTCTGTTGTCATCCGTACTATCAACACTGTCACCTCTTGACGTCTAAAAATAATATCACAAATCACTATCTTGTTATAGATTAAAACCCTTAAACATTCAGTCAAAATCAATTAAGTCCACCCTTGACCATCTAGACACAAATCACATAACCTGCAATCAGGAGCTGGCAATTTTAGCAGCACTCTTAAGCCTGGTTCACACGTGCGACGCAAATGCAAGCGCAAGTGCAAATGCAAACGCAAGGAATGGAAAAATTTTCATTTCCTTGCATTTGCATTTGCACTTGCGTTTGAGTCTCACACATGTGAACCGGGCTCAACGCAAATGCAAGCGCAAACGCAAGGTGAAAAGCACTTGTTCGCTTGCGTTTGCGCTTGCATTTGCATTTGCATCGCACGTGTGAACCAGGCCTTATATGTATGTCCTCTTTTGTGGTCTATCTTTCATTTCACGTTTCCCGCAGGAATGGTCTACCAAGCAAAACGAAAATAGAGCCTGATGGCAGCTTATGAATCACAAAAATTGTTCAGATAACAAAAGGAATTACATTATAAATCAAAACAACTATCACAAAATACCTTGGGACCGAACTCTGGCAAATCTACAAGTCCATCTAGAGAATCATCGCTTGAGTAATCAGCATCACCTGGCTCTTCCACTTTCTGATCATTTTGTGTACCAACGGTTTCATAAATGCAAGGATCAACATCTGAGGTGGATTCCTGAACTAACACATAATCTCCTACAGGTCCTGGCAGTCTAATGTCTGGGCTACGCACCCCTTGAACTGATCCTAATAGAATTAAGTCATTAGTCAACCAGGGTTCTGAGAGATTATACCATACTTAATCGAGGGACCGGGGTGTGTTTCTCAAAAGTCCTGAATAATTTTTGGGCCCAAAAGCTATTTTCTAGATTCAGTTTGGAACAAATGTTGTTGAAGTTTTTAGTCGGCAAATCAGCCCAGCATGTGTAGTAAATGTTTTCTCTAAAAGGAAGGCCATTATTCAAGGCGTCCAACTTACACAGTAAGTTTTAGCAGCAGTTCAGTTTAAAGTTCCCTTGAAGAAAATGCCATGAATTTGAGGGATGGCTTCTATTTCAGAAAAATAATTGATAATGTTAACCCACTAACCAGTGATTCATGTCAGTTTTATTTTGTTGTGTTGTTGTTGTGTGCATGTTCTATAACACACTAAAATGGCAGATCCACACTCCATCATAGGACACTTACCATTTGTCAGAACTGGCCGGCTGGGCCAGTCAATTTGTAAATTCTGTCATTATTTTTTTTCAAACTGGCCTTCCAGACTGGTCAATTTGTAGATGGCATGCATCATTCTGATGAACTTGTAGGAACAGGTCTTCAAAAGGCTGCATCCTGTTTATGAACTGACAGGTCTGGCCGACTAGTTTTGACAAATGGTAAGTACCCATAGGGAGGGGAGGGTGGGGTGGCTGGAGTGAATAGGAGAGGGGGCAGAGTGAAAATGATTCTTTAAGGAGGTACCCCTCCCCTAGATCTACCACTGCACTGAAATTAATGTTATACTAGAAAGTTAACACTGGTTGTTAAGGCTATTTATATTGATTGTGACAATGACAAGTTGACTGATAGGTTTTCAAGCTTGCCGATAGTAACCCACTTCCTCTACAAAAATAAGACCAACCCACCCCACTCTCTATCCCCACCCCGTCAAAAAGCCCTTATAACAAAATAAAACCCAGTAGTAATAGTAACTGTACTCGGATACAAAAGGTGTCTCTGTGGTTAGAATAGTGATTAATTGGTAGGGAAGGTTAACACAGTAGTAGCAGAAGTTCAATGCACAAAATCTAAGGTTGTAAACTTCACAAAAGGATGTGTTAATGCTGCCGTCAATTATCTTCGTAAACATCTCAGGAGGCAAACAAGCTTAGTTTAAAGGTGCATGGGTTATTGGGGGATTTCAATGCATATTGTCTGTTTCTGTTTAAAGAGGTCTGTTGGATGCCATTATAAAATTAAGGTCAGGATGAGTGAGGGATGCAGTGAGTGGGATGGCAGAGGAGTGGGCATTCTTTACTTTATCAATGATAAAAATGGGCATAGGACAAGACTTGACCCGAACGAGGACTTTTAAGTGGTACTGTACCTTGCTGACCAGCACCATCTAACTGATCATGATGTTTTTCATTGCCATCAACTGGGGGAATGGGAGGTAATGGCATCTCTGGGAAAAATCTTTTCTCTTTTACACTTGAACCTGTTTGTCTAGAGGGAGGAGGGGGAGGGGCTGCTCTTGTAGGATATCTTGGCAATGTTGACGGTTTCTCTTCTGAAGTACTTAATATCCTTTGGTTCCCTGGTGTTGAAAATGACTTTGTTCTGGATTGCAATGCATGGTTTAGCACAGAAGAGGTCTCACCCTTCTCAATGTCTACTGTGTTTCTGTCTGGCACCAATGCTGTAGCTAATGCTCCATCTTCTGATTTTCCTCTACATCGTGGAGCTGGCACTGGCTTTTTTGATCCTATTCTTACTGGCGCTTTTGGCACTGGCCTCTTTGGTTCAATTTGCGCTGAAGGTTGGCTTGCTACATCCTCAATGTTCCCATATATAGCTTGTTCTTTGATGTCAAGATCACCTGAAGTTTTCAAATCCTCATCGACAACCTGGGGTTTAGGTAAGTCTGAAATGGCCAATGTAGAATTAACATCAGCCGGAGATTCCTCAGATTTCAATGGATCAAAAGCATCAATGACATCATTACTAACAGAGACAAGACCTTGCTGTTGTGTGTCAGCCTGTGCATCGTTTTGTATACTACTGCTTGATGTAGCTTCTGGTTTATTCTCGGGAGACAATTTTCGTATTGTTCGTCTAGGTGGTTTAACAGGTGCCTTCTTTTTAGGGAGCTCAGGTTGCATAGAAAGCTTTTCAGCTTGTGAAGGCTGCACTAAATCTTGTGTATGAGTATCATGATGATGTGCAGTCTTTAAGCTTGTGTCATTGGGATCAGTCCCTTCCTGTAAGTCTGCCCGTGGTGGTATAGGTGGTGGAGCTTTCCCTGAAGGAGTTCGTTTTGCTGCCTTTGGTGGCAGCATGGGAAGCTCCTCTTCGACACTTCCCGAATTTTCATCATCCTCCTTCGCTAATGACGTAGAAGCACCGCTTTCAGGCTCAGTATTTTCGTGATTGTTATCGAGACGTATTAGCGATGTTTGCTGTCCATTTCCTGCTTCACATCCGTGGCTTATTAATTCGGCATTCGAAATGACACCGTTTTCCTCATTGGGCAAATTCACGCCAAGTTTTTCTTTCAACTTCTCCACGAAGGTCAAAAATCTCCTACGATGGTACGGTAATACAATTCCAATTTCATCGAGTACAGTTTCATTGATGTTGCAGCAAATCTCCAGGGAAATGAAGCCGTTTGATACAAGTTTATCTGCATACCTTTCGAGCTTAACTTCGGAAACGAGCCATTCCCTTACCGCAACAATATCCTCGCTTTCTGCTGCCATTTCAAGCTAAATCCGTGCTGTTTTTGTAAGATCCATGTTGTTATAGATCAAAAGATTACGCAGGTCTCATTTGCTCCTAATGAAAGCCTAAACCTATCACAATGGCACCATGGAATCCCCAGTTCACATTTACAAATCGGATATGTTTTCGATCGCAATGAAACTTCTTCCGGGACCACAGAAATGCGCACAATCAGGACTGAAGTGTGCTGACCACTCTTCAGCGATCACAGGGCACAGGATACCCAACCTGTGGTCAGAGCAGCCGTTCTAACTTTTGAATCTGTGGATGAAATCCGGACGGTGTAATCTGCAGGTTACAGGGTCTGCAGGTTGCAGGTGCAGGGTGCAGGTTGCAGGTGCAGGTTGCAGGGTGCAGGGTGCAGGTACGAAAGTTAATAATTAAAAGTCAATTCGACTTTAATCGCATGTGGCACGAGTCAAGTTCGAGTCACGAGTCACAAGCTATTTCTCTCTTGTCTTTTTTATGTCGTAAAAAATAAAATAAAATAAATAAATAAATAAATAAATAAATAAATGAAAGCTATCCTTCACTACCCAACACTTCCCCTGAAAGAATCTCACCTTGATATGTACACAAATCAAGCGGGGGTATTGTTTCCAAGTCGAAATCATGGAGAAAAGCTGCGTCGGCTTCGTTCGAGCGCCATCTTTGTTGTAATGAAAGTAGGAATGCTGGAACGTCGGTACGGCGGATCGAACACCGGAAGTGAACGGGGGTGTAAATTGTTATTGTCAAAAAGATGAACAGTGCGATTTGAAATGTTTTATTGTGAAGATCGTGAGAGCTTAAACTGACAGTTTCATGATTATATGTACAAATCACAGTAACGGCATTTACACTGATGAACAGACAGTTGTCTCGAAACGTCTGTTATTTTGTTTCTTTTTTTTCGCATAACATATCATGTTCCAGTTTAATGATTAACTCACCACATGCTCCACCGTGAACGTGGCTGTGGCTTCGACTCGATGG
Source organism: Cladopsammia gracilis (assembly GCA_022457155.1). Classification (NCBI taxonomy): domain Eukaryota; kingdom Metazoa; phylum Cnidaria; class Anthozoa; order Scleractinia; family Dendrophylliidae; genus Cladopsammia; species Cladopsammia gracilis. The sequence continues at coordinate 47,194 of JAJGOT010000052.1, read as the reverse complement.
AAAGTATGAAAGTAAACATGTTGTGAATCTTGTTTTAAACAAATTGGGAGTAATGCCAAAACTAATTGTGGCCTGAATTACACAGTTTTTCGGCCCTTTGCGCCAGTAAATGTTCTTGTGATTACGTCATTTGCATTTGTTTTGATTGGTATACGGCATTCACCAGAAAAGTACTTTGTTATTACTCAGAACAATTAACAAGAGGATTAATTTATAATTATAAGGGTGCCAGCAGCAATGACTGATTGGAGGCCCCCTCTTAAAGTACCTTATTACATGAAATTTTCGCGACACGTTAATTTCGCGATTTTGAGGTTCGCATATTTCGCGACACCTTAATTTCGCGATTTTGCGAAAATTTTTCATTTTGACTCACTTTAATTTCGCGTTTTTGAGTGAGACACACTTTATTTCTTTGTCAATGTGACTTAACATGTCCCTGAATTTGATCAAACAACTTAATCCACAATGTCCAAATAAACAGAAACGCAACTGATTATGTAAACAGTAACAAGAAAGATGTTCTCACAGTGTATACAAGGCACGGTTTGTAGTTCATGCTTGAAGGACCAGAACATTACCACAGAATAGTTTAAAATGATTGTTATAAACGTGTGTAATGGTAATAAAGTGTTTTTTTAAATTTCTGACATAATGAGCGTCACTTTATTTTCGCGTCATGTTATTTTCGCGACATTTAATTTTCGCGTCACTTAAATTTCGCGATTTTTTTCAAATCGCGAAATTCGCGAAATTAACGTGTCGCGAAAATTTCATGTAATAAGGTATTATTTTATTATATATGATATTATTACCTATAGATTTATTATTCTTAGCACTGCACTGCATATTTAATTAATTTAATTAATTTTATTTTCAATAAACTTCAAATTTTCATTACTACTTTATTATATATTTTTTTTTCATTCAATGTCAAACTTCACAATACATCCCCCGATATGACATGAGCACCAAAGGCGCTCCGGTGCTCCAGTGGTCCTTGTTCTATTACATGGCTACAACAAGATGGCACTCGAACGAGGAATAGGTTTTATTGAAAAAACAAAAAGCCGTTATCTACAGATGGAACAGGAATTTAATCAGTTTAAACTCTCGCGATCTTCACAATAAAACATTTCAAATCGCACTGTTCATCTTTTTGACAATAACAATTTACACCTCCGATTACTTCCGGTGTTCCATCCGCCGTTCCAACGTTCCAGCATTCCTCTTTTCATTGCAACAAAGATGGCGCTCGAACGAAGCCGACGCAGCTTTTCTCCATGATTTTGACTTGGAAACAATACCCCCGCTTGATTTGTGTACATATCAAGGTAAGATTCTTTCAGGGGAAGTGTTGGGTAGTGAAGGATAGCTTTTATTTAGTTATTTATTTATTTATTTTATTTTTTTACGACATAAAAAAGACAAAAGAGAAATAGCTTGTGACTCGTAACTCGAACTTGACTCGTGCTAAATGCGATTAAAGTCGAATTGACTTTTAATTATTAACTTCGTACCTGCACCCTGCAACCTGCATCTGCACCCTGCACCCTGCACCCTGCACCCTGCACCTGCAACCTGCAGAACCTGCAACCTGCAGATTACACCGTCCGGATGAAATCTTATGATGTTACCATTCAAATGATGGAAAACTGCATGATCTCACATAACTGTTATGGGCTCCTGTCCAACAAAGTCATTTATATCCTTTTCAGGGCTTTTATTCCTGACGTTAGAAATTGAAAGACCGGAACAAACTTGATACCGAAAAAAATAATCGCCACGTTTTAAAAAACGTTAAAAAATAGTGACCGTGTTTAAAAACAAAGTGCAGGAGCCGATTACTCTCTGTTACGTGTCACGCATCAGATGGAGAAGAGCAACTTCTGCTCCTACTCAAAGTTAACTCTCTTTCTTCTCTCAATTCACAGACGAAAGCGCGTGCTCGAACGCGGATCCGCCCTGGCGCCAGCGAACGCTCCGCGCGTGCTCTCGCCCCCAGGATCAACATCTTGATTCAATGTTAGAAAAAATTCACCGGTCTGTTTCTGTTTCAATGCTTGTCATTCATGGCCAAACTTAAGAAACGTATTCAAAGTTGAGAATGTTGAGATTTGGGTGCTTAGTCAATTTTTCAGTAGAAGCTGATCTTTGTCATTGTTTGTTTCCCATGATGCAATGGTTTCTTGAAAGGGCTTTCGGCACTGGGCTTCACGGACTTTCAACCTAAAGGTCGGTGTATTTAGCCGTTTCGTCTTTAGCCAGGTGTGAGAACTAGGCACCGGCAAACATAATGCATAGGGTAACCTGGCGATGGACAAGCATCACATCCAGAGGGAGTCATTAATGCCGTCTCTTAGTTGCTCCATCAGTGCTACAAACAGAAATCGGCCGTTGTAGGCCACTTCTTTCGAAGAATTTACCCCTTGAACACGTTTTTGGTTTTGTTGTCCAGATGGGAAACTAAAGTGATCGACAACTTGATGATAAGTTGCGAGAAGGAAAAAGCATGCACTCTTGGGACTTCATCACATGGTAAGAATTGCCGAACCAAAAAAAAGATAAAAAAAAAAGAATCTCTCTCTCTCTCGTAAGTCCCGGCCCACTGCAGCTAGTTCCAACTCGTTCATGAGAATGGAACTCTACCTCCGTTACTTGCCTCGGTTATATATACACTAAAATGGTTTTATCAAATGAGCTCTGATTGAGTGGTTTTCAATTGAGTATCGGAAGTAATTTCGCAATAGCTTTGGTTTTGTATTGCTACGCTTTGTGATTGGCTTAAAATCTTGCGCCTCCTTTCTCGACCAATCATAAGTAAAACCAAAACCAATCGTGACTTGCATGCACGCGTTTTCCCGCGCTTGGCACCGGCTACATGTATTTGCTTTGAGCTCTACGACTGCTGTGATTCATGATTACAGTAATAACTAATTTGGTTTTGGTTTGTAATACGACACTGAAATAAAAACTGCTCTAATTTAACTGGTAAATTGGCCAAATTCAAAAGCGAATGTGTTTTACTCCCTCGCCAACGTAGCACCACAGTTTTTTTAGCATTAAACTGATCCCTTCATACATGTACACTCACCTGATCTGTCTGTGAAGACCTCTTTTCCTTCCTCGTGCTCTTCTTTAGAAATATGTAAACATTTTCTGTTTGACCTCTTCAAAGCTAAGTTTCTCGAAACCTCAGCCGTAATCAGGGTCTCTCGGGCAACAGTATTAAGATGACCGCTGGTATCTTTCCACATTGTTAACTGGATACTTTAAATTCGCTAAAATGATTAAAAGTGGAATCGATGTAGCATCTTGTTAATTGTATATAAATAAGATACAAACCCATATAACTCTAGCTGTCGATATTGTAGCTTGTGAACAGGCTTCTTTTAGGAGCGGTTTGCTTCGCTTGCCAATTTCCTTTTGTAACCCAATAACTCCATCCTGGCAGGAGCCTATTCACTGTAGAATTCCGAAATTGTAACGGCCTCCCGAAAGTAACGTTAAGGTTACAGTGTACCTTCGGGGGTGTCTCCAGTATAACAGCTCTTGCGTCTTAAGATTACACTTAATATACCTAAACCCAGATACCAAATTAAAGCTTATAGAGCTGGCTATCTAAATATGGAAACCATTTGGTAATAAAATGAATTGTCGATTTTTTTACGACGTCTAAATTCGAACGTCCGAATCAGCTTTAAAACGCTATAACTCAAAGCGATTATTATATTTTGCTAATTTGATTTTTTCTCGGGTTTCCGGACACGAAGCGCTAAAAAAACATGTCGGCGATTTTCCATATTCAATTGCAGTGAAAAGTTACAGAATATTTTCGAAACGGGGAGAAAAAAAATTGGAACGATCGCACGGAAATGCCTCTTGACGAAAAAGTTTTCGGAATTAAGAAATTCGCCGACAAGTTTTGTTGATTCTATGATACCCTAGCTTCTGTCCAAATTTAAGGAAAATCGAACAAATTCCCTTTGAGTTGTAGCTCTTTAAAGTGTCCCCAACAAGCGAAAAATTAACTTTGAGAAAACGGCGCTTAAAAAAACATATCGCTTAATAAACAAACTCCGCCCACAAAAGTTATACCGTCATTTCTCCGTCAATTTTCACTATTTTTCGATACTTTTTTTTTGGGATGAAAGTTCATTCTGTAAACTTTATTCTAACGCCAAAAAAAATTTTCAATAAATTTTCGATCTGAAGGTACACTGTAACCTTAATTTTGATGACCCTTCTGGATCAATGAGGTCCTATTTTCGTTTCGATTGGTAAACCATTCCCCGAGGGAAAAACGAAAAATTAACAAGCGACCACACTCACAAGAGGAAATAAGAGCGCTGCTAAAATTGGAACTGGCTGACTGACTATTAGTTATGGTATTCCCGGAAATAACGACCCTCCCGAAATCAACGGAATACGGTACCGATCTTAGGAAGAGGGGGGTGTAAGGGTTTGCGGTGATGCGGTTTTGCGTTATTTTTGGTGCGGTTTTACGGAAAAAAAGTCTTGGACACGCGGTATTGCGGTTTATAAGACTCAGCGGTTTGCGGTTTTCATAAATTTGGTAAATTTTGGATGCGGTTTTGCGGTTTATTTACGTTTTTCTGCGCGGTTTTGCGGTTTTCGGACCCCCCGCCCCCCTAGGAAAACTTTAGAAGAGAAACTCAGTACATTTCTTCAAAAGCAACTGTTAGTGAAATGTTGGTCCTCTAAGGGTAGACTGCACACAAGTCGACCTTCTCTTGTTTAGTCCCCGTCGAGTTTATAATACAAGCGAAGAAACTAACTTATCGAAAATTAGTATTGGAAGGGGACTTTGAGAAAGTCTACCCTAAGGGCTTCAAATTCCGAAACTGTAACGGTGGGCTGTTACTCAGTTTGAAATTCTACGACTGTTAGACTCATAAATAATCCAATCCACTGTTCCTACAAACAAATCTGACCAAAAGAATAAGACAACTGAAGTTTCTCTGTTATTTTCTGGAGTTCGTTATGTCATACTTGAATGAAATAACTGCATACATATAGAACTGTCAAATTGTTTATATGTTTTGTGATCCATTCAATTGACTTTTATGGCATAAATTAACACTCGAAATATATTGGAGACTTATAGCTATTAACGGAAATACAAGAAAATAGACGTTGCAAGCGGTCTCAAACATTTAACAGAAACTATCTTCCCTTGTCCTTTTTACCTTGCTATGAAGTTAATGCATTTTGTGGGATATTCAGTTTGTAGTTGGTTAAGGTAGACTGATAAACATATGTTTCTCGTGATGCACTCTTCCACTGGGATTGCACATGTGTCTTTTTTAAACCTTTCAGGAACTAGCTTGAACCACCTGGGCAACAAAACAAGGATTAATAAACTGCTACAGAACGATGATTACTCACGGTGGCCACGCAGTTATACTTCTGGGCCGAGTTGTTCGAAGGACGATTAGCGCTAATCCAATGTTGATTACCATGACAACTCATATGTTCTGTTGACAGTTAATCCAGGATTAGCTGCTAATCAGGATTTGGACAACTCCAGTCGGCCCTGAGAGACGCAGTATCGACATTCGTCTGATGGGGCAAAACTTGACAAAACTTACCCTCCCTCAACCCTGCCCCCTAGCCCGATAGCTTGTTCGCTGGCTAATGGTTGCCAAGTTCGTCCCAGATGCGTCTCTAGTATAAAAACGCCCAATGATTTAACTCTATCGAGTCGCAACTCGTGCAAGTTTGCCGTCGAAGATATGCACCCTGTATGCGAGCTTCGTGAGCACAGTCTTCAAATTGATGACGAGGTGACAACATGGAAAGACAAGAACAAAGATATAGTTCAATGGATAAAGTTAATTATTGTGAGAAGGGCAATAAGGAGAGTGGATGTTATTTGATACTCACCATGAAAACCGGGAAGTAAGCTGCGTTTCGATCAGTGACTGATGTTCTGGCAATATTGACTTTTTACAAACATTGACTATTGTTATTCAGATTTGTCAACCATAAAACAAAATAACTCTTTTTTAACAGCCAATAAGCTTCTCTGTTTGGTGCATTACAGCCGATTTTAGTGCAGTGTGTAGAACTGGGGTCGCCTGCTATTATTCTCCGGTCATGGTCCGATCATGACAATTGTAAAGGAAATATCACATAAACTGGGTTCAAAGAATAACACTGACTTCCTTAAATATATTTAAAAAAAACATGAAGATTTCAGTGCGTATCCCGAACCGTTTTATGTCCGCATGTTTGGCCTGCCTTCATTCGATCGCGTGTTATGATTCGTGAATCACCGGTCATGATTTGCCGATTGTCAGAAAGATGGTGAAGGAAATTCACAGATCTTATTCCCTGTCGATGTTTCTATTTCAGAAAGTATAAGTATTTACTCTTTGAGCTCATTAGAGCGGTTTTTAATTGAGTTTCGTAAAACGAAAACCAAAGTTAGTTCTCTGTGCCCGGTTGTTCGAAAGGCGCTAACCCAGGATTAAAACTTAACCGAGGATTTCATTTCTCTTGTTAAAACTGCCTTCAAAAGCTAATAGGCCATTTCCGAGTTGCCGTTAGCCTCTATATCAAAGCGAGGCTAGGTGCGAAACCTTTCACATGAAAATGAGTTTTCATTCACATGTTATTTGCATGTGAATGAAAACTCATTTTCATATGAAAGGTTTCGCACCTAGCCTCGCTTTGATGGAGAGGTTAAAGGCAACTTGGAAATGGCCTATTGTAAGCTGCATGTGAAGACAAGTCAAAGTCAAAACTAAAGGGCCAAAATACTTTGGAAAAAACTTCATTCATGAGCAACTTCGCTGGATAAAGACTTGACGCTAACCCTGGGTTAGCTTAATCGTGCTCAGTGAACAACCTGGCCCTGATCAATCACAAATTAAACTCGCAGACTAACCAATGAACCAATCAGAACACGAAGCAAATACATGTAGCCGGCGCCAAGCGCGGGAAAACGCGTGCGAGTAAGAGTCGAGTAAGTCAAGATTGGTTCTGGTCTTACTTATGAATGGTTAATGAGCAGTTTTCAATTGAGTATCGAAAGTAATTACACAATTGCTTTGGTTTTGCATTGCTACGCCTTGTGATTGGCTAAAAAATCTCACGCCACTTTTTCGACCAATCAGAAGTAAAACCACAGGTAGCCCAAGCTGTATGTGTCACAGAACCGTTACGAGCGAAATTATAAGGATTTGTATGACGAAAAACGGTCCATTCTAGGAGTTAAAAAAATACGAACAAGATTTCAAGAGAGAAAGCAATGGAACTAAAACTCACTGGAAACGCTCTAAATCGCCCCAAAAAACACGCAGGAGACAAGGAAACTGTCAAGCGAAGTAGGGTAGGCAATTTTTATTGAAATCTTGTTCGTATTTTTTAACTCCTAGAATGGACCGTTTTTCGTCATACAAATCCTTATAATTTCGCTCGTAACGGTTTCGTGACACATACAGCTTGGGCTATCTGTGGTAAAACCAAAACCAATCGTGACTTGCTCGCACGCGTTTTCCCGCGCTTGGCGCCGGCGACATGTATTTGTTTCGAGCTCTGATTGGTTCATTGGATTGTTTACGACTGCTGTGATTGGTCAGAGTAATGACTTTGGTTTTGGTTTTACGACACTCAATTAAAAACTGCTCTAAAGTGGTGCGAGATTTTTTAGCCACTCACAAAGCGTAGCAATGCAAAACCAAAGCAATTGCGAAATTACTTTCGACACTCAATTGAAACCCGCTCTATAGTGGCGAATTCCCTTATACCAGTGTCTTATCAGTCTTGGGCGAATCATGTTTGAAAAACCCCGCTCTGCACAGTAGTCGAGAGTAACATGTCGAGAGTCGAGACTCGCATGTTGAGAGTCGAGACTCGAGAGTAACATGTTGAGAGTCGAGAGTAACATGTCGAGAGTCCATAATTTCATCAATCGATAAATAATCGATATTAATCATTTTCCACACTAGTCGTATGAAACAATAAACCTTTTTTAAAACTAAAATAGTTGTTCGTTCAGCAGACCCGAATGTGATTGCTATCGTGTACGTGGTCAGCCAGTTTCCTTATCAATGTTTCACACAAAAGAGGCACATTTTAAAAGAAAACAATGAAAGAGTTTGCGCCGAACAATGATAATGGGAGCAAAGAGAGAGCATGGAACTGTCCTGGCTTCTCAATCTAGCCTTCTCCCGTTTTCTAGAAACGTTCCATTTTCCGATCATCTGGGCAAAGCTGTTTTAACTGCCTTTTTGTCCATTTTGTGGCTGGGGTACACTAACCGAAATGCAAATTTTAAACAGATGATCGTTTACAATGTTCTTGAAAATAAGCGTGACTGTATTTAGTATGATATAAAAGCAAGGCTGATTAAACGGTACGGAAATTGTATTTGGATTGGAAATTATTGTAATTGGATTCAAATACCATTTCCGTACCGTTTAATCAGCCTTGCTTTTACATCATACTGTTCTTAATTTTTACGCTGATTAGATCCTTCACTACAGGATCCGGTGCTTCTATTTCAGTTGTTACGGTGGTCCTTGCAAACACAGTTACGTTTTTGTACTCATCAGTTTTTATACAACAAATTCTTTCAGGTCAACTCGAGATGTTTCTGTGGCCTTTTAATTGAATGTATGATGAGTATAACGCCAAATTTCTATAAATATCTGTTCTTGTGAAGTCTGTAACTGTCAGGCAACCAAATAAAGTAATCGATTAATATTGTATATTTATCGATTGATGAAATTGTCTCGACATGAATTATGGACTCTCGACATGTGAGTCTCGACTCTCGACATGTGAGTCTCGACTTTCGACATGTGAGTCTCGACTCTCGACATGTGAGTTTCGACTCTCGACATGTGAGTCTCGACTCTCGACATGTCACTCTCGACTCTCGACTCTCGACAATTACCCAAACTCGTTCACGTGAAATGGACTTAATGATCCTTAATGGCTTCACAGCCTTCATGTCCAGGTTCATTTTAATGCAATGAAAATTGTAATTAAGATATTTTTAAATTGTGAATAAAGTTGTTATTTTTATGATGATAAGCCGTATTATTATCAGTCTTATCAGCCAATCAGAATTCTTATTTGCTGGTCATATTTGAGTATCAGGCCGTCCATTCCTGCTGGGGATCATGATATTTGCTATCATTTGTTATTTTCCCCTCATTTTTTAATATCAATCTTGCTCGGGACCGCACTGGGAGACCGAAAGGCAGGTAAATAGCAATATTCATCCGAAGTTTGAGTAGCCAATCAGAGCGCCTGCAAAACACTATCCTCTTGAGCTTGGCGGTTTTGGTATGGTATTGCACGAACTGAAAATTATTCGGAAAACATTGGTTTTAGTACATGTTGGTGGACATGCGAAATGATATGCCGAATACACTACATTTCCTAAGGTATATGGTGTGTATTAAACATAGTCATGTTCGGGTCATGTATTATCGTAAAAAGACAAAGTCGACAAACATCTGTGAAATTCACGTTTGTTTTGTCGCGAGTGAAAACAAATACTCGATCATTTTCTCTGACGTCACGGTAATTTTCCCAGATCACCTTGCAGCATACGCAATTTTCGCACGAAGGCGAATATATTTTCGTAAAAAGTGGTTGTTCTCGTCTGAGTAAAAAGTTATCGGTGAAAGAAGTCATGTAAATCACGATTAACAGAGTCATCTTACAGTTTTTACTGTAAGAAAGTGTTCAGAATTTTTTTGTCTGGCTATTCGCCGAATTAAAGGACTGCATTGGTTGCGAAGTTGAATAATCTTCGCACTGCTTTGCCTAATGCAGTATGGATGACAGTAATGTTACAACAAGACATAAAGCGATACCAGACGACAAGGTAAGGTCTTTACACCCATTTCCTCTACGTTAATTGTGGTTTTAAAACCTTCGAGATATAGATCCTTGAGTGCTTTTCGGGATACAACTAAATAAGCTTGCTTGAGTTGGATTTAAGTGAGACGATCTTTACGAGAGTTTCCGCTTTGAACTTTGCAGCAACCTCATAACCGAATCATATTTGTAAAACAACTGTTTACGCTACGAGAATCGATGGAATGATACATTAAAATTAGAGTTTAGATACGAGATTTAAAAGTTTTTGTTTATAAAACCGGTTCTTGATAACACAACCTTGTTTCTAACCTCATGAAGTCGTGTTTTCACTTCTCACTGATCATGACTTAAGCTTATCTCACGTGCTAAGTTGTAAATTTGGGGCGCCGATTTTATAACTCCAAGATAAAAAAAAACTACAAAAAAAAACTGGTTTTATACAAAGTTGTTTCGCGAAGATGCGATGAACAGAAAATCATAAATCGATGAAGTGGAAACTTTGTTTGGGAAGGAGTATTCTTTCATCGCTTACAATAAATATCCCTGCTGTTTGTAGCTGGATTAGGAGAGATCCAAGATTTTGCAGCTACTCAGTTCTAGCTGTTCTGTGACTTCAATCCGATCTCAAACTACTCAGTTTACAGCTCATGGTTATGTTGGTACATTTTTCAAACTAGCATCCTTTCGACATTCTATTTCTAGCGAAGTTTTCGAGAAAAAATACCGACTGCGTATGACAACAAATAATACTTGTTTAGCGTGTAGGAGCGTGCATTTGATATCTGTTCAACGAAATTAGATGGTTTGTACATTTTATACCACCAAGGTTTAAATTGACACCATTTCGTTTGATAGCGATGACTGTTTGGTCGAGAACAGTTTGATTTTTGTCTCTTGAAAGAGGAATGAAGTTTTCTGTGATTTTTGCAATGTTTCACCATGATTTAGTGGCCAATTTTGTAAATGTTATGGTTCAAATTTTCCTAAATATGCTCAAACCAGTTCAATTTTATTTTTCCTTTGTTTCAGCCTCATTACCATAATTTGAGTCAAAGGAAAACAAAAATCAATCTGGTTTGACTATCAAACCAAAGAAAAGTCTGAACCACAACAGCAGTGCTCTAGACCAGACGGCCTTTCTGAATTATTATGTACAATTAGAAAATGATGTTGACTTTGAATTCAGAAAGTTTCTTTGTTGCAAAGGAAATTTAATTTTAATCCTTTTAATTTTCCGGGGTTTTCAATGTGATTTCTATTGAATTCTGTTCCTAAACAATCTGCTCGAACCCACAACCAGAAATGTTTTTACAGAGTTATGTAATATAACCCTTCCGCTTTCAGAGACTGTTATGGAGACATGCAATGTTCTAACTTTTGAGTCTATTGACGAAATCTTACGGTGTGACCATTTAAATAAAACCTCTTCAGCAGTACTTTTGCATGGTACCATTTGTGTTCCAATACTTTACTAAATGAAATTTGGGATAACAACAACAACAACAATTTATTTGATTTTTTTTTTTATTAAAGTAAAATTAAGTAAATTAAGTAAAATTAAGTACATCTCAAATCAACATTTTGTGTTATTGATTCTTACCATTCTAGTTTTATTTTTATATGTATTGGTCAATCCAACATTGCTTTTGTTAATTTTGAGATTATAACATTTTGGTGGCATTGTATTTTCACCTTTACTCATTTAACATCATTAGTAACTATTGTTTTAAAATAATGGTGTTAATCTTTGAGTTTAATCTTACATCATGTTTGGGCATTTAGGATTAGGGTTTTAAAGTAGGGTAATTTTCACCACTATAATTGGTTACACTATACCAGGTCAACCAATTTTTATTTTTTAAAGCAATATTTTAGGGAAGGCTTTAGTCACTACAGCTGTATTGTGTAGTTCCAGAAAAAATCCATACCCACCCCATGGAAGGTCAGTGGAAATTCCTAGGGGGAGAGGGGTCTCAAAAACCAACATTTTAGAAGCAAAGTATGAAGCTAAACTGGAATTTCCTGGGGGGACGGGGGGTGCTAAACAAAAAACCTTCTGTGGCGGGAGTATGGATATTTTCTGGAACTGCACATTGCCTCTTTAGAAATCATTTTATCCGGCAGAGGGAACCCTGTAATAGCCAGGCGTCAGTGATAAAAATGATGTCCTCAATCCTGCCTTATGATATCTCACAGTAAGGCACAACTAAACTTGGTGACATTGTTGCAAGAACATTTTGTTATATGGCTAAAGTGGTAAACATGTTTTGGAAGCAAAATTTGTACCAGGAAGCAATATTTATTTTTGCTTGTTTAAAAAACATTTACTTGTTTCCAGGAAGCAAGATTTGTTTCAGAGACAGGTATATTTCTTACACAGCCGAACTGGAAAATGTTACCATAACAGCAATGACAATGAATTATCAACAATATACATAGTTTAGCTGGACCCTAAGGAGTGAGACGAGATGTCCTCTGTAGGCAGGAGTCAACTGTATCATTGTACAGTGATTGTTCTTGTTAGCATTACAAGAAAAAGAAGATAGATACCTACAATAATGCTACTTGGTTCTTTGTGTTTTTCAGATATGTCTTCGTTTAATTCTAGTTTCTGGCAAGACCCATGAATTTATATTTTCACCTAATGACACAGTGTATTATATAACTCAACATGTTTATGAAAACTGGCCTGAAGGTATGTAATCAATTATTTTGGATTGCTACACTTTTTAATAACATAAAAACTCTAAAGTTCAAAACTTGACTATCCAACTCAATGTAACCCCCTTTGTATATGTATGCATTTTCAATAACCCCAGTGACCCCCTGAAGAACATCAATGATGGCTGTTCTTCAGTGCACCACTGCAACCCAGCTGGTCTCCAAGCAAGTTCATGTGTGCAAGCAGCGAAAACGAGTTAGTATGCAAAATGAGCTGGCAAGCAAAACGAGCCATTTTGCAGGCACATGAGAAATGCGAGTCTGTGTGGTGGCTAGACCCCAGCTTTAACCCTGCTCTTTCATCCTGTGCTCCACCACTTCTTTACTGCATTTCCTTAGGTTCTGGCCTGTGAATACAGCTTCCTCTCGGTTGCTTGGGTGACGGGTGATTTAGATCATCGGAATGGAATTCCTAAAGGTGAACTGCAGATGCTTTCTCATGCACATGTTCCAAAAGAAGTTATCTTTAACTTTCAAGAACTTTCCCAGTATACATCTGAAATAATTGCAGTGCTTGACCGTCATGGCAACTGGGTGACTAAAAATTCTGGTTCAGTTGCCACTTTGGCGACCAGATTTCTCTTTGATTTAGATTTAAATTAATAGACTAAGGTTAAGGTGGCTGAACACAGTTTGCACGCGCTCTTCAATTTCAGCTGCTTACGTGAGTCAGCACATGCAGAGTTTTGAGAAAAACAAACGTGGCGCCTATTCAGTGATCATTTTATTTTGATCAGCGTGGATCGCGAAAGTGTTATTTTTCGTCTTAAAATCAAACAATTTGTTGTTCGTAAAATGTTTGTTGAATCAATAGATAATTTATAGAACCATTAAGGAAATACACTGCCTTTTTGGTCGTTTTTGTCTAACCCAAAAATTGTGACTGGATATTTTAGCGACTTTCCTTGGAAATGTGCTGATTTCTACGGAACCACTTGTTAGAATTAATTTGGCACAATAATAGTTCCGAATATGCCAAACTCACCTGCCATCAGAAATTAGATTTTTACCAAACGCAAACATATTAAACCACAAATTATGGAAGATCCCTCTGTTAAAATTGCATGAGACCAGTGTTAAGGTATTTCCCTCCAGTTTCCATGCAGCCGCACCTGCCATTTTTAAGCGGCCGTTTAACTAACTTTCCTTTATTGAATTAGTATGAAACTTACACAAAATATTGTACAAAGTTTGAAGTTTATAAGATTGTAATAATTTTGAAAATCGGATTTAAAGTTGCGGAGATAAACGAGAAAAATTGAAATCGCTTGAGTCTAAATTCCGAGCGATTGCGATGGCATCTAGAAAAATCAAAACTATTACGATAAACTATGACATATGGCAAACAAAATATCTAAAAATTAAAAAATTTTGTCAAGCCGATTTTGAGTAAATCAGGAAAACATTTCGAACTTGTGATTTTGCATGTGTATGAGCACATCAATAAGTCCTCAATTAAGCTTATAAAACTTTAATTTCTCAATCTCAAATTTACGCCAAAATGTGTGTTTAGAGTATGAGATGAAACTATGAAATTTTGAAAGCGTTTCTCGTTTTAGTTTTGGAGATTCGATTTTCTATAGGAAGCCATAGTGTTTTGACTGAGTCCTTGATATTGTAGTTTTAGCGCTTTTCTATATATTTCAAAAACCGCGAGATAGATTTTTTTTAAACTTTTTTAGTCGTTTCTTTATAATATGAACAACATTGTATCGAAGTTTCATCTTGATTGAAACATTGCAACATGGTCAAATAAAATAATAAAGTTCACCCAAAACGCGATTGAGACTTCGTGCTTTGATTGCACGGTTGAAGGCGCACAAAGACGCTTTAATTAATTAATTCAGGTGAAGCGCAACGCATTTCTGCGTGACCATCATGTTTTGCGGAGTAACGTTAGGGGCTCTGTTCCACGTTATTTTTATCGTTCCCACGAATTTCTGTGGGACGTTTATTTGAAAGCAGGTTTTTTTATTCGCATTTGACGTGCACTGGACTCTCTCGACATTTTGAATTGTAGGGAAAAGAAAGAAGTCATCGCGATTTGCATAATTCTCAACACGCAGAAATGCGTTACACTTCACCTGAATTAATTAAAGCGTCTTTGCGACGTGCGCCTTCAACCGTGCAATCAAAGCACAAAGTTTCAATCGCGTTTTAGGTGAACTTTATTATTTTATTTGACCATGTTGCAATGTTTCAATCAAGATGAAACTTTGAGACAATGTTGTTCATATTATAAAGAAATGACCATAAAAGTTTAAAAAAAATCTATCTCGCGGTTTTTGAAATATGTAGAAAAGTGCTAAAACTACGATATCAAGGACTCAGTAAAAAAACTACGGTTTCCTACAGAAAATCGAATCTCCAAAACTAAAACGAGAAACGCTTTCAAACTTTCACAGTTTCATCTCATACACTAAACACACATTTTGGCGTAAATTTGAGATTGAGAAATTAAACTTTTATAAGCTTAATTGAGGAATTTGTAGATGTACTCATACACATGCAAAATCACCAGTTCGAAATGTTTTTCTGATTTACTCAAAATCGGCTTGACAAAATTTTCTAATTTTTAGATATTTTGTTTGCCATATGTTATAGTTTATCGTGATAGTTTTGATTTTTCTAGATGCCATCGCAATCGCTCGGAATTTAGACTAAAGCGATTTCAATTTTTCTCGTTTATCTCCGCAATTTTAAATCCGATTTACAAAATTGTTACACTTTTATAAACTTCAAACTTTGTACAATATTTTATGTGTTTCATTTTAATTCAAGAAAGGAAAGTTAGTTAAACGGCCGCTCAAAAATGGTAGGTGCGGCTACACGGAAACCGGAGGGAAACACCTTAACATGCGAATATTTTTACGAGTTAACTGGAGACAAATGATGGACAAAATCTAACTACTAGATTTTCTGAAAATTAATGAAACCAAATATTGCAGGCTGATTTACAATGCACCGTGTTGCCATGGCAACACCCTAAAAGCTAAACAAAAATATCAAAATATATAGCTTGTTGCTTAATCGTATGCCTCGCCTATTTTGGGTGCCCAGACGTTAGTAGTTTTAAAATGACAATGAATGACGCGTAGGTACAGTGAAACTGTGTTCAGCCACCTTATAACAAACACTTTATCTTGTCTTGTTTTGCTTTTGTCGTAAAAAATAGGCCAAATCGCCTAAACAGAGCCAGTTTACTTCCAAATACCGACTTCTGTCCGCGATATTTTCGATGATGCCATTATAGCTTCTCCCTTGAAACCATGGATGCAGAATTTTGTGAGAAGACTACTGGACCGTAGTGTTTGACTTTCACGTTGTTTTGGCGAGAACGTGTGTGGAGACAACATTGTTTCTCGATTGTTATTAGCATGCAGAATAAGTTAGTAAGCAAGCAAGATTTAGAAGATTTCCATGAATGATCGTGATTCCAAAGGATTGCTTGACAGCAAACAGAAAGCTTTTCAAGAACTACATTTGTGTGAAGATATCAAGAGTAAAACCAAGCAGCTTTCAGAGGATGTTATCCACCATGTTTATTCCTGCATATGTGCAATTTCCATCTGATCGTGTTTGGCTCCTGTTAGCTACAATGTTGTGTCCAACGCGACTATATGTAGATGCCGGATAATGATTTTAAACACTTTTTAACCAACCTCAATTTTTTTTTTTATTATACAAACTGGCAACTTAAAATTTGCAACTGGCAACTATTTTTCTCAATCTCCAGTTGGTCGCCAAGAGGCGACTAAAGGATTTTTTTTAATTTTGAGCCCTGAGTTAGACAATAATGGTCTAGTTATTGCTTTCTTTGTATTTTTCTTGCTAAAGTACACGTTGGAATATCTAATTGGAACAAAGCCAAAACAAAAATTCATGTCAGACATCTTATTTTAGCCAAGGTGTTTTTTTTTTGTACATGCGAAGTTTCAGGTTGTCAGATATTTTAAGCCCATCTGTCTCAGAGCTTTGAAAAGAGACCCGCAAATTGTGAAGTCTCAATGCTACGAAAACTGTTTAATTTGAAAAAAGGATTCAGACATCCTGCTGATTTGTACTTGCTTAATCAACACACCTATTAATGAGAATGACACCTTTTTGTATTTAATGTTCAAAAACAGGAAGCAATCATTTGGGTTAAAACTTTCATTAAATGCAAAGAGAAAAAAATTATGAAAATTCCATGATTAGAAGGCACCTGGTACCATATTTAAAACCAAAGCTGATGGTGAGAATTAAGCAATAGCTATTCTTTGGAATAATAATATAATAATAATTGAAGAGGTAAAGGCATTTCTCACGCAGATTTGCCTCATTTTTGGCATGTGAACTACAAATTATTAATATTGCAAAACGTTCAGAATTTTTTCTCTTGTTTTTTTTTCCATCGTTTTCAAGAAGTAACATATGCAAAAAAAAAAAATAACTTAACGTTTCCTGCTGAATCCCGCTCAAGAAAATTAGTCCTAAAGTTTACACAAATTTCTTGATTTCATGCTGATTTTTTACTTTAGATGGCCAAGTTTGGGCTCTGCCACTAAATCCCGCTAAAAAGAAACAATCCCAAAGTTCATTCCCCCAAAATCCCTTCATTTAATCGCCAATAGTTAGCCACTTATTTTTGTGCCATCTCCGGTCCTCTGCTGCTGGCTCATAGCCTTTGCCTGCCTTGCCCAATTTCGGCCGGCCAGCAAGAACTCACTTTGAGCTGGCCAAAGCTGTATTTCAAGTGCTGGACCACACATAACAGACCTACAGTAATATATCTGCCATTGTCGCAAAGCATGTCGGGAAATTCAATGGCAAAAACAAAACAGAGGTTCCCACCCAAACTTTACAGAAAAATAGTGGAAGTCTGGAAGCACTTCGGATATTGGGCATATCGAGCTCACCATGTGATGGCATGGGATGGCCCACAACTCACAACGCTACCCCTTTTCTGATCTCAACTGATTCTAGACTTTTCTGCTGCCTTGTCTTGTCCACCTGGAGTGCTGAATACATGTTGTATTAAGTAGCAAACTCGATCAATACGCCCCGTTTTAAATGACGGTATGTTCGCTTAGGTTGTTGGCACAGGTCAGGAGTATTGCAGTCGCATTTTCTCATGGCCAATCTGCTTTGTAATGGTGTCCTTTGGAGTACTTCCGGCTTACGTTTCATGCCGTAATTTACATGTAGCCATTAATTCATTTTTGCCTATTCAATGAGGAGTTTGTTTTTTTAGTGGGGTGTTAAAATGATAGGGGGTGTTTATTTGAGTAAATACTTTTTTTCAGATTGGAAGGATGAAGCAGTTAGCTCCCACAACATATTAAAACTTATCTATCATGGTCGGTTTTTACACGGCAATGTTTCTCTAGGAGGTAAGTATGTTTAAACTGTGTTACTACAGATGACTCCTTCATTGGATGTCAAGAAAGGTTGAAGAAATCGGGAGTTCAAGTAATCGAGAGTTGGAATCAAATAACAGGAAACTGGAAAAAAACCTTTGCTGTTATTCAGACAGTGTTCTCTTCTTGCTCTGATAAGGACTAACACTAGAAATGTCATGGCTAAGCTCCTTATGCTGTTGTGTTCACATCAACCACGAAACATGTTTAGAATAAACATGTTTCAATGAAACGCGTTTCCTGTAAACATGTTTTGCAATTTCATTGTTCACATCAGTTGTTTATTTTAAAACACATTTTATGCCAGGTTCTATAATTTATGCTGTTTTAAGAATCAGGGCGCACAAGCTCACATAAAATCTTTATATTATTACACAAGAACCAAAACAAAAGAGCTCAAACTTGTTGTATTATGTGGTTTAATCTCACTTGTCAAGCTTTTCGGGAACAAAGGGTGATGCAGTATTTAACAAGGAGACAACATTTGCGCTGATGTGTTTCATCTCGCTTAGATCGGAGCTACCTTGTGAGATAGTTTCAATCATGCTCAGAGTAAACATGTTTGGATCGTGATTCATGCAATGCGCCGCATGATGTGAACACTTTTCATAGTGAAACATGTTTTATTCATGATCAGAATAAACAAATCATGTTTTGCCCTAGTGTGAACACAGCATTGGGTGATTCCAGAAAATATGCATACCCTACCACGGGTGCCATCAACACTTCATGCCATCGACACCTCGGAATGCCATTATTGTTAATCCACCTCCCCTTCAGTTTTTTCATTTTTTTTCACCAACCTCTTTTGAATTCTCTGTTTGACTCCCTAACAGCTCCAGCAAATGGAATTTATACTTTTTGTGCCTCTCACAAAATTTGGCACGTAATGTTCAGTCTAGCAAACAAGCAACACAATTTTAAGTTATAGTATGCATACCTTTCCTTGTAATATTATTTCCCATTTATTTTGCATACCACCAATCAAACTTTGTGTTTTAGCTTCATATTTTCGGGAGAGAACATCATATTTAGCCAGTGGAAGTCCAAGTATCGTCCACAAACAATGATATATTTAGTAGGTTACTACTTAGCCTACAGCAGCATCATTGGTAAACAAAGGTGGTGGGCAGTGAACGGTGCACGAACCATCGAAAAGACCTTCTACCAATAATGAAAAGCATTGCGTAAACACTTGCGTGATCTATCTTTATCCGCCGTACTCAGTTGGTGCTTGATTTACGAACTAGAAACCCCCCGCCCTCTTGCATTCTAAAATTCTCACACTGAACATCCTCCCGTGGTATGGTATGGATATTTTCTGGAATTGCCCATTATTTAACTGCCAGGGATAAAAAATTTCCTGTCATATTCCACCTGGATGCAAAATTGCCAGTCTTCAATAGAATAGACAATTGCAGTAGCTAGTCTTCATTAGTGGAAGTTTTAGTCTGTTTTAATACACACGAAGTACACATAATTTACTGTAATACACATTTGTATGTTTTTATGTATGGTTTATTGTTGCATAATTTGTTATAGTTTTAGATATGAACAGCATAAGGTTCAAGTTATCAAGGGTAATCAAATCCTGGGGAAATCGATTTGGTTTGAGTAAGCGTGAACTTAGAGTTATCGGGAGTCAACTGTTCGTATACCAATGTATATATAATAACATGTAATTTGTGTTATTTTTTTATCAGCACTTCATCTAGAAACTGGTAAACGAAGTGTGATGCACCTTGTTGCAAGAGAGAATTTACCAGAACCAGCCACTCAAGGTAATAATAATATTGCATGTTAGGGTTTAAATCCAAAATGTTTTTATATGCGTATTTAAAACATTCTTGTGAAATCATGTCTCAAAAACTTGTGAAAAAGAAAAGTGTTTTAAGTGCTGTTTTGACAAGAAAACAGCATTTTTCAAATTGTTTGGTAGAGGGTTCCACAGTGCAGGTACAGAGTAAGAAGAGAAAGCAGATTGATTGTATGTCGTCATAGAGTTCACAATTGGAGTAATTAGAAGTGAGTAGAAGGAAGAATGTAGATAACCTGGGGGTACAATACAATACAAAACAATAATTTATTTTCACATTTCCATGACATTTTTTGTTACAAGAAAATATATATCTAGCTAAACTAAAATTACTAAAACAATAGGATGAATAATTAAATATAAATACCGTTTGAGGAAATGCCTAGCGTCTAAGTAAACCATACAGTTTTCTAGTTAGACACTAGTCTTGTGTAGTATCAATTCACATGTAGACATCTATTACAAACACATAAACACACACACTGCACAAAAATAGCAAAAATAGCAAAAAATAGCGAAAATTAGAAGACGACTGGGGTTGGACAGTATATCTGTTTCGATAATAAATACCGTTTAACTTTTTTCTTGAAGACTAAGAGGAGGGGAGGAGGGGTGGGGATATTCTTGTAAGAGAGTTGATAAATAGGCCGGGGTTAGTCCATGAAGAGTCTTGAAAGTAATAAGTAGAACTTTGAAGATTATGCATGATTCAACCCATAGCCAGTGTAAATCTCAAAGTACAGTTGAACCTCTCTAATGCGGAAACCGAAGGGACAGAGCAAAGTATCCGTATTAGAGAGGTGTCCGTATTATAGAGGTAACCACGATGACGTCACTTTTAAGACTCCACTGACAATTTTTGTTCAGTAACTAAAAACAGGCCCACACTCATCTTTTAACTGAGACATTCATTGTCTATCAGTAGTGTACTACATTGTAAAATTCTCAGCTGCATAAGGTATACAAATCACTGTTTTAAACCGAAACGAACTACAACGCAATGCTGCATGTGAAAAAGTAATATAAAGTACAATTCTGAAAACATCATGCGATATACCTATGTTTGTAACCACAAACAGGAAATTGTATTACTTACTCAAACTATTAATAAAGAGGTTAAGTTTATATAAATTTGCTCTCTGGGGCCAAGATTTAGTGTCCGTTGTCCGTATTAGAGAGGGTCCGTATTATAGAGGTCTTTTTTAAAGAAAATATGTGAGAATTTTGTCGGGACGTAGGAAACTGTCCGTAATAGAGAGGTGTCCGTAAGGACAGGTTTGACTGTACAGTTGTGACGTGTTTGTGTTGTTTAATTCCACTACACATCTATTGTTTGTTTTAAGTCGAGTTTCTAATGCAATGATTTCTTTTTATCGATGAACAGGTCAAAGAAATCGTGAGAAAATAAGTGAACAAAGTTGCTGCTGCAATATTGTTTGACTGAGGGTTAAACTCTGTGCCACTGCAGACCATCAGCTGCTCTAAAACATCCTTTGTTTTTTTCTTAAATTTACATATTCAATTGAAATGTTTTGGATTAAACCTCTGTGTAAACATGTATTAAATTTTCTTTGTAATTATACACAGTGCAATAAGGATTACTTATTACAAAGAAGAAGGTAAGGAGTGAATTACTATTCATAGTACTGAATATATTCATTTTTTACAGTATTACAGTGCATTACGCCTTAACCGTGAGCACCCAACAAACGTTTTTTACAAGTTTCCACGCTATCAACAGCTAATTCTTGAATAAAATATTTGTATTTTGATTGCATTTGATTGTGCTTAACTTTGCGAGGTGTACCTGTCAATCAAATTCATGCTCTTTGATTGGTTAACTTGTAAAACTTGTTGGGTTCTCATGGTAACGCACATCACACTGTAATAAGTAGGTTCAATTTCCCATCATTTAGTCTGATGTTTATCCTCTTGCTAATGAGGACCTAAGTGCACAAAGTGAATGGAAGTCGAGCCTTTGTTAGTATAGGAAATCACATGACCTTAAGTACAATTCACGATTAAGGAGTATGACAATGTTTTGAAAGTTCTCAAAATTGCAGGAGGCTTTGGGCAAGAATAATTTGAGAACTTTTAGAACCTTGCAGGTAACATAAATTATGCAATATGTTTGTGTGATTTTTAACAATTAAAATTATTATAATATTTTCAACATAATTTTCATAAGCATTTCCATATCAAATGTCATGGGTATTACAAATCATAAACCTTTAAGTTGTTTTTACAGCCTGTATGAAGTTGTGAAAATGAAGATTAATACTGCAGATTGGACTGCTGTCATCCAATCAGATTCAAGTAATTGTTTTAGTGTACTTTACGAAGAAACTAAACCTTAACTAAGAAACCTTTTTATGACCAAAGCAATCTTTCGTTGGTCAGTACTTTGAAATGAATCAGCCATAAGAAATAAGATTGCTTTATTTATAATTAATTTTCGCTTCCATCGCACACAGGTGCTTTTTCATAGCTGATTCACTGCCGTTTAGACTTCAGAATATATTTTGTATACATCCCACATGTGCATTTCTTTAGTAATTTATTGAATGGCCCATATAACCTTTATTTCTCACACTTATTCTGGTATAATATTAAAATTCTTTTAGGAATTCACTCTGCTTCACTGTGTAGACTTAAGCACTTGTGATTAATGAGGTTTTTTTAATTTCAATAAATTAATATTAACTTAATATAAATCCAAAACTCCCCACGCCATCAATATAGAAGTCAAAGTTGATTTTGCCTTCATTGATTTCATAAATTGTGTTTTTGACAGATTGTTGGTAATTCTTTAAATTGACTTCCTAACCTTCAAGAATAAATTTAAACTCACTAAGTTGACAATAGTCAAAGGTACTGAAGGCAAATAATTGTATGTAAAGTGCACATTTGAGTGACACAATGAAATTGTGTTTTTGTTATTTTTGTTTTTAACTTGTGCTTATGTAAACCAAGTGTGTATCACACTACACAGAAGATTGCTTTAAATACTAAATTTTGTTGAATGTTTATTTTTGTGACAACTACTGTAGCATTACAATGTAAAAAAATATTTTATTAATGTCTTGTTGATAACTGCAGCGAAAGCCTTATACAGACTAACTGTTGAGTGTATGATAAATAATGACCTTCCCAGGGTGCATTGCATGTGAACTTGACACTAAAGACACTCCAGGGTTGTCAAAAGCCCATATATACCTGCCAACTTATTATGTAGGAGTGCCAGCATTTCCGAAGGCGACCCGACCAAATCCGAAGGAAACCCGATCTATTCCGAAGATGTTTCGAAGAATTCAGAAATTTAAATGGACCTCAGACCTCTGTAATTGTAACGTTCAGAATGATAAAAACCTACAAAAAAGTGCCATACTTTCATGAATGTAACTATATTTTAAATTGGATCATGCGATCAGTTAAGGCTCAGCTCAAATCTGTAATTAGGTATGAGAAATTGCTCCATAGGCGTGAGTAGGCATGAGATCGGAGTTGTGGACTCGCATGTGTGAGGCGTGTCTCACGCCTAAGGCATGAGACTTGGCAGGTCTACCCATACCAACCGGCAATGATGTATCACTTGCAACAGTCAAGATCACATTCCAAATTGTGTTTTCCAGAAACCATTGTTAGCTGTTGTGTTTTTGTGTCGGGATTGGTCATTCCCGGTATCTTTTGAACGTTTTGTTTTCATCACTTGGTGATCACAACATCCGCATCACCTAGAAACTAGGTATCACGGTTGTCAGAAAAGTTTGAAGTAGATACCTGACTTTGAAATGTAAAGAACCAAAGTAGGTGGTGATTTTCACTACAACTATCTATTTTTGACAACCCTGCAATATGGCCATAACCATGATAAAGAGTGTCAACATAACCTACATGAAATGCACCCTGCCAACCCTCTGTGTGAGGAAAGGTTTACCAGAAGTGGCGGCTTGGAAGAGTTGTAGATTCTTAATTATTACTCTGTTTAACTGAGATTTGATGTAGAGGGGTAATTCATGTTGGAATTCACTAAAGGATGATTGTAGGTCACAATCTAACTGTAATTAGTATGTAGTCGAGCTTTGTTTCTGTTTGTAACATTTTCTCTGTTGTGCAGTTCCAGAAAATATCCCATATCAACCCAAAAGAGGGTTACTGGAAATTCTGTGGGAAGAGGGGGACGGTTCTGTCGCAAAAGCCACCCGAAGGTTTTTACAGGAAATTATAAAGCTAAACTTGAGTTTCCAGAGGGGAGAGATGGTTGAAAGCCAAAAATCCTTCTGTTGGGGAAGGGTGTGTGGATATTTTCTGCAAGAAAAAATTATTATTATCAGGGTTAGATTTATTTGCCACAATGTTACTGTAATCTTTTAGTAATCTAATGTTACTGTAATCTGTCAGTAATCTTTTTTACCTTTTGTCAATAGCATGTAAACTGTAAATAAATAAATAAAAATATGACAAAATGGAATGCCATGCTTTATTTACACAGGTAGCACTAAATTTGTGTGAACATTATGCATAACTATCTTTCTAGTTTAAAATCCCCGTCTTCCATTGTGTCAAATAACTCTTGTCTGACTTGAAAATAATTGTTTTCCAGTTCTTCATTCAAATGGATGAATTATATTTAGTGCTTTCACTTTGTAGCATAGCATTGTGAATGTGTAAGCACAGTATTTTAAAAAAGTAGAAATGTTTTTCTTCTTGGGTTTAGCCCATGTAAATACATTGCTAAATAAAAAATCTTTTGGTGTGCATCAGTGTGACAGTCTTGGTAGTAGGCTTACAGTAAAACAACTTTCTATGGGGCTTACAAGCTCAAAGCACCTCCCCTGACAGCTGTTTGAGGGAACCTGTTTTCAGATCCACATCCCAATGTGAATTAGTAACACAGGCACACAAAACTGGCTGTATGGTGGCCTATGGCTATCATTCGAAATTTACCTCAAATTTACAGACAAAGACTAGAAAAATCGAACAAAAATTAATAAAAAAGACGATTAAAAGTAAAATGGTATTTAAATCAAAAGTAAAAGGCATTGAAGATCAAAGTAAAAAGAAAACAAAATGAAAACGAAAATGAAAGCCAAAACAAAGTACAATGAAAATGAAAGCAAAAACAAAATGAAAATGAAAAGAAAAGAAAAAAACAAAGTAAAATGAAAATGAAAGCAAAAACAAAGTAAAATGAAAATGAAAGCAAAAACAAAATGAAAATGAAAATAAAAGCAAAAACAAAATGAAAATGAAAATAAAAGCAAAAACAAAGTACAATGAAAATGAAAGCAAAAACAAAATGAAAATGAAAATAAAAGCAAAAACAAAATGAAAATGAAAATAAAAGCAAAAACAAAATGAAAATGAAAATAAAAGCAAAAACAAAATGAAAATGAAAATAAAAGCAAAAACAAAATGAAAATGAAAATAAAAGCAAAAACAAAATGAAAATGAAAATGAAGCAAAAATCAAAACTAAAAGCAGTTGTACATAAAATGAAATATAAGTAAATTGAAAGTGAAATGAAAACAACTACCAAAAAAAATCAAATGAAATTAAAACAAAAGCAAAAGTAAAATGAAAATTTCTAAGAGCCTAGAGCTATCATAGTATACCAGGATGCTTTGCACGATGGCGTCATACACGAGAGTCCCTGGGACGAGTTCGTGTATAAAAGATGGCGGAATGGAGAAATTTTAAGGCGAAAATGAAAGCGAAAAGAACCGATGGGGGAAAGGGGAAGAAGAAGGATACGGCTGGTGCATGGAATCGCGACAACGACACTTTAGTTGTGCAGCGACTAATTGCGGAAGTATCGGGTAAAGCACAAAAATATTCAAGAATTGG
This sequence comes from Cladopsammia gracilis, assembly GCA_022457155.1. NCBI lineage: Eukaryota > Metazoa > Cnidaria > Anthozoa > Scleractinia > Dendrophylliidae > Cladopsammia > Cladopsammia gracilis. The sequence goes on along the minus strand of JAJGOT010000052.1, from coordinate 21,547 downwards.
TGCAAGGGTGTTCGTGCCCTACGAATACGAGGAGTTCACGATAGAGAACATTCGAAATGCCTGCCAAAAACACTTCACAGTGGACGATACAATGGCCTGCGACATAGTGGCAGGAGAACAGGGACCATCTTGCAGCTCCGTGAAGCAGATCCCGGACACTAAAGTAATTCATGTGCGTTTTGTCGAACGAGTTGCAACTGGCGAAGCTGATGAAGTTAGTGAAGCGACTCGAGCCCCTGACCATGGTGTTAAGTCGCCTCCAGCGAAAAGGAGATTTTCGGGGACGGGAAATGGCACACAAAACAGATCACAGCCTACGAAATCTGCACCAAGTCCAAGCAAGTTCGTCCCGAGGAGTCTTTCAGTAGTTGAAATGCCTAAACTAGGCAAAGAAATCGTGCAGTCGACAACATCAGTTGATATTTATTCCTTTGATTTACAGCAAATGTCATGGTCCAGGATACCACATTCTGGTGATTTCTCTATTCAAAAAGAACCTTTTGGGACAGGAGGTTTCCGTGAAGCTTGTAAGGCTACGAGCAACGCAAAGGGATTTGAAAATACAACTTGGGTCATCAAAAAGTATTTGCCAAAATCAATCAGTGACATCCAGGCGACAGGTCAAACAGTGGAACAACATACAAAGAAAGTAGTACAAATGCACTACCTTGCAAGAAATTTTGCAGCGCGCTTAAGGCAAGAATTGCAAAGTAGTGATAACCTTGTGTAGTTTGGTGAAACATTAAGATATAACAATATTTTTTTGGGTAAGCTTGACTCTGATGAGTATGTTACAGTCGAAGAGTATGTTGAAGGTTCCTTTGTCGAGCACATTAACAATAATGGGCACATTTGTGTGGACACTAGCAATCCTGTCTGTAATAAGGCTGAATGCCTAGCCCATTATTCCTTTGAAAGGTCAAACAAAGAAGTTATGGTAGTTGACATACAAGGGTGTGATTACTTCGTTTTTGACCCAGAAATTGCTTCAAAGGAACTAATATCAAGCAAAGAATTTCTTTTCTGTACAGGTAATTTGTCAACCAGTGCTATAAACAATTTTATTGAAAGCCACAAATGCAACCGGTACTGTGCACTACTCAAGTTACCTGAATGTACAAGCGGTTAGGGTTCATTGTGGTTATTTCTGCAGAGGTATTTTCCCCACCGTGGGGCAATCAGGACATGTTGTAAAAATAATATTGAGGGTAAGGCAATTATCGAGAAAACAGAGTCACTTATTAGTAAGAGAGGCACCCTGCATTAGATGGCAGGTGGATTTAAGTTGAGTTTTTGAGATCTAGGGTCAATTCAATAAAACCTTTACACTTGCAATTTACAAGGATACCTATTGCTTTCAACCTCTGAAACAATGGCCACACTTGTAAAAGTTTTATTAAATATGACCCCTGTTTCATTTTTAGTGTTGAAGGTTTATCTTCATTACAGAAATCAATATGATGCAGTTGTCGCTGTTTTCTGTTGTTTGTTTGTTGTTGATGTTTCGGCATTACAAATATACACTTGCGTAAACCTATAAAGTGTTCCAGTTTAAGTACCAATACCAGTTTGTGTGGAACGAAGAAAAGATTTACACAGTCAAATACTTAAAATCTCGATCAGTTCTTTAAGTAGTGATTAGGGAGGCGGTCAAATACGGTTTTTCAGACCCCTAAATAAGCCGCCAAACGCCCGAGTTACCGGACCCCCAGGACGAATGAAATGAGTCCTGGTTCTTTTCGCTTTCATTTTCGCCTTAAAATTTCTCCATTCCGCCATCTTTTATACACGAACTCGTCCCAGGGACTCTCGTGTATGACGCCATCGTGCAAAGCATCCTGGTATACTATGATAGCTCTAGGCTCTTAGAAATTTTCATTTTACTTTTGCTTTTGTTTTAATTTCATTTGATTTTTTTTGGTAGTTGTTTTCATTTCACTTTCAATTTACTTATATTTCATTTTATGTACAACTGCTTTTAGTTTTGATTTTTGCTTCATTTTCATTTTCATTTTGTTTTTGCTTTTATTTTCATTTTCATTTTGTTTTTGCTTTTATTTTCATTTTCATTTTGTTTTTGCTTTTATTTTCATTTTCATTTTGTTTTTGCTTTCATTTTCATTGTACTTTGTTTTTGCTTTTATTTTCATTTTCATTTTGTTTTTGCTTTTATTTTCATTTTCATTTTGTTTTTGCTTTCATTTTCATTTTACTTTGTTTTTGCTTTCATTTTCATTTTACTTTGTTTTTTTCTTTTCTTTTCATTTTCATTTTGTTTTTGCTTTCATTTTCATTGTACTTTGTTTTGGCTTTCATTTTCGTTTTCATTTTGTTTTCTTTTTACTTTGATCTTCAATGCCTTTTACTTTTGATTTAAATACCATTTTACTTTTAATCGTCTTTTTTTATTAATTTTTGTTCGATTTTTCTAGTCTTTGTCTGTAAATTTGAGGTAAATTTCGAATGATAGCCATAGGCCACCATACTGGCTGGAAATGAGCCCGGCATAACAATTGCCAACTTTTAAAATACAGTGGAACCCCGTTAATACAGTCACCAACAGGCCCATGAAAATTTGGCCGTATTAACGGGGTGGCCATGTTAACGGGGTAGGGTCAAATTTCATGACTGGTCTCTGTTTCTTTTTCATGACAGGAAAGTAAATTGCTGTTTGATTATGTTAATGACAGAGGTCAATGACATGACAAGTTACAGGCGTTGTGAATAAATACAGTATTGTTTCTCAAGTACTGTACAGTATTTGTTTTGTTTGGTCAATAATTAATGCATATTTGGTTCGAGTGGCCGTATAAACGGGGTAAAATTCAAAAAGGATTATACGGGTTGGGATTTCAGAATGTGGCCATTGGCCGTATTAACGGGGTAGCCGCATTAATGGGGTTTTATTATAAGAAAATGTATGGGCGTTTCGCCAGGACAAAAAGTGACCATAATAACAAGGTGACCGTATTAACGAGGTAGGAGGGGTAGGGTTAATGGAGGATTTACAGTATAGAACTGCTGTCTGCAATAGGCTTGCACCATTCCGTGCCTGGAGGAGCCAACTTCCACGTGAATGGAATAATATTATTCATTTTATAGTGTGCATATTACATGTCAAATTATTTTCATATGAAGTAAAAATATAAAAATACAGCAAATAAGAATACAAGAAACTTGAGGACTAATTAGATGGACTGCCCAAAAGTACAGGCACTTTTGTTTTTTTTTTTTTTTTTTTTTTTTTTTTTTTTATTATTATAATGAACACCAACAACAAAAATTACAATAAAATAAAAAGGAAAGGAAAAAAGGAAAAAAATTAACAAGTGTGACAATAAATTAACTAATTACAGTATGATAACTATTTTCACATACTAATACTTATGTGGCCGCAGCTGAAAGGTATGACAATTAGTGCCGCCAAGGCGTATGTAGATATGTAAATCGAAAACGAGGAGAAAAGAGACTTGTTCAATTATCAGGAAGGTTCCATTTTCGCATTAAGGAGTTTTCAGCTTTAGATTCTAGTTCATAATTAAATTTAAGGTGACACAAGAAGGCGTCCAATTCAGGTCTAGTTTCTTTGTATTTACATAACCAAATATAATGTCTTGCTAAAAGAAGCAAGAAATTAATTTGGTGGTGACACTTTGAGGAATCCGGTCTCAGACCAAGCGCTACCGCGCTTTTTAAGGAAAAATTTCTCTCAGTTATTTTATGGTACAGCATCCATCTCTCAAGGTTTGCCCAAAAGGAGGATGTCTTTTTACATGTCCAGAAAAGATGGTACAGACTATCTGATTCTTCACGGCAAAAGGAACACATTGAGTTATCTTTTATACCTATTTTAGTTAAGAAATCGTTTGTTGGTAGTCGCCTGTGTAATAGTTTAAATTGAAACTCCCTTAGTCTTACACTTTTAGAGTATTTGAAGGCTAGTTGGTAGGCCTGTTTCCAGTTAACATTCTCATCATTTTCATCCGTACAGTCATTCAGCCATTTTTGCTGGCTATGTGTCGGTGCGCCGCTTTTTAAACTTACGAGTTTGTTATATGCTAGTTTAGTTACTTTCCGAGTTTTGGATATTTTTGTTGAGAAACTTTCGTGGTTAGAGCTAATTTGTAACAAGCTGTCCTTGCACTTTCGCCAGGCAGATTTCAGTGCCGATATTACTCCATAATATATGAGAGGGTTAACTTTTATGTTGTATTTGTTCTGAAATTCATTTAATGTGAGGTAAGTTTTATCTGCCCTTCTCAAGTGGTTTATTTTGGATATTCCTTTAGAAAACCATTCTTTGTAGAAGATAGGAGAATTGTCAATCCTGATAAGCGAGTTGTACCATAAAGTTTGCGTTGAAAACTGTGCATCGGAAGCTATAAGTCCATCGAAGTTAACTTCTGACCAAATTTCTAAAATCTCTCTAATGAAAGTATCCGTTACTTTGATATACTTTGTGGTGTCTTTTCTGTCGAGATTACCAGTGAGTATTATGTTGCCTCCATATCTTTTAAGTTGTAAGTCAAAGAAAATTTTCCACTTCCCATGATTTTCTGAATCCAGGTATTTGCCTATCCACGCGACCTTTAGCGACTTATTGAAAGCTTCCATATCGACCATTTTTAGCCCCCCATTTGTATAGTCGTTTATTATTATGTTACGTTTGATCTTATCCCCTTTTGAGTTCCATAAAAACGAATAAAAGAGTTTGTTAACCTCTTTGATAACCTTCTCGTTCGTATGCATTGAGGAAAAAATGTAAACCAATTGAGAAGCCACTAGGCTCTTTAGTACTGTGATTTTCCCTAGAAGAGTTAGCCTACGGTATTTCCAGGAGCTCAAAATATTACGGACTTTTTCCAATTTTTCATCATAGTTTAAGGTTGCTGCCTTTTCGGGATGCACAGAAAACCACACCCCCAGGGCTTTTACTTTATCGTTCGGCCATTTAAAATTTCTTTCTGGAAAGAGTGTAACCTCCTTCCCAATGTTCGCTCCAATCCAAAGGGCAACTGTTTTTTTACCATTGAGTCTGAGACCGGAAAAAACCCCAAACATGTCCAGTGTCACAAGAGAAGCAGCTAAAGATTCCCTTGATCCGTCTAAAATTAGAGTTGTATCGTCTGCGTATTGGCTTAACTTGATTTCCATTTCATTAACAACGATTCCTTTGATATTTATGTTTTTCCGAATTGTTTTGGCTAAAACTTCAACTGAAAGGACAAAAAGGTAAGGCGAGAGAGGGCAGCCTTGCCTAACCCCTCTTTGGATGTTAAAGAAGCTACTAGTCCAACCGTTGTTTAAAACACAGCTTTCCGTATTGTTGTAAAAAACATTTATCCACTTTGAAAAAGAAGGGCCGAAGCCAAAAAACTGAAGCGTTTTCTTGATGAAAGACCGTTCTAAAGTGTCGAAGGCCTTTTCGAAGTCTAAAAACAAAAGTAAACCTGGAATGTTCTTTTCCTTTGCAAAACTAATAACACTGTCAATTAGTCTGATGTTTTCACCGATGAATCTTCCTTTTATAAAGCCAGTCTGGTCGTTGTTTACAAGCCTAGGAAGTACAGTTTTCAATCGATTAGCCACAGATTTTGTTGCTATTTTATAATCACAGTTTAGAAGCGTTAAGGGTCTCCAGTTCTTAATAAAATGAGGTTCCGCGTCCTTTTTGGGAATGAGCTTAATGATGCCTCTTCTCTGAGTAATTGAAAGTTGTCCTGTTTCGTGTGAAAAATTAAGAGCTTTGATAAGAGGTATTTTTATATCTATCCAAAAAACCTTATAGAATTCAGCTGGTAGACCATCAGTTCCTGGGGTTTTCTCTGACTCCATAGCTTTTAAGGCTTCTAGGCACTCCCTTTCTGTTAACAACCCCTCACAAAGGTTCTGCTCCTCCATATTTAAAACTGTATCGTTATCTTGCCCAAAGAAAGGTGTATCGTGATTATTAGGCGTGTTAATTTTGGATGAGTAAAGGTTTCTATAGAAAGATTCACACTCACTTAAAATTGTCTCATCTGAGGTGACAAAATCCGTATCATTGATCTTCAGCTGGCTTATCGTCCCCTGGTTATGGTGCCTTTTTTCCATATTTAGAAAGTATTTAGTATTTTTTTCCCCTTCGTTATACCATCTAACTTTAGCCCTTAAAATTGCACCCTTAGTTCTCGATTCTATAATTCTCTCAAATTCCCTCTTATACGTATTTAATTGTTTTGTTAGATCTTCAGATTTTTGCGTATCACTGTCTTTTAAAGAGTCGATTTCCCTCTGTAGGGTAGAAATTATTTGCTCTAATTCTGTTTCTCGTTCTTTTGTCCGTTTCTTTTTACATGATGCATAGTGGAGCGATTTCTCCCGTACTTTAAGTTTTATCATTTCCCACAGTAAAGAGGGGCTAACAGATTCGTCTGCTTTATATTCGTTCTGTGTTTCTTTGATTGTGTTTTTGATAAGGCTTATATAAGCCTCTTCTGTTAAAAAAGATGTGTTTAGTTTCCAGAAGCCTCGTCCCCTAGAGTTTGAATGTAGGGATAAAGTCAGTGTTATCATGGAATGGTCGGTTTTATAACCAGGAACGATATCTGCCTGATTAGTGTTACCTATTATACTCTGACTTACCAAAAAGAAATCAAGTCTACAATGGACCTCAGGAAGTCGCTGCCTAAACGGGGTAAAATTCAAAAAGGATTATACGGGTTGGGATTTCAGAATGTGGCCATTGGCCGTATTAACGGGGTAGCCGCATTAATGGGGTTTTATTATAAGAAAATGTATGGGCGTTTCGCCAGGACAAAAAGTGACCATAATAACAAGGTGACCGTATTAACGAGGTAGGAGGGGTAGGGTTAATGGAGGATTTACAGTATAGAACTGCTGTCTGCAATAGGCTTGCACCATTCCGTGCCTGGAGGAGCCAACTTCCACGTGAATGGAATAATATTATTCATTTTATAGTGTGCATATTACATGTCAAATTATTTTCATATGAAGTAAAAATATAAAAATACAGCAAATAAGAATACAAGAAACTTGAGGACTAATTAGATGGACTGCCCAAAAGTACAGGCACTTTTGTGGTGGATGAGCTTGGAGGTTGAACAACAAATGAGCATAAGCATGAGCCATGCAAGGGCCTTATGCGACTTGCATGTTAGACCATGGAATCTGGATTCACTTATTGCTCACCCTTCATGCTTGTGCATAGCAAAACAAACTGTTACAGAATAGGGCTAAGTGGTCTCATGAGCAGCAAATAAATACATTGTTCTTGAAAACAGATTTATTCCAAGCATTTGCCATGCAATACTAGCAAGTTTTCCTAAGTGGCTTAATGCTGTTATTAATTTATTCTTAGTTCCTATATTTAATTACATTTTGTAATTAACAGTTCATTTAAATTATGCCTTTGAATCATCATCAAGAGTATAGAATAATTTCATCCCAAGATGTAGCCATTTTAGAAATTAATATCTATTTATATTTTTAATCACATTATATAATTATATTTAATTTACAGATTAAAGGAAAGAACTGGTATGCACCAAAGTCACTAATGATACAAATTAAACTTTCTAATTCTCTTCAAACCAGGGGAAAACATCCAAGCTCATCTGAAATCTTTACATCAAAACATAAATATTATCAAGTCCTGTACAAAGTGTATTGGATCAATGAATTGTGCTTTGCGATTGCATAATATTTATGATCTTGCACACCCCTTGATCTTTACTTTCTCAAAAAAAAACAGATTTTCATCACTAAATTTGCATTGATTGACCCATAGTACATGAAAAATTAAATTAAAACATGTTTTACCAATGCCACTTCACAAGTATGGTGCAAAGAAGAATTAGAAAACAGTGTATCTTGCAAAATAAAATGTGTGTTTCTCAACAAAATAAAGATTGATGCTTCATCCTAAATGTAATTAAAAAGTCATAACTGTGAACACTTGTTGAATTAAAAAGAACTCAACTAAAGTGACAATAGTAATTTTATATTCTCTTACCACTTTTCTAGCTATGTCTTCTAAAAAAAACAAGGCTATTTATTTCTCAAAATTAACACATCTAGTCAAGGCTGTTGTTTAATGATTGGAAAGCATTAGTAACCATGACAACAACATCAGCGCAAGAACAGCACAAAACAATAGGTTTAATGAGATTAAAAAATGCCTCTGCTCGCAATTTACATTTTGGGACATTTCTTAGCAGTTCCCTTAGCAAACCAACAACATCAAATGATCAAATTATAGGTTTGGTGGAGAATGCGAACATACAACGGTCAATTTTCCCTTCTCTATTTGAACCTGAAAGATACCCCTACGAATTCAGCTCCTGGACAATTCAGTCACATTAGTCTGACAAATTCAAGAAATTGGAATATGTTTTAAAGTAGTTTCAAAGAGCGGGAATTCTTTTTTCAATGACGTTTTCCTTGCTGTTGCTGTTGCTAAAGCTCTCTAATATTCCAAGGGGCACAGAGCTCAGGAGTAGGGAGACAAACCTGTGAAATACAACATGCCCCAGCCAAAAATTGGGCACTCATGTCATTTCCTTGGGTATCCTGGGCTAACTGGCTACTGTTAGGCAACTACAGCCTTGGTCGTAACTTTACAAATCATTGGTTTAAGGGAGGAATTGTCCATGGTGATTGCATGGGTACTATATAATGGTACTATTGTAACAAGAATATACCCTGTGATACCAGCGGTGCCTTTTGCACTCTCATGTCTCTCAAATTACACATCCCTTTTGTTATGCCACGACTGTTGTTGATCAATTGTTGATCAATTTTCTACCACCCCATACAGCCATGCTCTGTCACGCATGACCAGTATTTCTGAAAATTTGAATGGAGTTTTCAAGTTTACACATTGGTCTTTTAAATTCATTCCGAGATTCGGAATTCCCATAAGAATTTTACCGCATTTTTGGAAACAAAGAACAACAAAATATCATTTCATTTGAAACGTTACATATTCGAACAACATTAGGTTTTTTATGCGTGTGACAAAGTTATTTTTCTGTTAACTCATGACTTTCAAAGTGTTTTCCAGAGAGATGTTCAAGGTGTCATTCAAATCTCGGATGTTGCAAAGAAATATTTAAATGTTCATTTTAGTCTTGTGCATGGTGCATGGCTGTAATGTTCCATGAACGTATTCTACCTGAAACACTTCTGGTAACTGGGGTACATTCCTAAAAGTTAACCAGTACATGTTCCTTGGGTCCCTTGGGACCAGAAAATGGTCACTTATGGGAGAGACTAATAATAATAAAGATATTTTAACAGGGAACCCATGTCAGAAAAGTGGTTTGCTCTGGGACCCCTTTTAAAACAAATTAGTATAAAACAAGAACAGATATAAAAATTCATAGTGTTTGACTGAGGAAATATGGTCACTGAAGATGGTAAAAAAGATGGTCACTGAAGAAAGAAGATGATCACTCACAAGAATAGTCACTCACAGAAAGTCACCTGCTGAACAAAGATTTCAGTTTCACACCATCGTCTACTACCAATTATTGGCGTTTGTCTTGTTTAGATGGCATAGCTCTCAAACTTTCCAGTGATTACACTCAAAAACATCCTAGCCAGCAGGGCATTTCATGATGTAACTCTGTTACTTCACACAGTGGAACATATTCTTTCAATCATTCACAAATATTCTACCCTATGAACTAAAATCTAATTTAGATGTAATGCTACTGTTGTATCAGTACTATACCATTAAATATGAGGCAGAAGAGGTGTGTAACACCCTTACTGGCTCATGTATCTGTCAAATCAATCCCTAACCAGTGGAATATTTGACCATGCAAACCGCCAACATAAAGGGAAGTATTTTAAAAGGGTCATACTGTATGCCGGGTCTTTTGGGGAGGGGGGGGAGGGGGTAATGGGCGCTCTTGGATTTGATTGATACATTAATACATCATCATCAAAATTAACATCCTCTAAAACTCAAGCAAATAAAAAGTTAACAATCATCATTCGCAGCAACTTGAGCCTTCCTTCTTATGGACTTTGGATAAATTCACTCCTTCGGTAGCAGAGAAATCACTTTTCGCCCTGGTTTGCTCCAACTCGTTTAGTCTTTTCACCGCTGCACTGAATGCAAGGTTGACATTGGTGGAGTCTTTTGCGCTTGTTTCGTAGTAAGGTATTCCTCCGATTTCCTTACAAAAATTATGTGCTTCTTCCTGTGACACAACTCTGTTGTTAACGTCAATTTTGTTTCCCAAAAGAATAAAAGGAAAGTTATCTTCCTTGCGAACGTCTGCGTAATACAGAAACTCCTTTCTCCACATTGTCAAATTTTTGAAGCTTTGCACATCATCAACCGCATAAACTAACAAACACAAGTCCGATCCCCGATAAAAGGGTGTCCTTAAGCTCTTGAATCTTTCCTGGCCAGCTGTATCCCAGATCTGAAGCGTGTACGATTCTCCGTCCACGACAACATCCTTGTTCAAGAATTCCACACCGATTGTGTGGTACGACTGATTGTCGAATTTGTTACTCACAAATCTATTCATCAGAGACGATTTGCCAACGCCACCATCACCAAGCAATACAACTTTTAAAAACGTATTCTTGTTAGACATTCTGGACCCTCCTGTGTTAAATTTTACGGATAAAAATCGACCAAAATATAAAACGGGAAATTACAAACTGCTTAACAGTCGACCTTCCACCGTCATCGTTCTTCACGTGACACAAAATGGATTTTTGCGGTCGAAATAGGTCATGGGATTTCGGATTCGGTCCGCAATGCGTTTAGACTGCGAGCAGTTCAAACAGGAGCCTGTCCAGTCTATCACAGGTTATCGAGCAGTAACAAAATAGAAGCACCGGATCCTGTAGTAAAGGATGTAATCAGCTCAAAAATAGCGAAACGACTTGATGAAAAAGCAAGGCTGATTCACGGTACGGAAACTATATTTATTAATCCAATATTTCGAAAAGTACAGCCTTTCTTCTTCAGGGTCTTCGTTATTAAAAGCGTGAAAGAAAGTGCCGTGAAAAGAAAAGAAAAAACGCAAACGAAGCGAGCCGAGTGAAAACTGCACTCCCGGCCTTTCTTTTCGCCCTATTCCTAACCAGAAGACCTGGTTTCTTCGTACAGTCAATAATTCCCGGAACAGGACAAATTTGTCCAGTTTCTGACGTAGGAAAGAATAGAAGATGTCGCCGGGGCATGTAAGCTGATAGATGCCAGATCTTTACCACTACACTCTCAAAAGTAGAAAAAAACAGCGAATAAAAGTAGACTATAAGGCAGTCTGTAATTTTGCGCAGATCGTTTTGACGGAAAGGGATGAAGAGAATGGCGGGATACTGCCTTCAATTTTAATATAAACGAGAATTCCAAGGACTACTGCAAAGCTGATACAACGAGTAAATATATTTGAAACAACATTTTGGCTGGCCAGACCAACCTTCTCAGTTCAGGTTTAAGATGTTACCAAATTGCAAAATGAAACTACAACATTATATAAAGGAGAATGTCGCAATACATATTTAAAAAAGAGGAGGGGCGGAAATGACCTACAAGATAATCAAAACTAAAGATAATGCTAGGGATACGTAAACTACAATTCAAGTGTAGCTACTGTTTTCAACCTTTGAAACAATGGCTGCACTTGTAAATTACTCTAGTAAAAGTTTTATTGAATCGACCCCTGGATCAGTAAAAATCTTGAGATAGTATAGGTAGCAACGGCAAACTGATCCTTACGCAATCTCTTCTCCTTACTGAAGGATCAGTTTGCCGTTGTTACCTATACTATTGGAATGGTTAGGGTGAGAAAGAAAATGTTCAGTGACAGTAGTAGGTTTGGATTTAATGTTAGGTTTGTCAACTCAACGTCGATGTTCGTTAAATCTGTCTTTAAGACGTCGCTTAGTTTCACCAATGTATTGTAAATGGCAGCGGTCACATTGTATCATGTAGATTAAGTTTTTAGTCATTTCGGGAGCACCAGTCGCAGCTCCTCCAAACTAATGAAACATCGTTGCGAGCAATAACACAAATAAAGCTGCCGTTCTTGCAAATTTGTAATTCAGTTCAGTTCTGAGTAAAGCCTCCTGGCCATGGATAACTTTGAGTTTTGCAAAGTCTTTCAAGTTTTCGATACGGATTTGGAAAACGATTAAAAAAACAAATTTTAGTAAACAAATGCGTGTGTGAAAGAAAAAAGTTCAAACTGAATAGGCCGCGTGTCTGGAACTTTTATACAATAAAGAAACTGCTTAAGAATTTGAATGTTGAATTATCTATTCAGATCTATTGTCTCGAGCGAGACCTGTCAGCAGTAATTGATGCGTTTCGCGAGAAAAGTGGAAAAACCTTTCGAACAGAACATCGGGGATTTTGAAAAAGGAAATATTCTGTATTTATTGGTCATTGCTTTCATAACATTTGGTGGCTCCTAAAGGAGCCGTTGTTTTGTGGCGGTAAACTCGAGTTTACTTGCTGCTGGTGTACTTGGTCACAGCCTTGGTTCCTTCACTCACGGCGTGTTTGGCCAGTTCACCGGGCAGAAGCAGCCTGATGGCGGTCTGGATCTCGCGGGAGCTGATGGTTGATTTCTTGTTGTAGTGGGCAAGGCGGGAAGCTTCAGTGGCGATGCGCTCGAAGATGTCGTTGACGAACGAGTTCATGATACCCATGGCTTTGCTGGAGATACCAGTGTCAGGATGAACTTGCTTCAACACCTTGTAGATGTAGATAGCATAGCTTTCCTTTCTCTTTCCCCGTCTCTTCTTCTTTCCATCAGCCGCGGCCTTTGCCTTTCCGGCTCTCTTCTCGCCTTTCTTTCCTGCAACTTTAGGTGCCATGTCTGTAGATCAGAAATAGCTGACAACTCGACGCACATTCTATTTATACTAAAATTTGAAGGATACCAATTACCATACGGATCCAAATCCGCGATTAATGATTGGTCACTTAAGGTTATGTTTTGTCTTTTATGACCCTTAGGGTAAAGTTGTCGTCTTTTGTTGAGAAGACGGGTAAACAATACAAAACTTATAACACTGATTGGTGCTTTTAGATCCTCTCTGCATTTTTAACAAGATATAAATATTGCATTCCCCTTTCATAAGCTTTATTCCACGAAACTGTATCGTCTGAATAGCTTTATCAACATGTCTGGTCGCGGTAAAGGAAAGGCAAAGGGCACCAAGTCCAAGAGCCGCTCATCCCGAGCAGGGCTTCAGTTCCCTGTTGGTCGTATCCACCGTCTTCTTCGCAAAGGCAACTACGCTCAGCGTGTTGGCGCCGGTGCGCCAGTCTACATGGCCGCTGTGCTCGAATACTTGAGTGCAGAGATCCTCGAGTTGGCGGGCAACGCTGCTCGTGACAACAAGAAGACCAGAATCATCCCACGTCATCTTCAGCTGGCTGTCCGTAATGATGAAGAGTTGAACAAACTTCTCTCCGGTGTCACCATCGCCCAGGGAGGTGTTCTTCCCAACATCCAGGCTGTACTTCTGCCCAAGAAGACCGAGAAAAAGGCGAAAGCTTAAACTATAGCTTTCATTTACAAAACCAACGGCTCCTTTAGGAGCCACCACATGTTACAAAGGCTTGACCAACCAGAAAATCTTACAAACAATTCCTTGAGTAAGTTTCTCCCGCACAATATATTTTATTTGCGCGCAGTTAATTACTCAGTATAAATTCACCAAAAGATGCGGTATTTAATCTCAAGCTTTGACAAGACGGCAATTTTCAGCTTCTTGAAGCGCTTTGTCTAAGTCAATCAGTTATTTCATGACTACAGCCGCTTTGCCGCCCGCAATTATTTTTCGAATAAACATTTCAATGTAGAAACGTCCACATTAAAAGTTTGTGTGTAGCCTGGTTACAACATGATTCGTAGCCTATTTTCGTCCACGTTCGCCTACAAGTATATATTCCCTTGCAACAAGAAGTTGTATTTGATGTTGCTCCCGATTATTTGTGCATTTAGTCGAGATTGCGCGCCAATAATATAAAATGAAATAAAAGAGTGCTCCTTGGATGGATAAACTGATGCGAATTTGGAGTATACGGGTTCATAGTCCCCTAATGCAAACCTGTCGGAATCTGCGCAAATGATTAGTGGCTTTGAAAGCTGCATTTGTCGGGCATCTTCTTTGCTAGTACAGCGCCTTCCAAATGTTATTTGCTATGTTAATTCTGTCCGCAGGGAAAGAAAGTTTGAAAAGTGGCGCCAACTTTAGGCTTCTGTTATACACGTTAAACACAGGAAAGTATGGAGCATGTAAAGGAATGACCAATTAAAAATCAATGCAGTTCACTCTACCAAATTTGATTTCGTCGATTAGCTTTCAATTACAAAAGCAATGGCTCCTTCAGGAGCCCTATGTATTCACCAAAAGATGCGGCCTTGACAAGACAGCAACTTTTAGCTTCTTGAAGCGCTTTGTCTAAGTCAATCTACAGCTGTTTTGCCGCCCAAAATGTAAAGAAGGAATGACCGATTGAAAATCAATGCAGTTCACTCTGCCACATTTGATTTCGTCGATTAGTTTTTCACTTTCTTCCACCGAATTCTTTTATGATTCTTTTTATATCTTGCCATCTACTGTAAATATTCAGGGTTTTGTACGCTTCTGCTTTAAATGATTGATGCGCACGCGACCATGCGTGTGACCGCGCAAAACTTTAGCTTTCGCGTTCTTTGATGTTCGAGGCAAAAACCACTAAAATGTCAGCGAATAATTATTTTGAAGGACCCAGATTTGTCGAGTATCTGACGAAAAAAAAAATATGTGTACTTGGATTTCCCCGAAGCGCTTTCTCTAAATGTCATTCAGGCTCAATGCAATTACAAAATGGCACAGTTAGGTTCTGCCCTGAAACCGCCATGTTTGTGTAACACTTAGCCGGCTAATCTCTGCCTAAAAGCTTTCCGCTTTTTTGAAAATCTAAATTTCCATGCACGTTATATTCATAAGTATAAGTATATTCAGAAGCTCATAACAGAGATAATTAGCTTCTGGTATATTACAGCGCGCGTGACGATTCATGCGTGTATAGGATATTAAGGTAATGTGCGTACTGAAGTTGAACTCAGCTTATTCAGTCACAGTTTTGCTCGAAATACTTTTCAGAGAAAGCTATTTTGTTTTAACCTTCGATAGCATATTCTTGTGTTTGAAACGAGAACTATATTAGTAATAACATGGAGATTGACGCGTATTCAACTCAAAGTAGCGCGAAAAGGGGATCGATAGGAGCAATTAATCCGTTTATTGGTCATGACTTTTGAGAGATTTTGTGGCTCCTAAAGGAGCTGTTTGTTTGTATAGACACTGAGGTTTAATCTAACCGCCAAATAGTGATGTTTCAGCCTTATATAGTGACGAGGTTGACCTCTCAGAAAACACAGGAATATTTTAATTGGTTACTAAGACGCCAATTTCTATTTCCACCAATCATTTTGAAAATATTTCAACCAATCAGAGAATTCCGCGCTAGCTATATGATTAGTATAAATCATTTTTAGAGTCAAATTCAGCAACATTCTCGATCATCAGCTTCAATTTATCAAACATGGCCAGGACAAAGCAAACTGCTCGTAAATCAACTTGTGGAAAAGCTCCACGCAAACAGCTCGCCACAAAGGCAGCTCGTAAGAGCGCGCCTGCCACCGGTGGAGTCCAGAAACCTCATCGTTACAGGCCTGGTACAGTCGCTCTTAGTGAAATCCGTCGTTGCCAGAGATCAACTGAGCTATTGATCCACAAGCTGCCCTTCCAGTGTTACGTGCGAGAAATCAAGACCGACTTGCGGTTCCAGAGCTCCACTGTCATCGCTCTTCAAGACACCAACTTGTGCGCTATCCAGGCCAATCGCGTCAGCATCATGCGTAAGGACAGGTTACTTCAGTTGGTCCGCCGAATCCGAGGAGAGCGAGCATAAATGGATTGCACATTCTCAGAACTGTGATAACACAAAATTAGAAATAGAAAAACCAACGTAGAAAATATATCTCGTCTTTCTTTGATGATGATGATATTATCACCTGTTGATAATCACTTAGCCGCAGATTGTTTTGGTTAGAACATAACTGTATTAATAAGCGTTAAACTGTGATAGTAACCTGCTCTAGTCTTTTGTTAAAGATTAATGTTGTAACGGATATATTCCGTTTTAGCCAATCATAGCGAAATGCTTGTTTATGCTTTGTAATTTAGCTCTTTTATAATAGGCTAGGATGTAAGTTGTAACGTATCGTTAGCTAAGCCTTAAATAGTAGTGAATTGTAAGGCATTCTTTGGTAATATTCTGGTTATTGTTCTGAGAAGTAAAGAGTGTTTTGCTGTCGAAGTGCTGTCTGTTTTATTTGTCTTGTATCTGCTGTAACAGATCCCGGACTTATCGCTCTCTCCTCGCGTTTGGTGCATGTTCTTGAATCTCCCCTTTCCGTTCCCTTCTAGCACCTGGCTGAAAACTAAAATAGCCTGTACACAGAAATCTCCTGTTCCTTTCCCTTGTCAGAAAAGGAACAAAGTAATGGAATACTGGTGCGCTAAAACAGCCAAAAAGCCATAACTATATTTTTAAACTGGAGCATAATCCACTATTCATGCATCCAATGTTCAACTTTTTAATAGTTGTACATTTTGTCATCTTAATTTATAAATAAACTGCAAAATATTACTCCATTGAATAAAATTAATAAGAATTAATCCTTTTTCATATCGAATTGAATAGGACAAGAATTATTTTTGGCACAAATATTTTTCTTATAAATAATGTACCCTTTACTCTTTCCACATACAAATCTGGAGTTAAAGGAAAGCAGTAAAGTGATAAATAAAACCAAGAAATAAATTTGCATATGTAACTTTTCAATTGCACAGTATAATAAATTATTTGTCATTTTTTGTTTCTCCATATTTGGAGATAATTTGTTTGCTCACCATCTGGGGGGGTGGGAGGGGGGTAATCCCGACAATTTAGGATAGGTGTGTGCCGCCAAGGTTCTCAAATTCTGACCCTATTTAAGGGTAGAAAATCAAGATTTCATACCCTTTTCAAGGCCCAGTTTTAACAGACCATATCTTTTTCGTTTTGCGCGTTGGGGTGGATACTGCAATTTAGTGACCCTATCTAAGGAATATCTAAGGATCACAATACCAAAAATACCAGAAAGGATACCCTATTTAAGGACTGAGCACCTCAAAAACCCTACCCTATCGGGCGGCACATACCTATATAGCGTATATAAGGGAGTACCCCCCCCCCCCCCCCGGGCTTACCATTTACTATTTACAGAAACCATCTTTTGAAAATTTCATGCAACTTACCCTTACAGTAGAAGAAGGTTATGGTGATTCCTCAGAAGTAAAAGTTGGCGAACGATTTTTTTTAAACTTTCCATTATTATTGCTCCCTACCAAGCATTATTTCAAAACATACAGGTCACCATGCTACTGAAAGTAATGTGATGGACCAAAGTCACCCTATATATCAGTGCAGTATCTATCACACACATACTTATTTGATCGGTTCACGTTACTTTATGCGCTAGCTTGAAGCATAGTTAAAATGGAATGCTCAAAAAACTGTAATCGATATAATGCATCTACCATAAGGAACAATAATGATTTGATATACGATTCATGACAAATGTACACAGCCTCAAACAACATTGACTCATGAACGCTCCTTGCATTCATGATTTTATGCCCATGAGTAATAGGTGTGCACGTGATTTTAGCGATAACTATTTTTTCCTAAGAAATTTTTTTTTCAAATCTTTCAACTCAAAGAAGATGCTTTAACAGTAACATTAAACACGGACCCGCGCTATAAAGGGAACCTTGCCCTGGCCAAGCCGCTAGTCATTTCATTCAAGACACCGAGCAGTCAACATTGAATAGTCCGTGGCGTCACCCATTGGTGGGAACGATTAACGGCAGGAAATTTGAATTTGCATCGTGAATAAAGGAGATTTATGCAAAATACATGCATTGCTACGGTTTAATCGCCATATATTTTGTCAAACATGTCCTGTCAAACTTAAATTATTCTTGTAAAGGCTATGTTTGGCTTTATTTCTTGAAATATCAACTTCCCACTGTTCACCTCTTCTTTCTTGCTTCGTCCGCCATCTTGAATAAGCCGTTGAAACAGAGATAATGTGACAAAGAGGGGGAGGAGCTATCCCTTTTATAGCGCGGGTCCGTGTTTAAGCAATAAAAAGATAGGTCACCATGCTTGTTTAGGATAAAACAATCTCTTACTTGTTTGACCAACTTATCCTCAAAGGGAATCCTCTTGGTTCAGGCTATGTGCACACTAATGATGCAAGAAATTGTGCACAGTAGTGATGCACAATGCAATACTAAGAAATCACCTCAAAATGTTACCAGAAAAATAACCATTAATAAGGGTACGAAGAACATTAGTTTGGAAGCTTCATTGCTTCTTCAAGCCCATCCACTTTGGTTCACTATGTAATAATAACATAGGACAGAGCAATGTTTTGAAAATAAATGGTCCTTGTGCATTTACGTCACTGAACAACCACTCAAAATTCACCCTCAAACCTCATTCACGAACAAAGTTTTAGCATTTACACTGCTTTTGCATGGGTATTCCTTTCAACTTTACTGCTTTGGAAATTCATTATTATGAAACTTTACAATACAATAAATTTCAAAATGAGGCTTGGGGCTGAAATTAGCGAGTCTGATGTAATCATGATATTAGGACTGTTGAAGGCCACACGCAAAAATTAAACTACTTTTGATAAAAAAAGACCCCCAAAAAACACTTTGGAATTCTCTTGTTCTGGTTGGATGTCATCAAGTGAACCAGAGCTATTTTTACTTGTTTGGAATCATCAGTTTTCTGTCAAACACCATGTCAGACCATCTTGTCAGCGTCCATCCCCAAAAGTTAGAAACTATGTACCCCATCTTATTTAGGTGGTTTGCTTTTGAAATATTCAACTATAAAGCATTTTTCATCATTGCACTTGAAGCGCTGTTGTATTGTATCCATAGATGTAAGTCATGTGACAGCATAGGGCTTTGCACACTCCATCCACTCAGCGAGTGCACCAATTCAGCTGGTGATACAACTCGCTCCTTTTTATTTGCTTGAATCACTTTATTCTTTGTCAACACGATTGCATAAACAAAGCCGTCAACATCAGCAAATCTCTGCTCAAGATAGAACGCAGTTTCATCCCAGGCCAAGACCCTGGTTTTGAGAATAACTTTTTGAAAGAGTTCCAGTGATCTGCGATAACGCACACAAGATGCAGCTATAGTGACACCACAGTTGTTCTTTCTCATTACATTCATCATTCCACTTGTGATCCAAAAGTTGATTCTCCCAAAGTCACATTCACGGAGGTATCTGTTGTAAAAAAGTGGAAAATGACCATAAACTTAAATGTCAGTCCTGTAAACGGACAGTCAGCATTTTGAGATCCTCAAATAACATCTTTCTTCAAGAGTATACCCAGGACAAATTTTTATCCAAAAAAAGCACAATTTGCCTGACGAAATTAGAGACCAAATTTGACATACAGTGTAATGCTTGACTGCAGGTTGAAAATCTTTGGGTCATCCCCGGTGTAATATAATTTATGATTTTCTTTTGTTCATCCTATTCTTATTTAGATTTTGGATTGCATCATCAGTATTGTTTTGCTATTGTGATGTGATGTCAGCTGTGACATATTACACTGGGGATAAGCCAAATCTTTCATTGCAACATGATCACATGATAAAAATTGAGTCAGTTCTAATTTAAATTTCTAACAGCAGTTTTACCACTCTAATAATTATAACGAATATTTGACAATCAGTTGAGACACTCTTTATATTGATCTTACAGATCTTAGAAATTAATGAGTTGCAACAACTGATTTTAGACCTTTGTTCCTCTCGTATTCACCCCCATGCAATATTACTTATTCATAAGTCTTACCTTTTAAGCTTATAATAATTTCACCAATGACAATAAAAAGCCGATTACTAGCTAATCCATATATATTTCCACTTACCGAGCATTATTCATGTGCAAATTGAGATCCATATCCGAAGGAAGGACGATGAAAGTTGTTTCAGAAACATCGAGAAAATTGTGATTTGTTTTTCTACCGAGAATCACTTTCTTTACAACAATCCATGTCACACGTAAACTCCAATTAACATCAAAAAACATATAAAGAAGAGGTACTATAATGGCATAAACTCCTAGAAGCCTCCTTAACAGCAATGCAGTCAAAAGAACAACGAAAAAAACCAAGATCAAATTCTTAAAACTACCCATTCCTGCAACAGGACTGCTGCAAGTGCAAAGCAACTTTCAAGGAAAGAACTGGGGACGAACCAGGCTGCTCCCCACCCCCACCCCCGTCCTCTGATTTTTTGCTCTCGCCCCAATTTTCGTGGGGCCAGAATGCGGAAAAATACGTTCGTACGGGAACGCTTGCTACGCAGGCTACAGGCGCGCACAGAGGCAAATAATCAGGCGCGGGTCAGAGCTGGAAAAGACTAAATGGGCGAAATCGTAGTGGGTGAAAGTTTACTGAAAGGACGAATGAGGCCTAGTTTGAATCAAAGTCAATACCATCAGAAATGATGAACTGTAAGTTTCAGTGACAGCAAATGATGCATTGACTCTTGATCAGCCAATCATCATCACCCAGAATTGTTATCACGACTTGAGGTGCACCGTGCCCGGGGGGGGGGGGGGGGGGTACTCCCATATATGAGCTATATAGGTATGTGCCGCTGTGAAGGGTATGGTTTTCAGGCCGTTTAGTCTGGGATAGGGTATAGTAATCAGACATTTTCGGTCTAGAATAGGGTACCATTTTCCGCGAAAATGATCAGTTGCGTGAAGAATTTAGTCTAGACGAGGTTTACTGGCAAATGGCATTTAAAAATCGGTATGGCGGGCAGTACGTCATTTTTCCTGACCCCTGTTAACTATTAAATAAATAACTGTGATAGTGAACGAGTTTCTGAAAAATAGCGAGTCTGGAATAGGTCTAGGATAGGGTATGGTTTTTTGGTGTTTGGTCTAGAATAGGGTTCCAAAATGCAGCTAAAATGGTCTAGTATAGGTTAAGGGTGTCAGAGTCCCAGCGGCACACCCCCACCCAAAAATTTGCAGAGTACCTCCTCCCCCCTCCCCCCCGGGCACCGTGGAGGGTGAGGGGGGTGTAGGCCATAGCCTGTATCAGTATTAACTGCCAGTGAGAAATCCTGTTGCCAATTGATAGCCCCACTCCCAAAAATGCTCCCCGTCAAACACAGAACAGAGTAAGACAGCTAGTGAAGCATAGCAAAGTTGGCAAAAATTTATCACTTTAATTTTATTTAGACAAGGCCTAACTTTGATAAATAAAAGAGATAAGCTGTCCTTAACTTATGCAGGCATGCTCATTACCGATATAATTAAATACAATTCCACTCAAGATATTGCTGGTTTACACTTATTAAAGTCATATCAAAATTCAAGAGCATTAAAAAAACAGATTTCAATTCCAAA